>JAOTOL010001381.1:260000-607500 GCA_034440575.1 Imbricaverruca yamaguchii
GCTGGTACGTCTGGTGCCGGTACATCTGGTGCCGGTACACCTGGTGCTGGTACGTCTGGTGCCGGTACATCTGGTGCTGGTACGTCTGGTGCCGGTACGTCTGGTGCTGGTACGTCTGGTGCCGGTACGTTGCAACTACGCCGTCTGGTGACCCTAAGAACATTGTGCAACATTATGCGCTTTGTCCCAGGTAAACCTGCCCATGAAATTGACATGAAATGGGTACGAGACGCGAACTAGATATCTAAGAAGCTAGTGAGAGTGTTAATCACTGCGTGCAGCCAGTCGTTATACCGAAATACCCCAAGGGGGGGGGGGGGGCTCCCGAGGGCCATCCTGCCCCCGCCCACGGTACAGCAAGAAATGTCAATGTTGCAATGCGATAAAATGATGTTAATCTTTATGTTGAAGGAAATATCGCCACCAGATTCATCCTTCCACTGAATTGCATGTGACTTCAAACTGTAAGAAATAATAAGTACGTGATTGTGCATCACCTGCAGAATTTCCACATCCCACTGGCTGCGATGAGTTGACTCGGCGTCCTATTTTCCTCACCCTCACCCAACACAACGCTTAGTGACCGTGGTCAATGCCGAGCTACAGCAAGCTGACCATGCCTGGCCACAGTAGGCTTGTTATGCCTGGTAATGGTTGGCTGCACATGCTTGGCCATGGTACGTTAGTCATGCCCAACGGCGATCTAAACACCAATGAACACTGAACTTCAGGCTTGTATGGCTATTCCCGCAGTATTTATCCGACCTCAATTGTCATAATCTGTCTTGACAATTCGATGCTGGAGAGTCGTGGACGCAGCCGACAGTTTTGTTTGTCACGCGTGTGGGGACTGGCGGTGGCACAGGAGGAACAGGAGGTGGCACAGGAGGAACAGGAGGTGGCACAGGAGGAACAGGAGGTGGCACAGGAGGAACAGGAGGTGGCACAGGAGGAACAGGAGGTGGCACAGGAGGAACAGGAGGTGGCACAGGAGGAACAGGAGGTGGCACAGGAGGAACAGGAGGTGGCACGGGAGGAACAGGAGGTGGCACAGGAGGAACAGGAGGTGGCACAGGAGGAACAGGAGGTGACACAGGAGGAACAGGAGGTGGCACAGGAGGAACAGGAGGTGGCACAGGAGGAACAGGAGGCACCCGGGCCGTGTTCACCCGACACGCATGGCACACGTAGCGCCGACCTCGCAGCGCTGAGTGTTGGGAATGGAATTCCGACTGCGCATCCTTCGCTCCAAGTCCGGACAGAGCGAGTCATCGTGTTCACGACTGATCCCGCCGACCGCCCACCTTCCCGCCGACCGAGCGTCACCGGAACCGCCGCCGGGCTCACCATTGGTCGGACGATCCGAGCCTGTGACGTCACCGCGGCAGGGAAACCAGCCGACCGCGGAAGCTGAGGATGTGAGCACGCGCGGCGGCCAGCCGCGGCCGGCCGGCGTCAGTAGCTGGCGAGAACTGGCGGCGAAGGGGTGCTGGCGGCTGGACACGGAGAGGAAGACGTGGTCCGAGGACAGATAGGCACGGAGGAGGACAGAGCGAACCGAACGCGGCACGGGAACGGAGAGGAACGAGGGTGACCGGCAGACGGAGAGGCAGGCACGGAAACAGCGCGTGTCCTCTGTGGAGTTTTAGGGACACAGGTAACGTGTGGGGAAGTGAGGTTTAACACGGCGCTTCTCGGCTGATTTTCACCGCGTTGGCTGGTGTTACCTCTCCAGTTTTCTCAGCTCATTGTGAAGTGCGCCTGTCATGCTCGCGCTGCGTACCTGTGTGGTGTGTCTGCTGGTGGCGGCTCTCTCCGGCCAGGCGCCGCTCGAAGAGCCGGCGTCGGCCAACGCTCTGCCCGACAAATGGTGGCTCATCACCGACGAGGACCCGTTCGCGTCGCTGCTGGCGGAGCTGGGCGACGAGGCCAACATGCGGCTGCGCGGCGGGCCGCTGTCGGAAGCGGCGGCACCTGCGCCGCCACCGCCGCCACCGCCGCCACCGGCCAGGAAGACCACTGTGCCTCCACGCAGGGAGACGGCAACAGCAGCTTCGCCGTCTCGCGGTTCAGGCTCGGGTGGAGGGGCGAGCCGCCGTCGGCAGCGTCCTCCGACACCGGCCAGCTCGTCTGCCGGCAGCCTGGTCGGACCCACCAGCGGCTTCGGCAGCTTCAGCAGGCCGCAGCGCCGGCCGGACCGGAGGCCGACCACCGCCGCCGGCGGACCCGACGACGAGCGCCGGTTTGGCCAGCGACCCACCCGGCCGATCGTCTTCCCCAAGGAGGAGGAGGAGGAGGTGGAGCTGATAGCCAGCGACCGGCTGGGCTCGCGGTGCTCGTGCTCGCCGGCCGGCTCCTGTCCGGGAGCGGAGGTGGCCGACAGCGGCTGCCAAGACGGCGACGTCTGCTGTCGCCAGCAGCGCTACCGGCCCAAGTGCGGCAGGTTCGGCACCAGATCTCCTAAGAAGCAGGTGAGTGGCCGCCCTGTAGTAGGCTGCTAGGCCCCCACCATACAGGTGTCGTTTGAGATGTAAAGTGGCCGCGTTACCGCCTATTCGCGGCGAAAATTTCACCGGCTTTCTGATGAGAGGTGGATGGTTGTGGTTGGTGGTGCACTCTCGTCGCTTGTTTCCGAATTGAGCAGTATCAAGTAGGAAAGAAATGACACGACGGCAAAGGGTGTGTGGAAAAAGCTAGCGCATTGTATGCCCCATGATTACTCCACCGGTACCTCATTGACCTCCATGCAGGCAGTAATTGTTCGGGAACGAAGTTTTACAAAATCTGAACGAGGTGGATATCCTTAACTTATCCAAATGGCAAACCGAATCGGTTTCAGGCAAAGCTGCAAACACTGAAATGTAAACACTGAAGTGCAACCCATGATCCTCAAGCATGTATTGGCATATCATTTTTGTTGCATGCAGCTCAGCAAACTGACCCGTATCGAGCACTCTAGTGTGTATATCGTAAGTAAACATATGGAGTAAGTTCATGCTCTGCAAGGGCGCGATAAATGTGGGGAGGGTCAGGCAGACAGGCAGACGCATAACTACAGAGTGGACAGCTGCTCAACCTTGGGCAAGGTAGCATTGACCCTGTGGATGTTGCATGGGAAGGACTGCTTTCAACATGGCCCTTGCCCCTCCCCACGCTTGGGACAGCTCCCGTGAGTCGCCGTCATGTGTGAAAAAAGCGATGTCAGCGCTCATATAATGGATACTTTGCAGATGGCACTGGTAAGTTGGCTGCTGAATTCGGTCTCTGTCGTACAAATGCACCCACGAAGACATTCTTTATGGAATAAGTCCATGTGAGCCGAATCAGATTCGGTAACCCCTTTGACATTCAGCGGGCAAACCGTATAGCGTGTTACTTTGAGGCATCAATAAAAGCTGCCCGGTGGCGGTGCGCTGCGACGGCACGACTTCCGGTCACCACTGGAGGCCCGACCGTCTGGACGAAGGGTGGTGACGCAACACTCGGTCCGCATCCTAGTACTCCCTGCAGGAAGTTGGTGGATCAGACGAGAAGTCAGTCGCGGCTGATTTCTAGGATTAGCCGGTCAATCGACGCTTTTCTGGTGTTGTCATTTGTTGACTTTCACTGGGTTCTGGGATACAGGGGATTGCGATGTAATAACTGTTCTCATGAATAGGGCAAAGGCATCACGAATTCCGGAAGTTGTACTGCAAAGTTTTAAGAATTTGCTATGCGTAAGCGTGCCCAACGTGTATAAATGCGTGGGCCACCACGATTCATCATGTTATCATGCTACCGCCGAAGTCTGCCGACTTCGGCTGACGACTTCGGCTGACGACTTCGGCTGACGACTTCGGCTGACAACAGTGGTTGATGTCACGTGGTAGCGGCAATCTGGTGCCGTCCAAACCGCCCGAGATCATTTCTGGTATATATTTAGTCATTCTTAATTTCTACTAAAATATTTTAAATAAGAATGGAAGATGAATCCCAATATATTGCAGTTTGATTTCAACTAAAATGTTTTAAATATGAAGCGAAAATGAGTCTTAATATGTTTAAGAGTAATACGTAATCATTTTGTATCGGTGAGTATATTGCTATGCGGGGTGGATCCAGAAATTGTCCATGGTCCATCAAGGGGCACATTGTCTCTGGTGAAGATTCTCCGGCAGAACATGCGAGGGAGCTTTGTCTCTGAAGATTCTCCGGCAGAACATACGAGGGAGGTTTATCTCTGGTGAAGATTCTCTGGCGTAACATACGAGGGAGCTTTATCTCTGGTGAAGATTATCCGGCATAACATACGAGGGAGCTTTGTCTCTGAAGATTCTCTGGCGTAACATACGAGGGAGCTTTATCTCTGGTGAAGATTCTCCGGCATAACATACAAGGGAGGGGCGCACTCGAGCATTCTGAATTGGCGCCCTGCCTTTCGGATGGGCGCCCCTAGCTAAAAACAATTTGACATGCGGGTGCACTCGAGCCTTCCCGAAGTGACGCCGCTTCCCGGCCGGAGGGGCGCCACCCTCCATTGGGGACGGGGATGGGGTGGCGCATTTCCCGTAGAGCATACCTGCATCCGCCCCTGTAGCTACGTTACCTAAAAAACTACTTGTTGCTTAGTAGTGGACTGTAAGTAATGTTCGGATCATTATTGTTTTACATAGATTTACTACACTGTTTTATTTTCCCATTTCCATGCTCCCGGGTATCGCAGTCTGATAAATATTAATGCCCGAGCCTCCTGTTCGCAGGTTGCGGTGGTAGTATTTATTGTTTGAGCGAGGCGATCGTGTCTGCAGTATCAGATGTGGGCGCATGTACGTGGTTGACACCCGTGAAAAGTTTTTTTGTACTAATTTCATCTACCCTTTCCCTGGAAAATTTTCGACGGTAGTTGTCGCTAGTTTCTATGGAGCTAATTTTGTCATTCTGCAGTCATGTATCTAACTCGTGGTGGCAAGTGTAGTCTCCACATAAATTGGTACTGGCGAGAGTAGTCTCCACATAAATTGGCACTGGTATCGTTATTTGCTGGCGTCTTTATCTTTAATTCTTCTGAATTAAGCAACGAAACTGAGAAAATATGAATTGTTATCGGAACTGTTGTGCTGATTACCATGACTGATTGCCGTAATTTTTTATTTGGCATTGTGCCAGATCTGACCGCTGGCTTATGAAGCTGCGATACCTGGCGGCAAAAATCTGCCTTAAGCCCGGCTCTTCCTAGCCGGCCAAGGTCGGCCGTCAGCTGGAGTTGGTGACCTGAAGCCGCCCCTCCGGCCGTGATGTAGCCACTGATTGGTCGGACAGCTGACATGTCATCAGCTCAGTATCAGATACTCAAGACATGCGTGTGTGTCAGTGTGCTGTGCACACACTACCCTGCAGTTTCAAAATTCACCCGGGAGCCAACTTCTAGTCGAAGTTTGTCTGACCTCCTCGAACGTTTGACTTCTCGAGTTCATGTCTTTTCAAGCTTTTACTGTTTCACTGAATTTACGTACATCCGTTCATCCTATTTTGGTAATGTTCCATCCTGACAGTATTGTGGAAAGGTTTCGTCGACTATTTGTCTCATTTCACCGCAGTGCGTGTGCGTGTGCGTGTGTGTGTGTGTGTGTTTGATCGTATCAGTATTTCGATGAGTTGGTCTTAACTTCTTGGGCTGGTACCATTCGGTCTACGGCAATTGAGCTACAGGTCACTGCACGTAGTACGCGATAGGAAAATGTGGCTTTGGCGTCATGAATCGAGCAAGCGTTTTATTTCGAGCCACTGATAGCGCTTAACGGCGATCAGCATAGCCAAGATCATGTTAGTTTTGAGTAGTACTAAATACCACAGACATAACAGATTTATCCTCTTGACTGTTCAAGGGATGAGGGTTCCTACCTATTGGCAGACACGCAGAACTACTCTGGGGCAGACAGAAGTCGACAAATCTGGCGCGCTACCAAAAACAATTTGTAAACAAGAATACAAAGAAGCCAGAGTAACATACGTGGAAATGGCTAGCACTGAGGTTACGCAAATACCTTTTCAAGTCCCGACACCGGCCCCGACACCGGCCCCGACACCAGTCCCGACACCAGTCCCGACACTGGTCCCGACACCAGTCCCGACACCAGTCCCGACACTGGTCCCGACACTGGTCCCGACACCAGTCCCGACACTGGTCCCGACACCAGTCCCGACACCAGTCCCGACACCAGTCCCGACACCAGTCCCGACACCAGTCCCGACACCAGTCCCGACACCAGTCCCGACACCGGTCCCGACACCGGTCCCGACACCGGTCCCGACACCAGTCCCGACACCGGTCCCGACACTGGTCCCGACACTGGTCCCGACACCTGGTCCCGACACCAGTCCCGACACCAGTCCCGACACCAGTCCCGACACCAGTCCCGACACCAGTCCCGACACCAGTCCCGACACCAGTCCCGACACCAGTCCCGACACCAGTCCCGACACCGGTCCCGACACACCGGTCCCGACACCAGTCCCGACACCAGTCCCGACACCGGTCCCGACACTGGTCCCGACACTGGTCCCGACACCGGTCCCGACACCGTCCCGACACCGTCCCGACACCGGTCCCGACACCAGTCCCGACACCAGTCCCGACACCAGTCCCGACACCGGTCCCGACACCGGTCCCGACACCGGTCCCGACACCGGTCCCGACACCGGTCCCGACACCAGTCCCGACACCAGTCCCGACACCGGTCCCGACACCGGTCCCGACACCGGTCCCGACACCGGTCCCGACACCGGTCCCGACACCGGTCCCGACACCGGTCCCGACACCGGTCCCGACACCGGTCCCGACACCGGTCCGGACGCCTGTCCCGACACCGGTCCCGACACCGGTCCCGACGCCGGTCCCGACGCCGGTCCGGACGCCGGTCCCGACACCGGTCCGGACGCCGGTCCCGACACCGGTCCGGACACCGGTCCGGACACCGGTCCGGACACCGGTCCGGACACCGGTCCGGACACCGGTCCGCACACCGGTCCGCACACCGGTCCGCACACCGGTCCGCACACCGGTCCGGACACCGGTCTCGACCCTGGATCTGTGGACCACGGCAGATGTCTCGCCGCTCAGTTGACAATAGTTGAACCACCTCGAGAACCACTTCGACGCCCGTACTGTCGCCAGTCTCGGCCCTGGGCCATCCGGTGAAAGTTGGATCGAAGGCGGCACGAATCCCAGTGCCGGTTTGGGGTGAGGTGGGCGGGGGATGTGTCGCCAGACGGGGGCGGGGCGAAGACCGGCTACCTCAGCCACCATGCACACTGAGACGTGCCGTGGGTGTGGGGTGGGGGTGCTGAGGAACTGTGCGGGGTATGGGATGGAGCCTCCAGATGAACAGCTGTCCAGGCTAGCCGCGCCGTCATCACGCGCTGGAACTTCCCAGGGATTTCTCGTGCAAATCCGACAGAGAACCACCTTGAGTCACCACTTCATCTCTCTGAGCTGGTCTGTACCACACTGGGGTACCGCTGAAGGTGGGGGTTCCGGGCGAAGATCTGCAGATGCGTGGACTTTCCTGCGCCTGCGTAAGTAGCGATCACACTTTCAAATCATTCGGTCCTGGTGGTTCCTGTATCTTCGTGGCTAGTAGCGAATACAGGGACGGGGGGGGGTCAACCTGGCCATGACACTTACCCTCCGCGATTGACATATCTTTGCTGACATTTTGTACCAAAACGGCATTTTTGTTCGAAATATTGGAACATATTTTTTTTCATAATATTGTGAGGTATGTGTTGCAGAACCGATAAATATTACATGTTCAAATCTGATATTTTAAACCAGACATTTAAAAAATAACTTCCGCCAAAAGTCAGACTTCTGGATCCGCCCCTGGTGAATCAACATAGTCTTGGCCTGTCCGGTCGGGTGATCCCGTGACCCCACGTGCCTTCAGGCGGCAGCCATGTAGAAGGCTGAAAGTCACATCCATGCGCCTCCAACAAATACGAACGGACCAGCTTCTTTGGTAGATTCAACACCGCCAATAGGATCCCGGCACACATTTCTGATCAGCTGCACGCCGCACAATCCTCTTGGTCTTTTGGCAGGTTAGTGTAGGCAAACGTTTGCGTACTTTTGAGGGCCTTGCCCCCATGTTACCTTGAATCTTAATGCTTTCACTTGTAATATAGAGCTCCTATGTGCGAGCCTGACGGCCGATTTCGTTCTTCCATTGTTTGCGCACATTATCGCCCCCTCCCCAATGAAGCTCAGAAATTGACGCCCCTGGGTGAGAACTGGAAATTACAGTTAGGAGAAGAGGCATGGCATTGCGGATCAGGTTGTGCTGGTGCATATTGGGAGAAGTCGTCGTTGCCAGATACACAACACAATATCGAACCGGTGAAAGTGACGGGGCGCCATTGCAGCCGCACTGCTTGCAATGGCATATAATTCATCCAGGGCTGCTTCTATGGCTGACGTGAAGCATGGGGTGGGGATGGAGATGTCAATACCAGCACTCCTCCTGGCCATATTGCAACACGGAGGTAGCTGTGTGTGGCGAGTTGTGTTACGTGTGGGCTCAACTAGGCTTTCTTTGCACATAACCCACTTTGTGCTTCTATGTTAGGGTACTCGACCATTTACCGATGCAATCACACGCTTCCTGCAAACAATGCCAAATAGGTCCCTTGATTTTTCACCCTGTCTAGTCTAGCAATTCCTACATCAAATCATTGTGCGCTGTATGACCCAAAAAGTCGATGCGCCCCTAAGCTCAAATAACCAACCAACCAACTACATCAAAGCTGAATCAGGAAAGCCTACATCTGGTACCAAGCAGCTTACCACTGACAGTGGCGACATGCTACACGCGATATGCTACACGCGACATGCTACACGCGACATGCTACACGCGACATGCTACACGTGACATGCTACACGTGACATGCTACACGCGACATGCTACACGCGACATGCTACACGCGACATGCTACACGCGACATGCTACACGCGACATGCTACACGCGACATGCTACACGCGACATGCTACACGCGACATGCTACATGCGACATGCTACACGTGACATGCTACACGTGACATGCTACACGCGACATGCTACACGTGACATGCTACACGTGACATGACACACTGTGACATGATGAACTATGGCGACATGATGAACTATGGCGACATGATGAACTATGGCGACATGATGAACTATGGCGACATGATGAACTATGGCGACATGATGAACTATGGCGACATGATGAACTATGGCGACATGATGAACTATGGCGACATGATGAACTACGGCGACATGATGAACTACGGCGACATGATACACTATTGTGACATGATACACTATGACATGTCATACTGATCATTTGACCGCGACTTACTGCATACATTACATATCCCAGTTGGTCGGTTCAGAGTATTGTGTACCGTCAACAGGTCGCGCATACACAAGCCAGCATCAGGTGTTGGACCGAAATTATAGTGATGGAAGCCAATACGAAATCAACAGGTATGTATAGGTTCTGAAAAATTGTATTGTGCTCCTACAAGCATTCAACACTAAATTATGGACAGTGAACTGGGTAGGCCTTACCTGCTGAGACCCCACCGACTGCCAAGAACTGGTTTGGCATGTTGACTGTGAGGGTTCCGCCTCCACCAGTCACGGACCTGGTCCCCACAGTCACGGCCCTGGTCCCCACAGTCACGGCCCTGGTCCCCACAGTCACGGCCCTGGTCCCCACAGTCACGGCCCTGGTCCCCACAGTCACGGCCTGGTCCCCACAGTCACGGCCCTGGTCCCCACAGTCACGGCCCTGGTCCCCACAGTCACGGCCCTGGTCCCCACAGTCACGGCCCTGGTCCCCACAGTCACGGCCCTGGTCCACACAGTCACGGCCCTGGTCCCAACCCTGGTCCCCACAGTCACGGCCCTGGTCCCCACAGTCACGGCCCTGGTCCCCACAGTCACGGCCCTGGTCCCCACAGTCACGGCCCTGGTCCCCACAGTCACGGCCCTGGTCCCCACAGTCACGGCCCTGGTCCCCACAGTCACGGCCCTGGTCCCCACAGTCACGGCCCTGGTCCCCACAGTCACGGCCCTGGTCCCCACAGTCACGGCCCTGGTCCCCACAGTCACGGCCCTGGTCCCCACAGTCACGGCCCTGGTCCCCACAGTCACGGCCCTGGTCCCCACAGTCACGGCCCTGGTCCCCACAGTCACGGCCCTGGTCCCCACAGTCACGGCCCTGGTCCCCACAGTCACGGCCCTGGTCCCCACAGTCACGGCCCTGGTCCCCACAGTCACGGCCCTGGTCCCCAGTCACAGTCACGGCCCTGGTCCCCACAGTCACGGCCCTGGTCCCCACAGTCACGGCCCTGGTCCCCACAGTCACGCCCTGGTCCCCACAGTCACGGCCCTGGTCCCCACAGTCACGGCCCTGGTCCCCACAGTCACGGCCCTGGTCCCCACAGTCACGGCCCTGGTCCCCACAGTCACGGCCCTGGTCCCCACAGTCACGGCCCTGGTCCCCACAGTCACGGCCCTGGTCCCCACAGTCACGGCCCTGGTCCCCACAGTCACGGCCCTGGTCCCCACAGTCACGGCCCTGGTCCCCACAGTCACGGCCCTGGTCCCCTAGTCACGGCCCCACAGTCACGGCCCTGGTCCCCGTCACGGCCCTGGTCCCATCACCTGGTCCAATCACGGCCCTGGCAAGTCCGCCTCCCACAGTCACGGCCCTGGTCCCCACAGTCACGGCCCTGGTCCCCACAGTCACGGCCGTCACGGCCCTGGTCCCCACAGTCACGGCCCTGGTCCCCACAGTCACGGCCCTGGTCCCCACAGTCACGGCCCTGGTCCCCACAGTCACGGCCCTGGTCCCCACAGTCACGGCCCTGGTCCCCACAGTCACGGCCCTGGTCCCCACAGTCACGGCCCTGGTCCCCACAGTCACGGCCATGGTCCCCACAGTCACGGCCATGGTCCCCACAGTCACGGCCCTGGTCCCCACAGTCACGGCCCTGGTCCCCACAGTCACCCCTTATCACGGCCCTGGTCCCCACAGTCACGGCCCTGGTCCCCACAGTCACGGCCCTGGTCCCCACAGTCACGGCCCTGGTCCCCACAGTCACGGCCCTGGTCCCCACAGTCACGGCCCTGGTCCCCACAGTCACGGGACCTTCCCATTGGTTTAGCATGCTCGCAGGGGCCGGGGTCCGCTGGTCGGTGACGATGGCCCCAACAGAAGCCGATGGACACGCCCCTCCCACACACTAAAACAACCCCAGACGAGGCCCCGCCGTCAGCCTGCCTAATCCGAGCACGTCTTCCCAATATCGCCAGCCATATGGGTGGGGGCACTGGTCAGTTGTGTGATTATACCACGTTCCCTGTGTAGTCGGCCAAGGACAGCCTCGCGCTCGGCCCCCCGGCCGGTGTCGCTGATCGGACCAGAAGGTCCGGGGGCCGGGACCGGATGGTCCGGGGGACTGGGACCGGACCAAGACCAGGTGGTCTGGCGGCCGGAAACGGATGGTCTGGCGGCCGGGACCGGGTGGTCTGGCGGCCGGCACCGGGTGGTCTGGCGGCCGGGACCGGATGGTCCAGCGGCCGAGATCAGATGGTCTGGCGGCCGGGACCGGATGGTCTGGTGGCCGAGACCCGGTGGAGACCGGATGGTCTGGGGGCTGATGATGTGATCAGACTCAATACCGTATCTCATGGTGACTGAGCCGACCTTATAGCATAACATAACATAGCATGCACAACAGAAAGGCAACGGATAGCTTACGGAGCACAGCATGAATGTTGGCTGACAGGTGTCTCTTTACACAGCATTAGTGTTGGCTGACGGGTGTCTTCTTACACAGCATTGGTGTTGGCTGACGGGTGTCTCCTTACACAGCATTGGTGTTGGCTGACAGGTGTCTCTTTACACAATATTAGTGTTGGCTGACGGGTGTCTCTTTACACAACATTAGTGTTGGCTGACAGGCGTCTCCTTACACACCATGAGTGTCGACTGACAGGTGTCGGCTGACAGGTGTCGGCTGACAGGTGTCGGCTGACAGGTGTCGGCTGACAGGTGTCGGCTGACAGGTGTCGGCTGACAGGTGTCGGCTGACAGGTGTCGGCTGGCAGGTGTCGGCTGACAGGTGTCGGCTGACAGGTGTCGGCTGACAGGTGTCGGCTGACAGGTGTCGGCTGACAGGTGTCGGCTGACAGGTGTCGGCTGACAGGTGTCTCCTTACGTGTCGTCGTACCGCGTCTGGGGCTAGTGCGAGTGGCGGATCCAGAAATATAAACATTCTGGAGACTCCGTACATCAGTGTCGAATGTTCGATACGGTTCATGTTAGTGAAGCTGTGAGGAGAGTAAGGTGGCCTTAAGCTAGGGTTTTTTTCTGTCCCTCGGGATATATGCACTATTTGATGGGAAATTAAGTGTAGTATGCTTACTTATCCATCACATTAGTGTCACGTACAGCATCTAGATTACTTATTCTGCATGGAAGCGAGTCCAGCCAAACTAGCTTTGGGTGCAGAGGCTGTTGCAGCTACTGCGACGCACATGATATGGAGGACAGTAGACGGCCGACGTGATGTGTTTCCCATTCTCAAACGTTGCAATGGGTATGGACCACTATAATCGTTTCGTGGAAGAGGTGCTCCGGTCAACGACTCCTGTCAAGGTGACCAGCCGAGCAGGGTGTTCTACCAATCCAGCGCCGGCGCACCTGTGGTCTGTACAGTACACAGCGGTGTACTGTACACACTGGCTGCCTCTGCACCCACCCATACATGCGTGGGTGCAGAGACAGCCAGCGTAGTGCAACACCCCAGCTTCCGTCAGCGGTGCTTCATACAATACCGCGTAATGCCCACACCTGTAGCGCGTACCCGTCCTCCCCTTAGTCTCTGTTGAGCTCTGAGTCATCGGTACGGGAAATGGTACGCTCCTATTATTGCCGGCGGAAACCAATGCAAGGTATTGGTGCTAACGTGGGGAACCAGTTGTAACCTCATTGCTGGGTCTGCTGTACATCTTTGGTTGCCCTCATTCGCTGAACAAATAAGTCGGAATAATTTGTTGTCTGTATCATTTCTGCGCCACTAAGTCTTAATAATTCACCATGGATGTCTGGCGTTGGGTTTGCGACAAGATTTGGTAACATCACGCATTATGGGACTCCAGCACCTATGTATGCTATCAAGCACAACTACATGTGCTCATGGGTAAATTGATGCAATGCGATTTATTGCATTTATTGATATTCGACATGCATGTAACCTCAATGTTAAGGTAGGGCGTCGATAGCTCGGTGGTTAAGCTGAGCGCCTGGCACGTCAGAGGTACTGGGTTCGATTCCCCGCTCATCCTGCCAGGGGGAGATGCAGGCGACGCCATATGGCCTCAGTCGCTGAGTGCGTCGTAAAACCACAATCGAATCCAATAAATCCAATGTTAAAGCATGTCTTGCTTCCTGTGTCTCTTTTCCACACTGCTCCCTTGCCCAATTACTTCGTTTCAGTTGATTTCCATACTCTCTTCCAAGGATTCCACTATGAAATATATGTATATGCATATTGGTATTCAGCAACGCTTTAGTGGTCTCCACTTATCTTGAAAGCATCTGAACCAACGCGAAGCTGGCCTCGACTAGACGAAAACTGGCGAAGGCGGTCCATAGGTGTGCTGGACACCACTCTGTACATCCTCATGACATCAACACATCGAATACCCCAACACGTCAACACATCAAATGCCCCAACACGTCAACACATCAAATGCCCCAACACGTCAACACATCAACTGCCCCAACACGTCAACACATCAACTGCCCCAACACGTCAACTGCCTCAACACGTCAACTGCCTCAACACATCAACTGCCTCAACACATCAACTGCCCAAACACATCAACTGCCCCAACACATCACAAACAGCAGCCCACACGTATTGGTGCTGATGGCTGCGCTCGGTGTGTGAATACTGTCCTTGGAACTTCACATTTCATAGACGAGTCATATTCCAGCTGAGTGCAGCTTCATCAGATGTCTAGCGGGCGGTCGCGGCGTGATGGTATGCTCGGATGACATCTGATCAGCAGAAACACACCGGAGACGAAGCGGTGCCTTGGATCAGCGAGATATGGCTGCCAGCCGGATCACTGCACATGGATTCAGAGATATGGCTGCCAGCCGGATCCTCTCACGAGGATTCTGGGATATGGCTGCCAGCCGGATCCTCTCACGAGGATTCCGGGATATGGCTGCCAGCCGGATCCCCACACGAGCATTCCGGGATATGGCTGCCAGCCGGAACCTCACACGAGCATTCCGGGATATGGCTGCCAGCCGGATCCTCACACGAGGATTCCGGGATGCGGTTGCGGTTCAACGCCAAGCCTAGCAGCGTGATCGTCAGAGTTGGAAGCTCAGTCAGAATTTGGCAACTCTGTTTGGCAAGAGGTACTCCGAATGCGTGATGCAATCCTTCGGTTATTGTGTTCGATCCCCGTGCTCAAGGAATGCGCGACGTTTGAGGTTTTAAAGTGCTCATGAAATTAGCAATCGGCCCCATGCTTTATGACAAATGTGAAGGATGTAACATCCATGATTCATGCCGGCTACATGTATTGCATATAATGCATGCATGCATGATCTCGGGACATTGAGTAGGTGGTGTCACATTACAGGCCTACCAGAAAATAATTGCTTCAAAATCTGAGTAGTCTGAACATGAGGGATTCTTTGGCACGATTCTCAGTGGTTAGCGTTCTGTTACCAAGAGTCATACCAACGGGTACATCGCTGGGCTTTTCAGGGTCACGTGCATCGGTTTACTCTCCGACTTGTTTTCCAACTGACTGGACCCCAGCCGCCATATGCCGGCGTTTGTGCCATCGAGCTGGGTCGATTCACTGGTGCAGGGACGCCTCTTTTATCAGTTGGTGCGGGGACACTTTTTGATTTGCTGACGGCGCGAAGGTGTCTACAGCTGCGCAGACGGATAAGTTTTATGATGCTCGCCATGGTGTCTGGTCCTTTTATGATGCTCGCAATGGTTTTATGATGCTCGCCATGGTTTTCTGATGCTCGCCATGGTTTTATGATGCTCGCCATGGTTTTATGATGCTCGCCATGGTGTCTGGTCCTTTTATGATGCTTGCCATGGTTTTCTGATGCTCGCCATGGTTTTATGATGCTGGCCATGGTCCGCAGGAGTCTGCCACGGTGTCGGACACCGCGGCAGACCACGTGACCCTGCTGTCACCCTGCTGTCGCCTGTTTCAGACCGTCACGCAACTGTGCATGTCACGCGTCTTATCACGTGTGACCAGGTCACATGTCGTCGTGTCACGTGTGACCAGGTCACGTGTCGTATCACGTGCGACCAGGTCACGTGTCGTATCACGTGTGGCCAGGTCACGTGTCGTATCACGTGTGACATCACAGGTCACGTGTCGTGTCACGTGTGACCAGGTCATGTGTCGTATCACGTGTGACCAGGTCACGTGTCGTATCACGTGTGACCAGGTCACTGCGTCGTGTCACGTGTGACCGGGTCATGTGTCGTGTCACGTGTGACCAGGTCACATGTGTCGTGTCACGTGTCGTATCACGTGCGACCAGGTCATGTGTCGTATCACGTGCGACCAGGTCACGTGTCGTGTACGTGTGGCCAGGTCACGCGTCTTATCACGTGTGACCGGTCTGTGTCGTCGTGGACCAGGTCACATGTGTCGTGTCACGTGTCGTATCACGTGCGACCAGGTCATGTGTCGTATCACGTGCGACCAGGTCACGTGTCGTGTCACGTGTGCCAGGTCACGTGTCGTTGTGACCGGTCACGTGTCGTATCACGTGTGACCAGGTCACATGTCGTCGTGTCACGTGTGACCAGGTCACGTGTCGTATCACGTGTGGCCAGGTCACGTGTCGTATCACGTGTGGCCAGGTCACGTGTCGTCGTATGACGTGACACACTGGTACGTGACCGGTTTCTGACGGCGCGGCGTGCCTATCATAATATCAAACTTGTTCGTATATTTGCCGGCGTTTGGGCTGTTGCCGTTGTCGGGTACCCAATGAACCAATATTGA
The DNA here is from genome assembly GCA_034440575.1 of Imbricaverruca yamaguchii. Classification (NCBI taxonomy): domain Eukaryota; kingdom Metazoa; phylum Arthropoda; class Thecostraca; family Neoverrucidae; genus Imbricaverruca; species Imbricaverruca yamaguchii. Next base: position 276,102 of record JAOTOL010001381.1, read on the forward strand.
ACCAATATTGAACCAACATTGAACCATTATTGAACCATTATTGTCGAACGATAATGTCGACAAAGTATGCTTTGCCATTATATTATATGGCAAATTATAGTACATGCAATATATGCATCCCGCGGTAACATTATAGTTGGTACAGCATGACAATATTACACAAACGTGCTGCCCGTTAAATTATCTTGAAATACTGACGGGGAGGAGGGGGGGGGGGGAGCCCTCTTCTCTCTCTCGCCATAGCGAGCTGAAACTTTGGACGCCATCAGGTTAACAGCTTGGCAACGTTTTATATAATTTATAGAGGTAATCTCATGTCGGGTCAGTATAACGTCAAGAAATAATTTACTGGTGATCACATTTCTGTACCAATCATGTAAGGAGTGAAATATTAAAATACGAAATTACGCACGATTTAGACCAATTTGGAAGTGGTTATCTTACTCAGAAATGTCTTCGAGTGTCTGATCAATCGAACACATAAATAGCCTGAATTAATGTCGTGCTTGGTAAAATGTGTACATACTTTGCATGAGTGATTTTCTCGTCTCGCAAGTGCCTATTAAGACAATTCCCATTTGCTGTACCTACACCTGCCAATGACCATAACCAAGCAGCATACCTCAGGTCGCAAGGTTACCTGGGATGTTAGTTCCCGGCTGGGAGGGGCAGTTTGTTGCTGTCCCTATGAGGCCCTATACGGCCCTATACGCCCCTATACGGAATATGACAGTGGCGGCCGCGTCAATGCATTGGCAACATGTAAAGCTTACGCCTAAATCTCTGCCGTTGAACTGAAATTCGCAGACCGATCCGACAGGGCCAGAGTTCACGCAACAAGGTTCGACTATCACTGGACCCTGGTCCATAAAGCCACCCCGGCAAGAATTCGGACTAAAAAGACATTCAATGTTAATTCAGCACGCAACATTATTCCTAAGTCAACTCCGGCCACTATTATGGGATAGGAGACAGCGTTATGCATATATTGCATCCTGCTTGTAGACATGCAACAGCGTGTGGAAAATAGCATAACATAACATGGACAGCTCTTTCAGTGATATGTACAACTACATGATATCGATTTTCTTGTCCAGCTGGTAATTTGGCCGGCATAACTGTATCGCGTGCAAATACGCAGTGACCTCACGGCACACATGACCGCATTTGACTTCGATTTAACATAATCATATGCATGTAACACATGCAAAGATGGTACTTACCCCTTCTATCGGAGAATTAACTCGCACAACTGCTTGACAGACTTTTGGAGCTAAGCGGTGGTCCAAAAATATCCATAATTTTTTTCCTTCACCTGATATGCAGCGTAACGTAATCAGGAACTTCGAGGTAAGGAAACTCAAACTTGACCCAGTTAATTTTGTTGTTCTATCCATTGCGCTTGGTTCCATTTCCATCCGGATGTAGATTCCGGTGTCAAAAGAGGGGATAAAGGAAACTCGTCTGATTCCAGTGAGCATCAACAAAGAGCCATGATCAATTTCAGTGACTGGTGTATGTGTGAATACATCAGCAACTGTCTGGTAATCGTCGAATTTGTGTAGTCTTTGGTCATTGGTGTTCTGGCCCCGCTATCATTGTGTAAATATCGTGCTGTACAGAACAGGGACGCAACTTGCCCTCCTCGAGTGATTCTGCTGCCACCTATGTAGCGCTAGTTGCATTTCTGCTCACCAGGTGTCTGTACAGTGTCGCTTCGGTGCCAGTGGAGAAGGCCATGTCAACAGTTGACGGTAGTAGAACGGTCTCATATTTGTAAAACAGCGTAGCCGCCTTTCTATTGAGTAAAATGCACTATCTAGTCGCATCATGGTGCAACACCAATGTTTCCTCCGGAATTTGACATGTTACCTCGTAACTGCACAGAAAGAAATACTTGGAGAAATAATAACAATGCAATTATATGCAAGTCTGAAAGGTATTTTAGCTTTCAAAGGCCTTTTCGAAGCCATCGCCACCTGTTGATGCTGAAGTTTCCCAGATAGTAGGCTTTGGAGGAAAGCAGAAAGCAACATAAGACTACACGAACACGTCTATCGAAGCATTATGGCTTACACTGCTGGTATGCGCCTCCGATCAAAGCCACACCTAAAGCTCGTCTGCTGCTAATGAAAAGCGTATGCTTTTCATTTGTATATCCGCATCTCTTACTGCATCTTTGTCTTGCCTGTTGACTAGATCGTTGTATGTTTCCAATGCGTAAATGTATTCACACAGAGTAGCAAGGCTTTTGAAGTTGACGTGATGCATATCGTAATTCGATCTTTTCAATAACCGTATCACAATCTTTTTCGGCGTCAACATTCGAAACACGTATGTCATTATGGGCAGTTTGAAAAGTGTGCGTTGGTAGAGCGTAGAACCATGGTGCTCATACTGTATTCTTGGCAACAGGATGTCTCTGGAGCACGACCACCTCTCAGAGGTACAACCGTCCTGACCTCGTTTAACTGATTGGGACCCTTCAACAGTGTAGCGGCGTATGTTTCTCCCCACCTCCACCAGGACTCTGAGGCTTTATCGCATTGGCTTTGGAGTCGATTAGTCACACGGGGTATAAGGACTGGTTTTCAGTGACATACTGAACGTGATATCTGTACTGCTACTGAACATTGTTCGGCCATTGTTAAGTTCACTCAGGTCATGATGGTGTCTGAGCGCGTATAAAAGGTACATAGCGGCCTTGCAGTTTGTTGATCATCCCTAAAGTTAAGGTGAAAGTGTTCGGATAGGTCGGCTACCCTTGTATACGGATGGGTCGGCTACCACTGTATACGGATGGGTCGGCTACCACTGTATGCGGATGGGTCGGCGACCCCTGTATACGGATGGGTCGGCTACCCTTGTATACGGATGGGTCGGCTACCACTGTATACGGATGGGTCGGCTACCACTGTATGCGGATGGGTCGGCGACCCCTGTATACGGATGGGTCGGCTACCCCTGTATACGGATGGTCGGGTACCCCTGCATACGGATGGGTCGGCTACCATTTTATACAGATGGGTGGGGTACCCCTGTATACGGATGGGTCGGGTACCCCTGATGATTACAAACCATTCGACGTGATACGCGTGACAACACCCCTGATTGATGTTATCCCGTGACAACACCTCTGATTGATGTTATACGCGTGACAACACCCCAGATTGATGTTATACGCGTGACAACACCCCTGATTGATGTTATACGCGTGACAACACCTCTGATTGATGTTATCCCGTGACAACACCTCTGATTGATGTTATACGCGTGACAACACCCCAGATTGATGTTATACGCGTGACAACACCCCTGATTGATGTTATCCCGTGACAACACCTCTGATTGATGTTATACGCGTGACAACACCCCAGATTGATGTTATACGCGTGACAACACCCCTGATTGACGTTATACTTCGCCACTAAGCTACCCTTAGCACTTCCATTTAGTCGGTTAGAGGCTGGGGTTTGTGAAATTTGTCAGAACGCTTCCCGTGCTTAAAATACCTGTTAGACCACGGTAAGCAAAAACGATTTTCTGTAATTCATATCAATTATGTTTCCCCAGACGAAGTTTTTATGTGTGCTGAGACACATTCGACTCCATCATAGCAAAAAAAAGAACACCATTTGTTTTCTTACCATGGTAAGGGAGATATCAGAGCTGGAGTTCTCCAAAAATATTAAGGTCACACTGATCTCTTATTGAATGGCCATGACGGTAAATGTTTCGTAGTAGTCAGACAGTCATTAGTAGTGCTATACCGATCGTGAGTAGTGCTACAGCGAACATTTCTCGTGTGCGGGCTCTACCTACCGCATAGAAACCACACCCTACATGACCGTGTGCTTGTATTCGCCTTGCGACGACATCTATGTGTGTAAGTTGTGACTGTAGGTGTCCACGTCATGTAGCGTGCCCATAGCAAGCAACGTGTCCACACCATGTAACGTGTCGACACCATGCAACATGTCCACACCAAGCAACATGTCCACACCATGTAACGTGTCCACACCATGCAGCGTGTCCACACCATGTAACGTGTCCACACCATGTAACGTGTCCACACCATGTAGCGTGTCCACACCATGTAACATGTCCACACCATGTAACGTGTCCACACCATGTAACATGTCCACACCATGTAACATGTTCACACCATGTAGCATGGTGTGACACGTTACACCATGTAACGTGTCCACACAATGTAGCATGTCCACACCATGCAACATGTCTACAGCATGTAACGTCCACACCATGTAGCATGTCCACACCATGTATCATGTCCACACCATGTAGCATGTCCACACCATGTAGCATGTCCACACCATGTAGCATGTCCACACCATGTAACGTGTCCACACCATGTAACGTGTCCACACCATGTAACGTGTCCACACCATGTAGCATGTCCACACCATGTAACATGTCCACACCATGTAACGTGTCCACACCATGTAGCATGTCCACACCATGTAGCATGTCCACACCATGTAGCATATCCACACAATGTAGCATATCCACACCATGTAACGTGTCAACACCATGTGACGTGTCCACACCATGTAACATTTCCACACCATGTAACATGTCCACACCATGTAACATGTCCGCACCATGTAACGTGTCCACACTCTGTAACGTGTCCACACTATGTAACATGTCCACACTATGTAATGTGTCCACACCATGTAACATGTCCACACCATGTAGCATGTCCACACCATGTAGCATGTCCACACCATGTAACGTATCCACACCATGTAACATGTCCACACTATGTAATGTGTCCACACCATGTAACATGTCCACACCATGTAACGTGTCCACACTATGTAACATGTCCACACCATGTAGCATGTCCACACCATGTAGCATGTCCACACCATGTAGCATGTCCACACCATGCAGCATGTCCACACCATGTAGCATGTCCACACCATGTAACGTATCCACACCATGTAACGTGTCCACACCATGTAACGTCCACACCATGTAACGTCCACACCATGTAACGTGTCCACACCATGTAACATGTCCACACCATGTGACGTGTCCACACCATGTACGTGACGTGTCCACACCATGTGACGTGTCCACACCATGTAACGTGTCCACACCATGTAACGTGTCCACACCATGTAAATGTCCACACCATGTGACGTGTCCACACCATGTAACGTGTCCACACCATGTGACGTGTCCACACCACGTGACGTGTCCACACCACGTGACGTGTCCACACCATGTGACTGTGCGCCTGTGTGCCGGCCAGGGTGTGCAGGAGTCCGACGCGCCATGGTCGGCCGCTCTGCTGGAGCGGGTACCGGGAGGGTTCGTGTACCTGTGCGGCGGAGCGCTGGTGCACCCGCAGGTGGTGCTGACCGCCGCACGCTGCGTCGACATGTGAGTCTGGGGGCGTCAAACCCACGTCTTGGACTGTTCAACGGCAGGTACAGTCAGGCGCGCACCCATAATTTTTCCATGGGGGGGGGGCGGACCGAAAAGGGCACTTGGCCGGCTCCAAAAGGGCACTGCGGCCCGGGACACATTGGAAGGTTTGCTGACCGGGGGGAGGGGGGCGTGAATTTTCCATGGGACACGCTATATGTTATAGCACCGAACCATTGTATTTACAATAATATTTCCAAAAACATGCGGCCTGCATGCATTATGTCGTGAGATGAAGGTTGCCCGCTTACCTTTGATGTAAAAGTACGCAGGATGTGGATTTCTGGAAAGGATGATAACAGTTGACACGAAGGCGATGGTCCTGAAGGCAGGTGACATGTACAGAAACATGTAACACAATAAAAATAGCGACAAAAGCTTCTTGCATACCCCAGATGGAGCAAGAGTAAGTGTCAAACAATCAACGCGATGGAGTTCACAGGTAGTTCACGGGCAGGGCAGAGTTAACACTACAGCACAAGGCACAGGGCAGGGCACAGGGCACTTTTAGATCAAAAGGGCACCTAATTGGGACAGGCATAGGACAAGAAAGGACACAGGGGAATGCCATTTTTAGGCCAAAAGGGCAGTTTTGGGCTCAAAGGGCACCTTTGGCACAGGGTGGGCACATAAGGTAGGTGATTTTTTTGTCTAAATTTTGGACATTCCGGCCAAGAGGGCACTTTTCGGTCAAAAGGGCACATTTGGCCAGAAGGGCACTGGTCTTATGGGGGGGGGGCTGGGCCCCCTCCGGTGCGCCTATGGGTACAGTGAGGTGGTACCGTGGGGGCTGGTGCCGTGGGGCTAGAACACAGCGAGGTTGTACCATATGGGTTGGTACCATATGGGTTGGTACCACGTGGGTTGGTACCATGGGGGCTGGTACACAGTGAGGTGGTGCCCTGAGAACGGGTACACAGTGAGGTGTTACCATGAGGGCTGGTACACAGTGAGGTGTTACCATGGGGGCTGGTACACAGTGAGGTGGTGCCCTGAGAACGGGTACACAGTGAGGTGTTACCATGAGGGCTGGTACACAGTGAGGTGTTACCATGAGGGCTGGTACACAGTGAGGTGTTACCATGAGGGCTGGTACACAGGGAGGTGGTACCATGAGGGCTGGTACACAGGGAGGTGGTAGCATGAGGGCTGGTACACTGTGAGGTGGCACAACGAGGGCTGGCTGGATTTCTGTGGCAGGTGTGTGAGTATGTGGCATTTCTGTGGCAGGCGTGACAGGTGTATGTAAGCGGTCGTTGTAGTTTATTTTAAGCGCAGGTAACATAGCTGCACTTTTGTGTCCTGTCATATGCACCTGTGATACATGGTCATACTGGTCAATGATGTGGCGTCCTTTCGAACTGTTCGTGTCCCTTCGCGTACACCATATCCATATCCATATCCTACCATGTAGCAGGAGACATATGATAGGATTGGTTTGTTGTCTTTGGTTTGGTATCTTTCCAAACTGTCAGCCGCCGATTATAAATGTGGCACGGTGCCAAGCTCAAGTACAGGTGTGCCATTGACGACTTCTAAAACACTCAGCGCTTCACAGAGGTTGCAGTTGATATGAGGGGATGCACCTCATGGTCAAATTAGGATCATATAGAGTTTATATCAGGATCATGTCCCTATCAGTGGCACGCTTCAGTGGGAGAGAATTAAGGGTGGAGAAGCTGTTCTCCTACACGTGAGCTATTATCACGCCCTGCTACAGACTGTCACCGTGTGACCTGACCTGACTTGATCTGGTGCTGCCTTCAGGTCGGCTGAAAAGCAGAAGTCCCTGGTAGTCCGGCTGGGAGAAAGAGACTTCCTGTCCACCCAAGAAGTGCCATCGTATGTGGAAATGGAGGTGAGAAATGCCGTAGGCATGGTCTCGTATTTAAGGTATGTTTGGCAAGGAGCTATTTAACCTTGGAATATATATATATATATATATATATATATATATATATATATATATATATATATATATATATATATATATATATATATATATATATATATATATATGTATATATATATATATATATATATATATATATATATATATATATATATATATATATATATATATATATATATATATATATATATATATATATATATATATATATATATACATATATAATCATAGCAGTCACAGTAACAGTAGTCACACCAATTGCAGCAATACAACAGTCACAGCAGTCAGAGCATCGAACTGTCACTCGGCAGTCGCGGCTCTGGACTCTGACTCAGGAGTCGCGACTCTGAGTCCGGACGTGGAAGAGTGGCGAGTCGCCGCTCAGACTGTAGGTCATGACCCCTTCACCAAGAGTCGACGAGCAGAACCTGAGCTTCGCTTCGCCTGTGTGCAGGTGAAGGACGTGCTGATCCACCAGAACTACAGCCGGCCGAACAAGTTCAACGACGCGGCCCTGCTGTTCCTCACCGAGCCAGTCACGCTGGGCCCAGAGATCGACACCATCTGCGTACGACCCGAGGTCGACACTGCCGGAGGCTGTGCCGTGCACGCGTTCGGCCTGCAGGCCACCGGTGAGGACGGAGAGAGAGAGAGAGCGCGGTAGCGGGAGCAGCGGGAGGGGGAGAGGATGGGAGACGGCAGCTGTCTGCAGACTGGTGGCATGTGAGAAGTGGCAAAAAAGAGGCTGTACCGGAGCTCAATGATAAATTATTCGTTAAACAAGGTGGAATATACCACTTTTTGAGCATACGATTGACTCCTCAGGATGTCGATCCTTCTCCAAGAAGTATCGACATCCTTCATGAAGTATCTCTCTTATAAGTATTGTGTCCATGCTATCGACAATGAATGGTAATATACGAACATTTCACAACGTAATTTCGATTATGCGATATGACATGCAATGTTATCTTATAGCATATATTTAATCTCCCTTTCACATATATAGTGATAGGGGGATTAGAGAATTTCATCCTAAGTCATGAATCTCAAAACAAATAAGTGTACAGTCATAAGTACCTACGCTATTCGCTCAAATTTGAGTCTGAAAGCGATCAAAAAAATTTTAAATGACACCAATTCCATGCAAAAAAATTGACATCCTACCCTGCTGGTTTCGACATCTCACACCTGACGAAAAAACATTACTTTAACTCTGCAGGCCCCACCATCGTCGAAGTCGCGAGGTTGGCCTACCGTAGGCTGAATGCATTCCAACGTCAAGCAGAATGGCGGCTATTTATTTGGAAGGTTCGCAAAGCACCTGGCTGCAACCTTAGTTAACAAAATAATTATCAGGGCCTCCCCAAGAGTTTAAAAATGTTGAAACATTCCATGCGACATGCTATAATTGAGCTGCAGTGGAGTACCGAAGTAGTGCCGAGCAGCTATAATGACAGATGCCGATCGTGAGTTCTGTGAGTGTGTCCAGTTGTGGGCATTTGCAACTGTCGAACATTATCGCTACAAAAGGCTTTCACTGCCCACTTCGGAGGCAAAGGCTTTCGGGAGCAACTGTAGAGATCTGTTGAGTATTTCACTCCCAAGCGCAGGCAAGGCGTCAATGTAACGTACTATATGCCGTGCTCTTTACCGCCGGTAAGACGGTGGTTTGGAGGTCAATCTATGTTGAGTTATAGGATGGGGAATGCATGGCGGATAGGGTGCTATTTTTCAAAGCCAATAACGAGTTGGTAAATAACTCTGTTGACGTATTGCAGAGTATACTGCAACAGGGAGAAGGGCTATTGTTGAGAACGTGGATCTATATTCTCGACATATTATATATAGGGAACACGGAAGAAGATGGAGATTGAATGTGACGAAATTCGTATCAAGGCACCGCCTTCCATCATCTTTGGGTGGTGTCTTCATCAGTGACCTGTGGCTGACTCCATTTGACCTCACAGGATCGAACGAATTCGACCTGCGCCTGCGCGGGGCGTACCAGGCTCCCATCTCCTACATAGACTGTCAGCGGACGATCCGGCGGTGGCAGAAGGGCCAGTTCTTCAGTCTGCACCCGAGCTTCCTCTGCACCCGGTCGGACGTGACGTGTGACCTGGCCACTGACCGGGCCGGCTCGTCCCTGACCTGCCGTGACCTGACTGCCGGCGAGTACCGGCTGTACGGCATCGTGTCGTGGGGCGTCGGCTGCGGCGCCAACCAGCAGCCGGGCGTGTACACCAGCGCCCGACAGTTCTACCGCTGGATCAACTACCACGTCACAGACTACTTCAGCTACATCGAGTCCTACTTCGGCCCGCTGAACCAAGTCTGACGATCTGACCTGTCTGGTCTGGAGTGAGCCGAGACTGGTGCCGGTGTGAGTCGCGCCGTAGAGCTGGGCGCTGGAGCGAGTGAGATTTGGGGTAATTGTGCGTAGCTGTTTGTACAGTGATGACTGTGTGAGGCGGGCACACACGTGTGTCCTGATGTTTGATTTGTCTGCTGCTATGCCGTGTTGTGGGGTTCTGGGTGCAACAGCGGAGCGGTGGTGGATTTTTGCGATGTTTTGGTGAGTGCTTAGACTGTTGTCCTGCCGTAGTGTTTTTACATCATGCTTCACGAAGGACCATCCACCGCGCATTCTGCATTGTTGTCATTAGAATAAGGATCAGCCACGTCAGCGGTGGAGATGTACACTTAGCGTAGTAAACATTGGGATTATGACCATGCATCAGTTGAAGGCGAGTGTACCATGCATTCCACGCTGTAGCATGTACTGTGAATAGGATCGGTAGCTTAAAAGAAGAAATTATTAGTATATAGCTATAGTAACGATGGCAATGAGGATAGCAATGATGCTGGCTGGAAGCAGGAACGCTTGGGTGCGTGAGATAACTGGGGGTTATCTGGCATCGTGCGATTGTTCTGGTCTTTTTTTTGTGTGTGCACAGAAAAGTGCATTGAATAATTGCTGTGCTGAATTGTCCGGAGCCCAGTTTTATTCGGTGCTGCCGGGTTACTTGGTTATATTGTGCACATTGGGTTGGCAAGATTGGGTTGAAGATTGGGAGGCACTCGCTTTGGCAGAGGAACTGGGAGTGCTATTTTCCTGATGCTTATATTAGGGAGCCCGACAGTCGAAGTTGCTAGCTATTTTTCAACGCATCATGCTCGGCATAATTTTACATTGTCACTCGCTTCAGGTTGTGATCAATAAAGGACAGATCGCTGATTGTCGCACTGCATCAGTACGTGCCGGGGCGAGGTCTGAGCGGGTGTCCGGTGTGCCGGGGCGAGGTCTGAGCGGGTGTCCGGTGTGCCGGGGCGAGGTCTGAGCGGGTGTCCGGTGTGCCGGGGCGAGGTCTGAGCGGGTGTCCGGTGTGCCGGGGCGAGGTCTGAGCGGGTGTCCGGTGTGCCTGGTGCGAAGTCTGAGCGGGTGTCCGGCGTGCCTGGTGCGAAGTCTGAGCGGGTGTCCGGTGTGCCTGGTGCGGGATCTGAGCGGGTGTCCGGTGTGCCTGGTGCGAAGTCTGAGCGGGTGTCCGGTGTGCCTGGTGCGAGGTCTGAGCGGGTGTCCGGCGTGCCTGGTGCGAGGTCTGAGCGGGTGTCCGGTGTGCCTGGTGCGAAGTCTGAGCGGGTGTCCGGTGTGCCGGGGCGAGGTCTGAGCGGGTGTCCGGTGTGCCGGTGCGAGGTCTGAGCGGGTGTCCGGTGTGCCTGGTGCGAAGTCTGAGCGGGTGTCCGGTGTGCCTGGTGCGGGTCTGAGCGGGTGTCGTCTGGTGCGGGTCTAGGTGTGGCGTGCCTGGTGCGAAGTCTGAGCGGGTGTCCGGTGTGCCTGGTGCGAAGTCTGAGCGGGTGTCCGGTGTGCCTGGTGCGGGATCTGAGCGGGTGTCCGGCGTGCCTGGTGCGAAGTCTAAGCGGGTGTCCGGTGTGCCTGGTGCGAAGTTTGAGCGCGTGTCCGGTGTGCCTGGTGCGGGATCTGAGCGGGTGTCCGGTGTGCCTGGTGCGAGGTCTGAGCGGGTGTCCAGTGTGCCTGGTGCGAAGTCTGAGCGGGTGTACAGTGTGCCTGGTGCGAGATCTGAGCGGGTGTCCGGTGTGCCTGGTGCGAAGTCTGAGCGGGTGTCCGGTGTGCCTGGTGCGAAGTCTGAGCGGGTGTCCGGTGTGCCGGGGCGAAGTCTGAGCGGGTGTCCGGTGTGCCTGTGCCGAAGGTCGTCTGAGTGGCCGGGTCCAGCCTTACCCGCCAGTCACGCTTTTGAAGCAGATATGACTTTTCGGTGCGGTATTTTGCGTTCTACGTTTTCACTCGGAGTTAAGTATCTTCTTTTAGCTTTGCTTTTACCAATTTATATCCCAATAATTTTCATAAAGTGTGCTCAGTCTTTGCTCACTGAACAAGGGTTTGCGGCACCATTTCCATTTGACCCCAACGAAGTGCTTCCAACGAAGTGTTCGGCCGCGGTGCCAACAACATTTCAAGCTGTACGTTTCCCACTGAGCTACGCGCACTCTTTCCATTTTGATATTTACCAACCATTACAACACTTCTTCTGAGGTACTCTCGATCTTGTTTCTTTCAAAGGAGGACCGCGATGGCGGCATTTCCGTGCTTGGGCAGGGTACACTACACCCCGAGTCATAGGTGGCATCTACTATCCGTCCTGATAGCACAGGAGTTTGTCGTGTTCAACTTACACTACACCCAAAGTCGTAGGTGGCACTCTCCATCCGTCTCGATGACACAGGGGTGTCGCGCTCGACTTGTGCTTGCGTTCCAAGGTTTCAAGTTCAGTCCCAAGGAAGCATGACTCTTCTTTTTTTGGGTTAAGTATTGCAAGTTTGTGAATGCACCCCATCCGAAATCATTTTAGGTCAATACATCAACGCGTGCTTGAAGGCGCGCGGTTGTGAAATCACAACAATGCGCCTACTTGATCGGTATGCGCCGAGATTCGACTTCACCATCAGGCTTGGTGTTAATGTGTTGTAAGTTGTAACTACTCTGAATGGTGGCACTCTGAAAATGTTGGAGCATTAGCTTGTTTGACCCGTTCCAGGTCAACGAACTGACATGCTCTTGATCAGAAGTTTGTACGAGATATGCACAACAGACGCACCAGGCGCTATTCGAAGTTCGTGCGTGCATCTTTTTATTTGGCCACTATCACTAAACGACCTGGGAGCGAGGGCTACCAGGACCCCCCGGCGCCGACGACTGCTGAGGGCTACCAGGAACCCCCAGGCGCCGACGACTGTTGGCGACGTCACAGTGGGTACAAGCGCAACACAATTCGGAGGATGTTTTCAGGAAGTCTGTACTCGGATTTAAAGCAGACATCTATGGTTATCACTAGCACCTGCTTAGTTTAAATTGATACACGCGCGCAAAAAGAAATAACCGGGACAAAATAAGTTGCAATATAGCTGAGGAGTGAAGAAAAGCTGGGATTGCTATGGATCACAGCACCCTTATCCGTGCCTTATTATACCAGATGACTCTATGCGTGTAAGCAATGGTGCTCTACGAACATTTATTGTACGAGGGGAACTTCGGACAAAAGCACTAGATGGGGTAAGCTGGCAGTTCTAGACTTGGTGATGGAAGATATAGAGGGGGGTTTCCCTTCGGGTATTATGCTAAAAGCCGAAATTACTTGTGGTGGGTAGCTGCCAAGAGTGATTGAGACACCACAGTTTATGATCTTGCTTGGGGCTCGAGTCGTTCAACATGCCCCCACACTCCGAGTCTCTGTAATGTTGAATTGAACATTGAACCCGAACTTTCCAGAAATGCATTAGTCCGCTAATTCAATGCATTGTATACGCTGGTGGAGCTATCTCACCTGCTGGGGCTAGAGGAGGAGATTGGTGGGGGGGGGGGGGGGACTTTCGGCGCTGGCCCACGCCTACCGCCAGTGGTGTACCTAAGATTTGCGTCATGGGAAGTACAAACAGATTTAGAGGTGCTGTACCTGCACATATGTTTAGAAGCCACTGGATTTTGAGCACTGCTTTTTTTCCAAGGAGGTTCATTGAAGTGATCCATGACCACACAATCTCCTGTGAAGAGAGCCCAGGCTTCCAGGTTTGGGAACCACAATACCAAGTATGGCAGCTTCCATATCAATGTAACGTGGTCCTGGGCCTATTTGAAACCCCATTAGAGGTCTTCCAGCGACTCCCTGTCGAATATAGAACATCTCCATCAGCATGAGGCCCCTGCGTCGGTTCAGCAGCCCCTCCAACCTATGCCCCCAGCTGTTTAGGCCCTCTCCACGGTCTAGGATCCATCTTCACCCACTGGGGGAATCTTGTCGGGCAGCGACCGCTGCTGTTGATACAGTGTCCTCCACATCAACTAATGGTCTTTTTAATCGGCTCAGGGGCCCGCTGAACTGGTATGGATACTCTTGTTCCGTTCGCCCCCCCCCCCCTCGTCGGGATGTCAGCTCAAGCGCCCTGTTCTTCAGATATGCGACCATATGCTTAGTGTCCTTTTCTTCTGGCTTAGGGGAGCTCTTCGTGAGATTAAGGACCCTCTCTTGCTCATGGAGCTGTCGCATTCAGCTCACTTATTCGTCAGCTTAGCTTTTTCCGTTAGCTTTGGGACTGCTTCATTCAGCTCACGGGCCTTCTTCGTCAGCTCTGGGCCTTTTCCGTTAGCTCTGGGGCTGTTTCATTCACTTCACGGGCCCTCTTCGTCAGCTCAGAGCCTTTTTCGTTAGCTTTTGAGCTATCTTATACCGATAATCAACTCAGGGACTCCGTGTTTGAAGTCCGAGGTTTTAAGTCAGCTCAGGGACCTTATTCTTCAGCTCAGAAGCCTCATGTGTCAACTCAACCCTCCATGCCAATAGACAACGAAACCAAGTGTACGCATACAGGTCAAAATATACAAATGTAGGATGTCACACAATCAGTAACATCGGACACCATAGGCTTTAGCTCATGACTTCAATTCCTCCACAGCTTCACCGTGGTCGAAGATACAACTTCGTTAAAATTGCAATTCGTGACTGCTACACGCTGAGATGTCATCCGCATACACCATGGGCGTATTTGGACAGGAGGGTTTTTACACTCTGTGGGAAACTCACATATGTATCCCTCAACCTCAAAATTATGTCGACACCACTGGCAAGCACGAATAAATATACAGCAGTTAATTCACGCCATGGTCGCAATGAAATAAAAGAAATCAACGGATTATAAAAAAGATGAAGGAATAACTTAAAACTGACACTTTTTTTTTGGTTAACAGACATTGGCTCAGACGCGTCACCATCCCGAAAATAAGTTCCAGCTGCCTGCTTCGTGTTCACAGGCATGCAGTGTCAAGGCCGGCATTCGTCTAGTACCGGCGAACCCAAATAATTCTACAATACAAAAGAAGCCAAAACATCAGCACCAAAATAATCTGGCTGCATCGGCTGCCAGGATGTGTGCATAACCATAGAACAAAAACACCTGAACTCTGGTGATCCTGTTTTATTCATGTCATGATAACTCACCACTGTTTTTCGCCAGTGTAAAAGAACACCCGCCTGTCAAAGGAGTGACGTCATCTGTTTTGGTCCTCTGAATCTGCCAAATAGCCATCACTGCCAACGGATACTGTTATGAACCTCTTCTGCTACTCCCACCACTTGTTGCATCGCTGTAGCCCGAGTCAACTTCACGCCACCGATTCCACGCACCGAACGCCTTCTTTCTCTCTTGCTCGCGAAGAATGGCCGTTTTCGCCAGCATCGATTTTTATATGGGCGGCGGAGCGTAGAGCCCCTTCGGCTTCTGCGGTTTGATATTCTCACCGATCTTCTCGTTCACCCAAGTGACCAGCTTCGGCACGCTGGCGTATACTCCCGGGATGCCGTGCTCGCCACAGCCTATGCCCCAGGCGACGATACCGACCTGGACGTATTTCTGTGGGTCGCTTTTGCTGGGGCAGGCCAGCGGTGAGCCGCCATCTCCCCGACAAGTGTCGACACCCTCCACCCCGCCGGCGCACGTGAACGACTTGTGCAGCTGGAACCACCTGCCCAGCCGGGTTGTGCGCAGTTGCTTCTTGCACGTCTTGTGCGGCACAATGTTCAGGTCCACCTGCTTCATGATGTTCTGGTAGCTGCCGCCGTGGAACTTGTCCTTGCCGAAGCCGGTGGCCACGCACTGTGCGTAGTCGAAGTCCTCGTTGGGCTCTGGCAGACAGAGCGTGTCGATGTGCTGCTTCAGCTCCACCGGTTCGGACAGGAAGAGCAGCGCCACGTCGTTGTGCAAGGCGGCGCTGTGGAAGTGCTCGTGCACCTCGATGTGCACCACCGAGTGCTGCTCGTGCGCGAACAGCTCCTTCTCGTGCTTGGTGTCCCAGTCGCCCAGGCGCACCTGCAGCTTGCTGGCGTCCTTCCTGCAGACGATGCCAAATCGTTGTAAAAGGTTCCGGTGTGGTCTATCTCAGTGAGCGATCTCACCCCTAAAAGGCCCCGGCATTGGTCTATCTCAGTGAACGATCTCACCCCTAAAAGGCCCCGGTGTGGTCTATCTCAGTGAGTGATCTCACCCCTAAAAGGCCCCGGCATTGGTCTATCTCAGTGAGTGATCTCACCCCTAAAAGGCCCCGGCGTGGTCTATCTCAGTGAGTGATCTCACCCCTAAAAGGCCCCGGCATTGGTCTATCTCAGTGAACGATCTCACCCCTAAAAGGCCCCGGCGTGGTCTATCTCAGTGAGCGATCTCACCCCTAAAAGGCCCCGGCGTGGTCTATCTCAGTGAGCAATCACACCCTTAAAAGGCCCCGGCGTGGTCTATCTCAGTGAGCAATCACACCCTTAAAAGGCCCCGGCGTGGTCTATCTAATTGAGCGATCACACCCCTAAAAGTAGTCCGGCCTTGTCTGCCATGCGGGCGGGCGAAGGGCTCAGGCGAAGTGATTGTTGTGGAAGCTATCTGGCAATACGCTAACGTTACATCTGCATGCATTTCATACGCACCGGTTGCAAGTTAATAACTGTACGTTTTGTTTACGTCATGGACATGAAACCCTTAGTCTTCGGTCCTTGTTGACATATTGGGTATCCTAAGATTGATTTCTGCAACCTGATTTGGAGTGGCAAACTACAGTTCCACATTATACTGCCGCCGCCCACTCCCGCCGTTACAGTTCCACATTATACTGCCGCCGCCCACTCCCGCCGTTACAGTTCCACATTATACTGCCGCTGCCCCTCCCGCCGTTACAGTTTCACATTATACTGCCGCTGCCCCCTCCCGCCGTTACAGTTCCACATTATACTGCCGCTGCCCCCTCCCGCCGTTACAGTTTCACATTATACTGCCGCCGCCCACTCCGGCCGTCACAGTTCCACATTATACTGCCGCCGCCCACTCCCGCCGTTACAGTTCCACATTATACTGCCGCCGCCCACTCCCGCCGTTACAGTTCCACATTATACTGCCGCCGCCCACTCCCGCCGTTACAGTTCCACATTATACTGCCGCCGCCCACTCCCGCCGTCACAGTTCCACATTATACTGCCGCCGACCACTCCCGCCGTTACAGTTCCACATTATACTGCCGCCGCCCACTCCCGCCGTTACAGTTCCACATACTGCCGCTGCCCCCTCCCGCCGTTACAGTTCCACATTATACTGCCGCCGCCCACTCCCGCCGTTACAGTTCCACATTATACTGCCGCCGCCCACTCCCGCCGTTACAGTTCCACATTATACTGCCGCCGCCCACTCCCGCCGTCACAGTTCCACATTATACTGCCGCCGCCCACTCCCGCCGTCACAGTTCCACATTATACTGCCGCCGCCCACTCCCGCCGTTACAGTTCCACATTATACTGCCGCCGCCCACTCCCGCCGTTACAGTTCCACATTATACTGCCGCCGCCCACTCCCGCCGTTACAGTTTCACATCGTACTGCCGCCGCGACCCTACCGCTGCTACAGCTCCACATCGTACTGCCGCCGCGACCCTCCCGCCGCTACAGCTCCAGCAACATCGCCCGCCACGGCTCCAGCTTACTCACCCATTGACGCAGTGGGCTGCCGTCAGCACGACACTAGGGTGGATGAGCGAGGCGCCGCACACGTAGCGCTGGATGACGTTGCTGTAGTCGATCTTCTCGTCCTCCAGCACGATGGCCATCCACGGGAACTCTCCGAATTGCGACTCGCTGTCCTGCGGGCGGAGGAGCGGAGGTGGGGGTCATCACAGGTGCTCAGGAGGGAGCGGGGTGTGGGTCAGAGACCATAGGGTCTCACCACATCAGCACACACCGTCAGAAGCTGTACGACGAACCGTTGGTCATCGCAAGACAAGATGAACACGGAGTGGTTCTGAGGCTGGCTTGGGTCTATGTTTTAAGATTCTGGATGTAGAGAGGAAAGCTGTGGATCACCCAATACGCCGATTACTTTTTCGCTGTCCGTGTCATTGTACATTCCTTTTCGGAACTTTGCAATGAGGCTTGCGCATTTTACGAACAAGTCGCTTGTCTACAGTCATTGCTAAACAGCACCACCGAACCATCCAACAAGAAGGAGATGATAATTTTCTGGAAATGGTAATGTTCTGCATGGCAAATACATAAGAAGAGCATATTGTTCCAAGCTTGGTCTCGGTCGTGTTTCCATATTCTGCAAACCAAGGTCACTGTCTCAAGAGATACCGGGAAGCTCCGGCGACATTGCGTGTGAGCGCATTCACTTGAGCGATTTCCTTCCCAGCTCGCATCGGGCAATGTCTCTATGCCTCGGGCTTCGCAGCGACTGGACGTGACGAAACCGACGGAGCAGACACTGCCGCGGCAACCGGCAGCCAACGATCGGCTGTCGCAGACTGATCCCGCTCAGAACCGATGCCACCTGTGTCGCTTCGGCTGCGGCCGAGCTCAGCCTCACCTTGAACCCGCTGAGCGACACGTGGACGCCGTTGGGGTTCCTGTGGCCGCAGCTGGGCGTGTATTCGTACTCGGTCAGCTCCTCGACGTACTCCGGGTCGGGCTCAGTCAGCGGTGTGCGACAGCACACGTCCAGGAAGTTGTCGCACTGCGAGCCAGACTTGATCTCCTCCCCTTCGCTGGGGCCAGAGTTGAACCTGGCGGCGAACGGTGAAGCTACGGTGAAGACAGTGGCAACAAATATGCTTCTTGGCTGCAAAGATATGCTTACTTTTTCTTGTTCTTGAAGGCTAATGTAGGAGCTAAGAATACAATCGGCGCTAAGGTGATCGCAATTCATCATCATTCGTACGAACAATTGCCATCAGGTCACTTTTTCTCGATGCAATAACTTTCGGTTCAAAATTGAGTTCCTTTGAATTATCACAGGATGCATTTTATGCAGTTGTGGAACCCATGTGCAATTAATACGTTCCTTAGCAGTGACCATGCGCCAGCCAGTAGCAGTGACCACACGTCAGCCAATAGACCACACATCAGCCAATAGACCACACATCAGCCAATAGACCACACATCAGCCAATAAACCACACATCAACCAATAGCCGTGACGACACATCAACAAATAGACCACACACCACCCAACAGCAGCGACGACAGTGACGACATATTCAGAAGACCACAAATACAGTGACCACATATCAACCAACAGCAGTGACCACACTTCAGCCAATAGCAGTGACCACGCATCAGCCAATAGCAGTGAGCACGCATCGATCAATAGCACAATGGCAAAGGAAACACATTGCCAATGACGTTTTTACGATCACCCATATTATAGCAGTTACCAGAACCGTACTGAACACCCAAAAAATACAATAGATCAAACGAGAAATCTTGATGTTTTCACGATGCAAAATCATACATTTTCATCGGGCTTCGAGCGCCGCAAAGCCTTTTTCGTTTCGTCACGCTTTTTGGTCGCCCCCCATTAGGAAAAGTCTAGCTGTGTCACTGTCATTTACCACCTTCGGATTATATAACAGCACATAGGGGCAGAGAGACAGGGTTGCGCTTCCCCATGATACGACACTATTTCGGTACTTCTTGATAAGTGCATGGTGCGACAAGACGCTGATGGCTCACCTGATGTCAATAAGTCCGGCTCCGTCAGTGATAATGTCACCCTCCTTGCAGAGATAATAGGGCACACATTCGCACTCTTGCTCAAGCTTTTCACTGGCATCATAGCCATCGTCCCCGCCATAACCACCGTCTGAGACATCACCACTGATTTCATCACTGGCTTCCACGGATTCGTCGGATTCCGAGGAATCGTCAGTCGTGGCAGAAGAGGCAGCGCCCCCGGCAGAGGCAGACGCAGCTGCCGAACCACCGGCCGCCGCAGAAGAAGCGGCGCTTCCCTCCACACCTCCTCCAGCAGCTGAGGAAGAAGCAGTCCCTCCAGCAGCAGCAGAGGATGAGGCAGCACCTCCAGCAGCAGCAGCAGAAGAAGCGGCGGCTCCACCAGCAGCAGCAGATGAAGCAGCACTTCCAAGGTCTTCACTCTCGTCACCACTGGCGGCGGAAGAAGAAGCAGCTCCTCCAGCAGCAGCAGAAGAAGCGGCGGCTCCACCAGCAGCAGCAGATGAAGCAGCACTTCCAAGGTCTTCACTTTCGCCACCGCTGGCAGCAGACGAAGAAGCAGCCCCTCCAGCAGCAGCAGAAGAAGCGGCAGCTCCACCAGCAGCGGCAGAAGAAGCAGCACTTCCAAGGTCTTCACTTTCGTCACCACCGGCAGCAGAAGAAGAAGCAGCTCCTCCAGCAGCAGCAGAAGAAGCGGCGGCTCCACCAGCAGCGGCAGAAGAAGCAGCACTTCCAAGGTCTTCACTTTCGTCACCACCGGCAGCAGAAGAAGAAGCAGCTCCTCCAGCAGCAGCAGAAGAAGCGGCGGCTCCACCAGCAGCCGCAGAAGAAGCAGCACTTCCAAGGTCTTCACTTTCGCTTCCACCGGCAGCAGAAGAAGAAGCAGCTCCTCCAGCAGCAGCAGAAGAAGCGGCGGCTCCACCAGCAGCGGCAGAAGAAGCAGCACTTCCAAGGTCTTCACTTTCATCACCGCTGGCAGCAGAAGAAGAAGCAGCTCCTCCAGCAGCAGCAGAAGAAGCGGCGGCTCCACCAGCAGCGGCAGAAGAAGCAGCACTTCCAAGGTCTTCACTTTCGTCACCACCGGCAGCAGAAGAAGAAGCAGCTCCTCCAGCAGCAGCAGAAGAAGCGGCGGCTCCACCAGCAGCGGCAGAAGAAGCAGCACTTCCAAGGTCTTCACTTTCGCCACCACCGGCAGCAGAAGAAGAAGCAGCTCCTCCAGCAGCAGCAGAAGAAGCGGCGGCTCCACCAGCAGCGGCAGAAGAAGCAGCACTTCCAAGGTCTTCACTTTCGCTTCCACCGGCAGCAGAAGAAGAAGCAGCTCCCCCAGCAGCAGCAGAAGAAGCGGCGGCTCCACCAGCAGCGGCAGAAGAAGCAGCACTTCCAAGGTCTTCACTTTCATCACCGCTGGCAGCAGAAGAAGAAGCAGCTCCACCAGCAGCAGCAGAAGAAGCGGCGGCTCCACCAGCAGCGGCAGAAGAAGCAGCACTTCCAAGTTCGTCGCCGTCACCACCGCTGGCCGCAGCAGACGATGAAGCTCCATCAGCAGCTGCAGAAGAAGCAGAAGCTCCAGCAGCCGCAGAAGAGGCTGCTGCCCCCTCTGCTGCTGCCGCCGCAGTCGCACCTGCATCGTCATCCACATCTTCCTCTTCGTCGTCGATGCTCTCCTCGACGATGATCTTGGCCGATTCCGTCAGATCGCCGGCGGACACGCACTCGAGCCCGTACTCCGGCGCCTGAGCCACGGTGATCTGCACGATGTCGTCCTCGCTGTTGCTGATAAAGTAGGACGTCTTGGACGACTGGGACGACTCGGACTTGGAGGAGCTGGAGCTGCTGGACGAGAACTCTGCCGTTCCGGACTGACCCTCGCCGAGCAGGTTGTGCATGGTTGCGATGTTGACAGCGATGCCGTCTTCCCCCTCTCCGTGCGCGGCGTCGGAGTGATAGGTGGGTAGCGCCGCCGTCAGCGCTACACAGAGCGCCATCAGTAGGAGGCGCATAGTCGCAGAAACACTATAGCTCTGCCGACAGAAAAGACGCCGTCGTTACACGGGTCGTCGTCGATGAGGAGAGCCAGCCCATCCAGTCGAAGTTGTAGGTGACGAGGAGCCACTCGACGCGACCCAGCAAAGGAGCACTAGACAGAACGGCGACCCGACACAGGACCACTAGACAGGACGGCGACCCGACACAGGAGTACTAGACAGGACGGCGACCCGACACAGGAGCACTAGACAGGACGGCGACCCGACACAGGACCACTAGACAGGACGGCGACCCGACACAGGAGCACTAGACAGAACGGCAACCCGACACAGGACCACTAGACAGGACGGCGACCCGACACAGGACCACTAGACAGGACGGCGACCCGACACAGGAGCTCTAGACAGGACGGCGACCCGACACAGGACCACTAGACAGGACGGCGACCCGACACAGGACCACTAGACAGGACGGCGACCCGACACAGGAGCACTAGACAGGACGGCGACCCGACACAGGACCACTAGACAGGACGGCGACCCGACACAGGAGCACTAGACAGAACGGCAACCCGACACAGGACCACTAGACAGGACGGCGACCCGACACAGGACCACTAGACAGGACGGCGACCCGACACAGGAACAGACCACTAGACAGGACGGCGACCCGACACAGGACCACGACAGGACGCGACACAGGACCACTAGACAGGACGGCGACCCGACACAGGACCACTAGACAGGACGGCGACCCGACACAGGACCACTAGACAGGACGGCGACCCGACACAGGACCACTAGACAGGACGGCGACCCAACCAGACACAGGACCTCTAGACAGGACGGCGACCCGACACAGGAGCACTAGACAGGACGGCGACCCGACACAGGACACTAGACAGGACGCGACCCGACACAGGACACTAGACAGGACGGCGACCCGACACAGGAGCACTAGACAGGACGGCGACCCGACACAGGACCACTAGACAGGACGGCGACCCGACACAGGAGCACTAGACAGGACGGCGACCCGACACAGGACCACTAGACAGGACGGCGACCCGACACAGGACCACTAGACAGGACGGCGACCCAACACAGGACCACTAGACAGGACGGCGACCCGACACAGGACCACTAGACAGGACGGCGACCCGACACAGGACCACTAGACAGGACGGCGACCCGACACAGGAGCTCTAGACAGGACGGCGACCCGACACAGGACCACTAGACAGGACGGCGACCCGACACAGGACCACTAGACAGGACGGCGACCCGACACAGGACCACTAGACAGGACGGCGACCCGACACAGGACCACTAGACAGGACGGCGACCCGACACAGGAACACTAGACAGGGCGGCGACCCAACACAGGACCACTAGACAGGACGGCGACCCGACACAGGACCACTAGACAGGACGGCGACCCAACACAGGACCACTAGACAGGACGGCGACCCGACACAGGAGCACTAGACAGGACGGCGACCCACACAGGACCACTAGACAGGACGGCGACCCAACACAGGACCACTAGACAGGACGGCGACCCGACACAGGACCACTAGACAGGACGGCGACCCGACACAGGACCACTAGACAGGACGGCGACCCAACACAGGACCACTAGACAGGACGGCGACCCGACACAGGACCACTAGACAGGACGGCGACCCGACACAGGAACACTAGACAGGACGGCGACCCGACACAGGACCACTAGACAGGACGGCGACCCGACACAGGACCACTAGACAGGACGGCGACCCGACACAGGACCACTAGACAGGACGGCGACCCGACACAGGAACACCAGACAGGACGGCGACCCGACACAGGACCACTAGACAGGACGGCGACCCGACACAGGACCACTAGACAGGACGGCGACCCGACACAGGACCACTAGACAGGACGGCGACCCGACACAGGACCACTAGACAGGACGGCGACCCGACACAGGACCACTAGACAGGACGGCGACCCGACACAGGACCACTAGACAGGACGGCGACCCGACACAGGACCACTAGACAGGACGGCGACCCGACACAGGACCACTAGACAGGACGGCGACCCGACACAGGACCACTAGACAGGACGGCGACCCGACACAGGACCACTAGACAGGACGGCGACCCGACACAGGACCACTAGACAGGACGGCGACCCGACACAGGAGTACTAGACAGGACGGCGACCCAACACAGGACCACTAGACAGGACGGCGACCCGACACAGGACCACTAGACAGGACGGCGACCCGACACAGGACCACTAGACAGGACGGCGACCCGACACAGGAACACTAGACAGGACGGCGACCTGACACAGGAGCTCTAGACAGGATGGCGATCTATACGTCATCTGGTCTCGTACCGAGATGGGACAGCGGCGGTTCGCGAGTGTCGGTACAGTGCAGCACGCTGTCATCTCGTGCTTTGCGTACCTGTGGTGGGCTTTAAACGACCGCTCAAGGGGCCGACGACGCACCGCCTTGATTCACCGCACCGCACCGCACGACGCTTTTGGTGCTTGATTACCCCTATAGGCCAGTATCAATCAGCCTCACCGGCGTCAGCGGATCGTATGCGTGGATGTTATTTTGTTTATGTATGTGCTTGACATCACCTCCCTCTGACTTCATATCTGATTAATCCGATGAAAGGCTGTAATAGCCGCGAGTGAATTGGTGCCTGTCACAATACACGTCTTTGCCCATGTCTATATAGTTTCGTCCCGGTAGGCGCACTGGAAACGGGAGGTACCGATCAAAGCGAGTTGCTACAACGTTTCTCTTGAACGTCGGCTGAAACATTCTGACACAATCGCTCCGTCATATTGGATATTGCAATGCACCGGGCCTTCAGCAGTGGTTTGCACCTGAGAAGAGGTGTGCACCTAAGGAGAGTTGCACACACGAGGAAGTGTGTACCTAAGGAGAGTTGTGCACATGAGGTGTGCACCTAAGGAGAGTTGTGCACATGAGGAGGTGTGCTCCTGATGAGGATATACATATATAGTATAGTCCAGGTCGGCGATATAGGACGTAGCCAGCTGTCAGTGGCGTCGTGTTTGTGTTCTCTGAGCAGATCCAGACACCGTGTCTCGGCATCTCAGCTCCAGACGTCGAGTTGCTCTGGCGGCAGTGGCGCGCGCTCTGTGCTGGCCGGCTCATATACAGTTTATCTAAAATTTCTGCTCCGGATGTTTGCGCTACATGTGCCATGTGCGTTTGATAGAAGTGGGTCGCTTTAGCGCTACCATCATAACGAGAAATGGGCATCTTCGATTCCGGTTGGAAATGATAAACGAACTGCGGCTTATCCAACTTGTTCGAAGGTTAATGTTATGACTATTTTTGTTTTTACAGATTGGAAAATAACAAGATTAAATACGTTCCTTGCAGACCTTGATTTTGCAGGTGGTGTTTGAACACACCGATATTGGCTATTCGGTATTTCAATTTCCTCGCATCATTCAGTATTAGTATCTGCTATAACACTGTACTACATTATTATCATGCCCCGTCATCATCATCATATAAAGATAGTATCATCGGGTGGAAACTGCCCACACACGTGTCAACTAAAGCATCTCCTGTACTTTATACAAATAATTGCTAATATTAACGTCCAGCCCTACAGTGCTATACGAACTAGTGGGCGTGAATATGATGGGATATTTATTATCCAGCATTATTTGGGGATGTAGTATCAGATTGTGTGATCCCTTCCCCGGCTAAGTCAGGCAGCGTGGCGGTACGGCAGCCGCACTGACGATGTACCAATCATTGCTTCTGCTAGCAACGTCTTTGTATGCTCTCAAATTTTAATATACCACTGGGTACTTCACTAATCCACCCCGTTTCGGGAGGTCCTTTTACGCTCCCCTAAGATTTTACAGGAATGGTGAAAAAGACGGCGCGCGGGAGCGAACCGAAATTTGGCGAACCATTTCCCACATCAACATGGCATGCTGTGTGGAAATGTGAGATGAGGTCATCTATGGTCAACGAGTTCGTGAAGGTCAAGTGAGGTAACCTCCAAAAAAGGTGAACCAGTCGTCACGCTTTAAGGAATAAAAATATTTCAATTTAACTTTTAGCGTTTGCTTATCGTTAGTTCTGCAATAAAATACACCAGATAACTTTTTCGTTGTTTCGTTTTTGACGACTTAGTAGCTTTGAATACTTGCGACTAGGACACAATAGAAGATCTTCGCTAAAGTAAGTATTTTTATGGGGGTAATTCGACATAAAGCAACGTTTCGTGGTCCGCTCTACCCATTAGAAAAAGTAAAGAAAATTGAACACTAAAATGTTTCGGAATGTCAAGATAAAAAAACGTTCACTTTCGGATGCGCAAAAATTGCAGTGCTATGGTCGATTTAACTTTCCTTTCCCATTCCAAATATGCATTTTTAATTAAAAAAAGAGCCCAAGAGGCCCAGGTACCAAACAAATGATATGAAAACATAGACTCCGTAGTGACGTCATTTTTGGGAAAACATTTCGTGGGTGGTTCCCTACTCGTCGAACGCTTTCCGACGACACCACTTTCGTTTTCGTGCAACGCCTAGTTTAGAAATTAGAGGGGGTATAAAAGGACCTTCCCCTAGACGGGGTGTCAGGATCTGATCGAAAATATGGGATGGGTTAATGAAAAACCCAACCACCCGGATTAGGTGGGGACATAAGGCAATCTGCAGAAATGTCGATGCCCCACAGCATCGTCCAAATTCGCTTGGACTGATCGATCACCATGCTGTCGCCAACAGACGACAGCAGGTCGGGCAATTTGTTTTCTCGGCCCCGTGAGGAGGGCCAACTATAATGCAAGGGCCCTGTTGATACACACAGACATGCTAAATTTTCATGGCTATTTCTCGTCGGATGCTGTTGTTGGCTGGCCTTCCAACTCATCATCTCAACGCTAATTGGCACTCCTTTGACCCCACTCCAGTTCATCTCATAAATACCGAGTGGCTCGATGTCGTGTTTGAGTGTGGGGGTGGGGGCGTGTCTAAAGCTGAAGTGATGATGCCAGTATCGTCTTCGGACCGGCCACCTTACTGCCACACCATGAGTGGTGCCAACACGGCTAATGGCTTCGCTGCAGAATTAATGGAGCTCCTGTGAGATGCAGGGCTAACGTGTGAGGTTCATAGCAGGAGTAGCAGAATGGTAGCGGGCTCGTCAGCTGGCCAGTTGCCAAGGCGGACGTATTTTTATTCTCTGCATTTTGTCCAGCTACCAGCAGGGTGCGGTCAGTGATCTAGATTGGCTCTTTTTACTCCGACAGATTGTCCTGCAACCACACCACTTCAAAAGGATTGCAAGCTTCTCATCCTGATCTTTTAGAAGTACTACCAAGTGCTGTAATCTTTTTTTTACCGTGGAAGCAGCCCATGACGTATGGAGGCATGGAGATTCCACTCTGTGAATAATATTCCTGTAAATGACACTTCGTGCTGTGCTTTCTTACGTTCAGTTCAGCGGTTTGTCCGTTACTTTAACGACATGGACTCTTCTTTTTAGTATCCTCAGGGACGAACGATATTAGGATTATTGAGATTGACTCCAAGGTTTCATCTCTCTAGCAGCACGTCCCCTACATCTAGCACGCAATGGTGGCTGCGCCTAGCCCCTCCCATTCCACTGGCGAGGGTGGCAAAATGCCGCACAAGGGCCGGGTTAATGTGTTCACTACTAGTGAACACAGATACGCTGAACAACTTTCTTCATCTAATTCGTAGCTGCAGAAAAACGATGGTAAATTAGATATTGAAATATTGTGCTTATATCAAGCACTTCAACACAAATATACAGAACACGTTATATTTGACGAGCTCTATCAAAGGTAGGTATGTCACGTATCGCAAATGCGCTTGACTTTGAGAAGTGAAATTGAATAATGGGTGGAGAAATGCGCTGGATTTGGAGTGAAAGCAAAAATGCATGACGACAAAGTGCAGTGAGCGTCTCTGGCAGTATTTGCGTATCCACACAATTGCAAGTGAGACTATAGGCGAAAATTCTCCCGTCAACTTCCAGCAAAAGTGTGCTTGAGCTGCTGAGGCCATCATCATTGTCCTTTAACTGGCATCATCACTATTGATCATCACCTCTTGACGCCTGGTCATCACCGTTTTATTCAGACGCTTATAACTTCGCAAGCAACGAGGTACCGTACAGTCCAAAACTGACCGCAAACATGAGCGGCATCAATGCAAGGCTAACGCTTCGCTTGTGTGCACATGGCTTGGCCACTTTTCCCACGATACGTTACGTTTGGCAATGTTTTCGAGTTTCCACAATTCCTGCCACTGACGCCTTATTCACTACGATGAACTTGCGACAAGGTATTTGTGCGCTGCGCTAACAGTCTCCCTGCTAATTTGTGTTGTGTAAGATTGAGGGTGTATTTCGAGTCTGCTTAAACCATGGACTATGTCTTGTCAGAGACTGCATAATTTCAAGGCCCGACAAAAACATTGGAATGCGAGCGCAATGTCCTAGGCTTATTTCAATGCACCGACAAGAACTTGAAGACTTTTGAAATTGCTCCTGAGGTCTCGCTCCTGAGCCACATGGGTGGTTACAGCTTTGATCCTGTCATCAAGATATCTTACTGCAGCTATGATGTTCCTTATGACATGTCACGTGACTGCCGCAGCGGCACTGGTTGCATGGATCCCACGCTAGTTGCGTTGAAAATGTGCGACTGTGGTGTCACCAATGATCAGTGTGCAGCCGATCCATTCTACAGGAGATAGAGCAAGCGCACCAAAACAACATCGCCCGTTTAGGCGACCTCGTGGTGGAAGATAACCTGACCCGCGCTGGACATATCGAAATGTGTGGTCAGGTCAGGTGTTCGTGCCCACAAACACTGCCCTGATTATAATAAAGCTAACTAAGAAATGCTATCTTCTATCGGTTGGCTTTGTGGGGTGCAGAACGCTTAGCTGGTTCGATGTGGAATTGACGTGAGGTACAGAACGCCAGTGTGAAGATTAAACCAAAAATGACGTAGTGAGACACATAGTAGCGCATCATTGTTAACGAATTAGTTTATAGCTTTAGTAGAAACCTACAGTTTTTTCCCATTTCAGACATAGCAACATTAGCATATTAGTTAAGTGCCTGGCCACAGCTTGCTGATGGACGCGGCGAGCCGACTTCCGACGACAAGGTCGGCTGGGGTGACGGCGACTGGGCCAGCCTCGGCTCACCGTCAGTGTGCAGCTGCGCCCGACCTGACCTCCAACTGGTGCTCGTCGGCCGCCGTCGGGTCGACACTCGATGTAGCTCTGGCACGACGGACAGTATTTATAACACCGCCCACATCGGCCGCGCTCGCTTCGGCGGAATCGGAGGAGCAGACCGTGCTTCCCAACGTAAACGGAGTCAGTCCATCCGGGCAGTGTAAACACGCGGGAAAACCGGGCCGCCGCTGGCCGGCCGGCCGGCAGGCTAAATACGCCTCACCGACGGCAGGCTGAATGCGCCTCACCGACGGCAGGCTGAATACGCCTCCCAGACGGCAGGCTGAATACGCCTCCCAGACGTCAGGCTGAATACGCCTCCCAGACGTCAGGCTGAATACACATCCCAGACTGTAGGCTGAATGCGCTTCCTAGATGGCAGGCTGAATACGCCTCCCAGACGGCAGGCTGAATACGCCTCCCAGACTGTAGGCTGAATGCGCCTCACCGACGGCAGGCTAAATACGCCTCCCAGACGGCAGGCTGAATACGCCTCCCAGACGGCAGGCTGAATACGCCTCCCAGACGTCAGACTGAATACGCCTCTCAGGCGGCAGGCTGAATACGCCTCCAAGACGGCAGGCTGAATACGCCTCCCAGACGGCAGGCTGAATACGCCTCACAGACGGCAGGCTGAATACGCCTCCCAGACGGCAGGCTGAATACGCCTCCCAGACGGCAGGCTGAATACGCCTCCCAGACGGCAGGCTGAATACGCCTCCCAGACGGCAGGCTGAATACGCCTCCCAGACGGCAGGCTGAATACGCCTCCCAGACGGCAGGCTGAATACGCCTCCCAGACGGCAGGCTGAATACGCCTCCCAGACGGCAGGCTGAATACGCCTCCAAGACGGCAGGCTGAATACGCCTCCCAGACGGCAGGCTGAATACGCATCCCAGATGACAGGCTGAATACGCCTCCCAGACGGCAGGCTGAATACGCCTCCCAGACGGCAGGCTGAATACGCCTCTCAGACGGCAGGCTGAATACGCCTCCCAGACGGCAGGCTGAATACGCCTCCCAGACGGCAGGCTGAATACGCCTTCCAGACGACAGGCTGAATACGCCTCACAGACGGCAGGCTGAATACGCCTCCCAGACGGCAGGCTGAATACGCCTCCCCGACGGCAGGCTGAATACGCCTCCCCGACGGCAGGATGAACACGCCTCCCCGACGGCCGACCTCGCGGCTGATCCACAAATGAAAGCAGCAGGTGCGGATGTTGTTTCCTGCCTTCAACCATTGACGGTTCGCTTGAAGACTGTTAATTGGAGGCCACGGGTAGGTGGAGGTCACGGGTAGGTGGAGGTCACGGGTAGGTGGAGGTCACGGGTAGGTGGAGGTCACGGGTAGGTGGAGGTCACGGGTAGGTGGAGGTCACGGGTAGGTGGAGGTCACGGGTAGGTGGAGGTCACGGGTAGGTGGAGGTCACGGGTAGGTGGAGGTCACGGGTAGGTGGAGGTCACGGGTAGGTGGAGGTCACGGGTAGGTGGAGGTCACGGGTAGGTGGAGGTCACGGGTAGGTGGAGGTCCGGACCTCACTAGCTTGGTATCCTGATAATGCTACTTTGTCATTTTCCTTCTTCGATCTAAAATGTTCGGACCTAGACCCCCTGCCCCTGGTTTTGTGCGATATCTCTAATCTGGATTGGGAACTGGGCGTAGCGAAGAGACGAAGCTGAATTACACAAGAATAATGATATTCGAGCAGGACTGTGTTCACGAACGGAACGTGCTTTCCACTGCATATCTTACCACCTCCTGACCTGGCCCACCGCCTGTGGCGCTACCAAGCCATGCGAACTACCAAATGTAGCAGTATCCCTCCCGATGTGGCGGAGTTTTCTGTCCCCACAGTTCCAGGGTGTGAGGGGAGGGGGACAAAGTGAATGGCGACTAGCGTTGGTTCTAAGCCAGATAGAGATACGAGATGACATGATGTGTCTCGAGCCGTGGGCATTTATAATCATTTACAATAATATTGTTCATTTATACTTCAACTTCCATGCTACGTGAAGCAGGTGAATGTCGGTGTTTGGTCAATTTGCCTTCCTTGGTCGCTGTTTAAAAAAAAATCTGATCGTGCCACACATGCAAGCCCGTCTTTCAGCTTTGGTGACATGTTAATTGAAGACTGGTATGTGCAAAGATCAAGGCTACCTACCAGGTCAAGATCAAGTATTTGGAAATGTATTATGAACTGTTGAAACCGATGATTTTCGAGCATACAGCACTCGGTGAATGTTCATGGGTGTCGTCATAGCAAGGCCAAGATCTCCCCCTTTTGAAAAATTTGTGGAAGATATCCACGTAATATATTTTCTGCATTTTCCAGAGTTTAGAAATTCCACATATTATAAATTATGTATCAGGCAAATAATGACATGAGTAACAGAATCAGCATCCCAGATTACCTTAGATTGGCCATTTGTACTTCGAAATAATCCGTATTTTGGCCGCCAGATTTCCTCCCAAAAATGTTTGAAGGTACATCTAAACAAAGCACTGACAGGGGATCGCAGCTTGAATTTGACCTACTCTGATATCGGAACCAAAGGAAACTACAATTCAATTTGCGAACGTAATGTGGGCCAAACAAATGGTAGAAGGTATGCTCAATTTCTAAACTAAATCTTGAACGACTCAGAAATTCTTTTGGAAAAAATATATGTGGAGGTTCAACGTATCTTCTCCATCTACCGGTTGGCGCCACAGTCTCGCACAAAGAATAATCAAACGTGGGAAAGTCCACTCGCATCACATGGGCTTTGCGAACTGGATTCGTCATTCAAACACAACAATGTTTCCAATTGATAAACATTCCGCCTACGCATGGTGGAGCATGGTGCAGCATGGTACAGCACGTTACTTATACATTCCCCCGGATGTGCAACTGTAATATTGCATTGCTGGCTCCTACTGCGCTGTATTTTGCACGTGACAGTTCACCGTTACTTTTGTTTTCAAAACGTGTTGACATGCGCTCATGTGTAAACTTGCTCGGTTAAACGCCCACAAAGAATATCACAACAGTGTAGTGTGGTTACAAGCTGCAGCTGATAAAATCCGGAGAATCAGAACACATCAAACAACTGCACCAAATGCTCCGTCTGGGATCCTGCACTCCAGAACATTTGCACACATTCCTGCGTTCTCAGCACATCCCTGTACCCTCTGTTGGTCCACAGGCCACCGTAAAACACTTGTGTCCCATTTTCATCACATGCCGTACCTAAGATTACAGTTTGTATTCATGTGCAATTGAAGGCGTTGTCGCGGCGCTGAGTTGGGATACAGACGAAACTCGAGCGAATAAACTCCCCCGAGTCCGCTGCAATGTATATTGTATGCCTTACAGTAGGTTTGTACTGATGCGCTTGTGATCTATGCGAGGACAATTGACGAACACAGCTTTATGTTCTTAGGCACATGACAAATGAAATTAAAGTTAGGGAAGATTATTCACTATTCACATATACTTTATGTTGGTGCTCGTGTGCGAAAATCGTATACCTCTCGTATACGAGATTCATATTAAAGTACTTATGACGTATTTTTCATCGGCTGCATTTCATTTTGCATTTGCCTCAGAAGTCAGAAGTATGTCCGTCAACTGTCACTGTGTGGATCACAAACATCTCAGCATCCACACCTAACCCGGCACAAACATCTCAGCATCCACACCTAACCCGGCACAAACATCTCAGCATCCACACCTAACCCGGCACAAACATCTCAGCATCCACACCTAACCCGGCACAAACATCTCAGCATCCACACCTAACCCGGCACAAACATCTCAGCATCCACACCTAACCCGGCACCCGATGCACACCGGGGAGGGAGGGGAAGGGGTGGGAGGGGTGGTAGGGGGAGGAGTGGTAGGGGAGGGGTGGTAGGGGGAGGGGTGGGAGGGGGAGGGGTGGGAGGGGAGAGAGATTTTTAGGCGTGCCGGATCATTAAGATCATTTGCGGCGCTTCAGGTGCAAAAATGTGCCAATCGCGTACCATCTCCTGATTCAAAACGCCACTTTTGCTACCTATCACATCCAATACTTGCCCTCTTTATACTCACACTCCAGCGCACAGTAGATGCAGGTCACTACCTAATTACTCTTGGGAGTGGAAGAGGAAACATTGGTTTTCTTCAGTCCTTGCTTTATTGGAAACAATAAATATTATGTAGATGCACATAAAAGAAATGCTGCCCAGAAGCCATGGAGGTGACAAGGTGATGCCCCTTTCTGGCAAAAGGTCTTTAGTGGTAGTCTTTAAGAGCTAATGCTACCACAGTTTAGCAGGATGTGACCTATGAGAGTTAAAGCCGCCACAGTCTAGCAGGATGTGACCTATGCTTAATGTGATGTTACAGGTGACGCAATGAGGTATTGTATATTGGGCACCCTCTAGTTGAGGCCGTGCTAGTTTTAGTCTAGTGAGGATGTCCTCTGTTTTCGGTGGGATTGACTTGATGTGTTCCATGTGCCTACCGTTGGTGTAATTGTATGGATGTGGTTGGGTTTGCGTAGTGTTGGGTTGTGTGGCGTTCATGTGTTCTGTTGATGTTGGTGAATGTGCCGCTATAGGAGTGTTTTGCAATCATCTTAAAAATATTTCATGATAAGGTAAATGCTGGATGCTAGGGCTTCCTTTTCGAGCCGGTTCGCTTCCTCGTTACCTGAGATGTTGGCGTGACCCGGAATCGAGACGAAGGAAAGTTCGTGTTTACGCTATGGGCCACACTTTGTTGGATTTTGTCAATGACTTGGTGTGGACGGTCCCGGGTTTTCACAAAAGACTGAAAGACGGATTTGGAATCTGAGGAAATTACTACGTATATAGTTTTATGTCGCATGGGAGTGGAGATAGCGGCCAGAATGGCCATTGCTTCAGCGGAGTAGATGGAGAAGGTATTCGACAGACGCTTGGAAAGCCTAAGGCCTGGTCCAGTGATGCCGACGCCACCTTAGCTCCGTGTTCCTAGTGGGTGGTCGAGCTCCAGTGGCTGGCACTGCTGGGGATCTAAGAGAGCCGTGGCCATTTGAATGGTATATGGTGGAAGTTTGCGCTCGAATCGCCTCTTGTCGTATTTGTCAAGCGTAAAGTAGCGCTGTGGCGGATAACTTTTAATCCGCCCCGTCTCTCCGGTCAGATCCTCACAGCCAGTCTCTCCGGTCAGATCCTCACACCCAGTCTCTTGGGGAGGGCGATAACATATATAACCCCCTCTAAAATCCAATCTAAGCATCGCACGAAAACGAAAGAGGTGTTATCGGAAAGTGCTCGGCGGGTAAGGCCCGGATCCAACCACAAAACAATTTCCCCCCAAAAGTGACGTCACTAGTGGTGTGTGTGTGTGTGGGGGGGGGGCTAGATTTTCACGTTTTTTTTTACGACTTACATTATGTTTTTGACTCCGGGGAGTTCATTTTTGGGGGTATCGGAAAAACAAATTATTTGGAATCAGAAAAGAACGGCGAATTCGACCAAGGCCATACAATAGTTTGGCCACCCAAAATAAAAAAGTTTTTTGTAATGTCAAAATCTTGAGTTTTCGAGTTTTCTTTAACCTTCCTTTTCTAATCGGTAGAGCGGACCGAGAAACGTAGTTGGAAGTCAACTTGCTCTAATGAAACATGCTTACTTTAGATAGAATCTTCGATTTTGAAATCTAATAGGCAAATATGCAAAATTTATAAGTAGTCAAAAACGGGAAAAAATGAAAAATTCCTCCCATACGTTTTGTTGCATCCTAAAGATAAGCAAACGCTGAAAGTTTCATTAACATATCGGTATCCGTTAAAGCGTGACGACCGGTTCAATTTTTTTGGAGGTCACCTCACTTGACCTTAACTAATTCGTTGACCCTAGATGGCCTGACTTCAACATTTTGAAACAGCATGCCAAATTGATGTGGAAAAAGGTATGCAAAATTTTGGTGCGCTATCGCGCGCCGTTCGTTCACTATCTGCGAAAAACCTGGGGGGGGGGGGGCGTTGAAGACCCCCCACCAGAGACGGTGTGGGTTAATGAATTTGATTTTGATGTTTTAGCAGCACAGCTGTTGTGTCCTTCTGAAGTGGAGTGAAGGCGTGTTTGGGTCCGCCATAAGATTGGCTGTCGGTGTGATGCTGAGGGCACCTCTGGCTGCTCTGATGCAGTTGTTTTGTATGATTTTTAACTTTTTGCTCTGGCTTTCTGAAATGTTGGCAAATATGAGTCTGTTGTATTCTAGGATGGGCTGCATGTGTGATTTGTAGAGTCGTAGTAGTGCTTTCTGTCTCCGCCAAAGTATGTGCCTGCAAGTACACGTAGTACGTTGTCGCGCTTCGCGCATCGTTTCGAGATGGTGGTTGTGGTGGTGGTGGTGGTGGTGTGTGCGTTTGTTCAAGCTAAGTTTTTCGTCTTAATATACTACTAAGACTATAGTTCACGAAGAAAAACCTAGATGCCAGCACCGTGTATTCCTCAGCGATCGGCGGTAACCAGACTGGCCCCCGCACAGCCCACACCCTCCCAGGTGAACTCGACACCGCTCCCGCGCTTCCAACACCCCCGATCCCTGATTGGTCCATCCCGCACACGCCCCACCACGCCACGTATCCGTCCAGCCCGTCCAGGTCACGAGGTCGCCGCACTGGATGACTCATCTGCTGGCATCCTGGGGCTGGTACCAGTGCCACCTCACATGCAATGCCACCACAAAGACCTCGAAGCCTTTCATCTGTTCGATAGCTTTGCAATCAATTTTAACTCGCGCCGGCTCTCCGGTCAGATCCTCACACCACCTCTCGGGGGATGACTGTAACCAGCCCTCTAATAGCCAAACTAAGCGTCGCACGAAAACGAAAGAGATGCCATCGGTAAGCCCTCGAAAGCCCCACACCATCCCCCCAAAAAGTTTCCCCAAAAGTGACCTCACTAGGAGGCCCAGATTATCACGACTTACAACATGGCTCTGGGGAGTTCATTTTGGTGATATAAAAAAAAATATTTCGAATCAGAAAAGGACAGCGAAATCGACCAGGACCATGCAATTATTTAGTGAGCCAAAATCCCAAAAAATTGGGTGAAATTAAAAAAAATTGTGTTTTCAAGTTTTCTTTAATTTTCACTTTCTAATGAGTAGAGCGGACGAAAAAGGTTGTTCGAATTCAAGTTGCCCTAATAAAAAATGCTTACTTTAGCCTGAATCTTCGATTTTCACTCCAATGTGCAAATATACAAAACTAATATGTGATCAAAAAAGAAAAAATAAAAATTCATCTGATGTGCTTTGCTGCATCTCTAAAGATAAACAAACACTAAAAGTTTCGTTAAAATATCTGTATCCGTTAAAGTGTGACGACTGGTTGAACTTTTTTTAGACGGCGCGCGTTAAACTCCGCTTCGCACTGACGATGGTGTTCGAGGAAAACACCAGTAATTCTTGGACTTCCACTGAATGCACCCAAACCGCTTATACTTTACTCGCCCCGCCCGTGATGGGGTCAGCACCTCTGGCAGTCTCACGAGACATCAGCCGTATACTCGCCCCGCCCGTGATGGGGTCAGCACCTCTGGCAGTCTCACGAGACATCAGCCGTATACTCGCCCCGCCCGTGATCGAGCCGCACCTCTGGCAGTCTCACGAGACATCAGCCGTATACTCGCCCCGCCCCTGATCGAGCCGCACCTCTGGCAGTCTCACGAGACATCAGCCGTATACTCGCCCCGCCCGTGATGGGGTCAGCACCTCTGGCAGTCTCACGAGACATCAGCCGTATACTCGCCCCGCCCGTGATGGGATCAGCACCTCTGGCAGTCTCACGAGACATCAGCCGTATACTCGCCCCGCCCGTGATCGAGCCGCACCTCTGGCAGTCTCACGAGACATCAGCCGTATACTCGCCTCCGCCCGTGATGGGGTCAGCACCTCTGGCAGTCTCACGAGACATCAGCCGTATACTCGCCCCGCCCGTGATGGGGTCAGCACCTCTGGCAGTCTCACGAGACATCAGCCGTATACTCGCCTCCGCCCGTGATGGGGTCAGCACCTCTGGCAGTCTCACGAGACATCAGCCGTATACTCGCCCCGCCCGTGATGGGGTCAGCACCTCTGGCAGTCTCACGAGACATCAGCCGTATACTCGCCCCGCCCGTGATGGGGTCAGCACCTCTGGCAGTCTCACGAGACATCAGCCGTATACTCGCCCCGCCCGTGATGGGGTCAGCACCTCTGGCAGTCTCACGAGACATCAGCCGTATACTCGCCCCGCCCGTGATCGAGCCGCACCTCTGGCAGTCTCACGAGACATCAGCCGTATACTCGCCCCGCCCGTGATGGGGTCAGCACCTCTGGCAGTCTCACGAGACATCAGCCGTATACTCGCCCCGCCCGTGATGGGGTCAGCACCTCTGGCAGTCTCACGAGACATCAGCCGTATACTCGCCCCGCCCGTGATCGAGCCGCACCTCTGGCAGTCTCACGAGACATCAGCCGTATACTCGCTCCGCCCGTGATGGGGTCAGCACCTCTGGCAGTCTCACGAGACATCAGCCGTATACTCGCTCCGGCCGTGATCGAGCCGCACCTCTGGCAGTCTCACGAGACATCAGCCGTATACTCGCCCCGCCCGTGAGCAACCTCTGGATTACAGCAGCACTCCTGTGAGCGCAGTCTCACGAGACATCAGCCGTATACTCGCCCCGCCCGTGATGGTCAGCACCTCTGGCATCACGAGACATAGCCGTATACTCGCCCCGCCCGTGATCGAGCCGCACCTCTGGCAGTCTCACGAGACATCAGCCGTATACTCGCCCCGCCCGTGATGGGATCAGCACCTCTGGCAGTCTCACGAGACATCAGCCGTATACTCGCTCCGCCCGTGATGGAGTCTAGCAGCTATACTCTGGCAGTCTCACGAGACATCAGCCGTATACTCGCCCCGCCCGTGATGGGGCAGCACCTCTGGCAGTCTCACGAGACATCAGCCGTATTCGCCCCCCCCCATCAGCACCTCTGGCAGTCTCACGAGACATCAGCCGTATACTCGCCCCGCCCGTGATCGAGCCGCACCTCTGGCAGTCTCACGAGACATCAGCCGTATACTCGCCCCGCCCGTGATGGGGTCAGCACCTCTGGCAGTCTCACGAGACATCAGCCGTATACTCGCCCCGCCCGTGATCGGGTCAGCACCTCTGGCAGTCTCACGAGACATCAGCCGTATACTCGCCCCGCCCGTGATGGGGTCAGCACCTCTGGCAGTCTACGAGACATCAGCCGTATACTCGCCCCGATGCACCTCTGGCAGTCTCACGAGACATCAGCCGTATACTCGCTCCGCCCGTGATGGGGTCAGCACCTCTGGCAGTCTCACGAGACATCAGCCGTATACTCGCCCCGCCCGTGATCGAGCCACCCCCAAATTAGCACCTCTGGCAGTCTCACGAGACATCAGCCGTATACTCGCCCCGCCCGTGATGGGGTCAGCACCTCTGGCAGTCTCACGAGACATCAGCCGTATACTCGCCCCGCCCGTGATCGAGCCGCACCTCTGGGTCTCACGAGACATCAGCCGTATACTCGCCCCGCCCGTGATGGGGTCAGCACCTCTGGCAGTCTCACGAGACATCAGCCGTATACTCGCTCCGCCCGTGATGGGGTCAGCACCTCTGGCAGTCTCACGAGACATCAGCCGTATACTCGCCCCGCCCGTGATCGAGCCGCACCTCTGGCAGTCTCACGAGACATCAGCCGTATACTCGCCCCGCCCGTGATCGAGTCAGCACCTCTGGCAGTCTCACGAGACATCAGCCGTATACTCTCGCCCCGCCCGTGATCGAGCCGCACCTCTGGCAGTCTCACGAGACATCAGCCGTATACTCGCCCCGCCCGTGATCGAGCCGCACCTCTGGCAGTCTCACGAGACATCAGCCGTATACTCGCCCCGCCCGTGATGGGGTCAGCACCTCTGGCAGTCTCACGAGACATCAGCCGTATACTCGCTCCGCCCGTGATGGGGTCAGCACCTCTGGCAGTCTCACGAGACATCAGCCGTATACTCGCTCCGCCCGTGATCGAGCCGCACCTCTGGCAGTCTCACGAGACATCAGCCGTATACTCGCCCCGCCCGTGATCGAGCCGCACCTCTGGCAGTCTCACGAGACATCAGCCGTATACTCGCCCCGCCCGTGATGGGGTCAGCACCTCTGGCAGTCTCACGAGACATCAGCCGTATACTCGCCCCGCCCATGATGGGGTCAGCACCTCTGGCAGTCTCACGAGACATCAGCCGTATACTCGCCCCGCCCATGATGGGGTCAGCACCTCTGGCAGTCTCACGAGACATCAGCCGTATACTCGCCCCGCCCGTGATCGAGCCGCACCTCTGGCAGTCTCACGAGACATCAGCCGTATACTCGCCCCGCCCGTGATCGAGCCGCACCTCTGGCAGTCTCACGAGACATCAGCCGTATACTCGCTCCGCCCGTGATCGAGCCGCACCTCTGGCAGTCTCACGAGACATCAGCCGTATACTCGCTCCGCCCGTGATGGGATCAGCACCTCTGGCAGTCTCACGAGACATCAGCCGTATACTCGCCCCGCCCGTGATGGGGTCAGCACCTCTGGCAGTCTCACGAGACATCAGCCGTATACTCGCCCCGCCCGTGATGGGGTCAGCACCTCTGGCAGTCTCACGAGACATCAGCCGTATACTCGCCCCGCCGCGTGATGGGGTCAGCACCTCTGGCAGTCTCACGAGACATCAGCCGTATACTCGCCCCGCCCGTGATCGAGCCGCACCTCTGGCAGTCTCACGAGACATCAGCCGTATACTCGCCCCGCCCATGATGGGGTCAGCACCTCTGGCAGTCTCACGAGACATCAGCCGTATACTCGCCCCGCCCGTGATCGAGCCGCACCTCTGGCAGTCTCACGAGACATCAGCCGTATACTCGCCCCGCCCGTGATGGGGTCAGCACCTCTGGCAGTCTCACGAGACATCAGCCGTATACTCGCCCCGCCCGTGATGGGGTCAGCACCTCTGGCAGTCTCACGAGACATCAGCCGTATACTCGCCCCGCCCGTGATGGGGTCAGCACCTCTGGCAGTCTCACGAGACATCAGCCGTATACTCGCCCCGCCCGTGATGGGTCCACCTCTGGCAGTCGGAATCATACTCCCGCCGGGCACCTCTGGCAGTCTCACGAGACATCAGCCGTATACTCGCCCCGCCCGTGATCGAGCCGCACCTCTGGCAGTCCCAAGAAACGTCATTCGAACACTCGCTCAAGGCCAGGCCAGGCGTACAGCTGTGATTCGTCCTGGATCGCAACAATTTACTGGAAGGCCGTACGTACTACGTGGTGGGTGGTGGTTTTCCGGTCTTGCTGTATTTGCGTCACGAGTGCTCTGGTATAGATATCGCAGAAAAACGTGGTCACAGATTAGTCATGCTGCTCTGGTGGCTGGGATCATGGCTGCCCAGTAGGCTTATCATTGGACTCTTGATTGGAAGCTCATCGGTTCGAATTCCACAGCCTCAGGATTACCGAGTCCCTCCGCGACCACCCGATGTGACAGGCTGGCGACACTGTACACTAGCTAGCAGTGGGAGGCATATTAAAGGAGGCCAAGGTCCCTTCCTTTCACTGGCAGTTGGTGCGTGTTGGCACCATGATGTGATGTCGCTACACACACTGAGGAAAAGACCTTACAGCGTAAGTTTTTTTCAGCCGTGTGTCTGAGTGTTTCGGAAGATGCGGCCGCAGGAAAAATGAGATACTATTTCTGTTGTGTTGGCACACATATTATGTAGTGTCGGTAACTGCCAAATGCATTTGAAGTATGCAGAGCGAATTTTCTTAAAATTATGCTTTGTTAATTTTGGTTGGTATTCGTGTCATGTGAAAACTGAACGAAAACAGCCAAGCTCCTTAGCTGGAACGTAAACTAATTAGCTAGTTAGCCATGTACACTGTTGGGCCCCACCTCAAATTCAGGGATATTTTGATCCTGAACGCCAGCTGGGTTGGTTAAACTTGGCTGGAAGAGGGAGAGCACGGACCGTCCTCACCTACCCAGCAGTGCCACCGGCCACCTGAGAACGTGAGGTGCTGATCGGCTGACAAATACTGCACCACCGGACGGTGGAGGCCACCGGTCACTGGCGAGAGGGGTGCTGATCGGCAGACAAACAGCGCACCACCGGACGGCGGAGGCCACCGGTCACTGGCGAGAGTGGTGCTGATCGGCAGACAAACAGCGCACCACCAGACGGTGGAGGCCACCGGTCACTGGCGAGAGGGGTGCTGATCGGCTGACAAACAGTGTACCACCAGACGGTGGAGGCCACCGGTCACTGGCGAGAGGGGTGCTGATCGGCAGACAAACAGCGCACCACCGGACGGCGTAGGCCACCGGTCACTGGCGAGAGGGGTGCTGATCGGCAGACAAACAGTGTACCACCAGACGGCGTAGGCCACCGGTCACTGGCGAGAGGGGTGCTGATCGGCAGACAAACAGTGTACCACCAGACGGCGTAGGCCACCGGTCACTGGCGAGAGGGGTGCTGATCGGCTGACAAATACTGCACCACCAGACGGTGGAGGCCACCGGTCACTGGCGAGAGGGGTGCTGATCGGCAGACAAACAGTGTACCACCAGACGGTGGAGGCCACCGGTCACTGGCGAGAGGGGTGCTGATCGGCAGACAAATACTGCACCACCGGACGGTGGATGCCACCGGTCACTGGCGAGAGGGGTGCTGATCGGCAGACAAACAGTGTACCACCAGACGGTGCAGGACGCTGTACCCATAACTCCGACTTTCGTTGAAATTCCTCCAGCCAGGCGCGGATCCAGGAATTATCATGTGAGGGGCACATCTCCCTCTGTATCCGCCCCTGTCTCCAGCCAGCCGCCTGGCTGTTCACAGCTGGCTGCCGCTGCCAGAGCCGGCTGGTGACGGACTGAACTGACTGGTGACGGACTGAACTGACTGGTGACGGACTGAACTGACTGGTGACTGAACTGACTGATAACTGAACCGACTGATGGTTAAACCGACTGATGACTGAACCGACTGATGACTGAACCGACTGGTGACTGAATTGACGGACGGACTGAACTGATGGACAGGCGGAGCTGACTGATGACTGGACTGATTGATGGCCGAACTGACTGATGACTGAACTGACTGGTAACTGAACTGACGGACGGACGGAACTGACTGGTGACTGGGACTGCTCGAAGACCAGAAGTCCGCTGAACATGAAAAGAAGAGCCTTGTACTCTCGCGACGTCAACAGATGGATCACATGACGTCAGAGAGACGCGACACCGGCGGCTGGTTAGACGTCGATGGGCTCTGTAGCGAGCCAGTGGTGAAATTCGAACCCACGAGCTTGTGGCCAGGAGTCCAATGGCTTGTTGACTGAGCTACCGCAATCCCATCAGCTGAGGATGCAACACCAACACATAGACTGGTCTTGGATTGGTAGCACGCAACACATGCCCACAGTGCCCCCTCTGGATCCGCCCTTGGTTAGCATGGACCACTGGTTGACACGCTATCAATAAGCTTGTATTTTACGAACCTACTGACTTAGCTGGACATTCAGTGAGCTAGGCGATGACTGCACCATGGGCAGAATGGCCACGGATTAGTAGGAGAAACACATGAGGAACCTAAATACCGAGGTGAGATGCATGCAGACCGCCACTGACCTAGTTCCAGGTCATCATAGGAGATCGGGCTTCACTAAAAACTGGGAGTGGGAAGGTAGCGAATTCAACTATGTTCGATTATTGGCTGTCAGGAGCAAAGATAAGCATGCCATTTCGAGCTGGCGAAATATCAAACATAGGAGCACGTAACGGATTTTTCAGGTGATAGTCGGCAAATAAGCATGACGTCGAATCCTAAGCACTGATCCAAACTTCATCGGAATATTCAATTTGACTGAAACCAGTGTCATGCAGTGGACGTCCGAAAAAGATGAAGCCGAAACGCCCCTGACCTTTTACACGTGTCAACATATATATTTTTAAGAGGTGCGTATTACCATCTATGTTGTCTTATTTACTTACTATTATTGCATGATCATCATGATTTACTACATTACTCGACTTTATATAAATTGGTTTGACATGGCCTTTGCTTGATTTATTGATTTATTATTTGGGCTTAGGGGATGCACGGTTATTTGGCACGTAAACAACTAGTTGCTTAAACCGTTGCTATACGACGTCACCCGTGCTGCAAGTATTCTTCCTGGTGCATTTGGATGTTAGCATCCTGGATAGATAGCACAAAATTGCACAGCAGATAAATAGGTGAGGATCTTACCAGATTCAACAACCTGTGATTGATCGCCTAAAATTGCTAGGAGGGAGTGAGCCTGATCACTCGGAAAATGACCTCGACACTCCAGGCAAAGCCTCGGGCATGGAATTACAACGTGGTGGACCGCTAGGACGCGCCGCACTTGCGACACAGTGGCTTAATCTCACCATCGAGTAAGTAAATATCGGTGGCGTAAGTATGTCCTATACGCAGACGGCACAGCGTCACCTCATCTGGCCTTGTCCTATGCGAACACGAGATCTACTGGCCGAGAGATGGCTAAATTGTCCGCAATTTGCTCGACTCAAGTTCGTCCCAGCTTGCTTGCCATTTACTAGAAAAGCAAATATCCCTGGGTAGTATTTCCTGGTCGGGATTGGGAATGCTCTGCGCAGGGGAGCCTGCGCTGCACATCCAGCATCGCTGTCGGCGTGTTCGCTTCCTGTGATATCCACGTGGCTAGGAATCCAGCTGAAGTGGACGACGTTTTCTGCTTCATCGAATAATGTCAAGCGACGTGAGATATCATTTATTAAAACGTATGTGGGGTGTTAATACTCTTGAGTGCCAAGAGGCGCTCAAGGAATCGAATACAATCACATGATCTTCCTCGTCCCCGACCTCCATGAAAGCCAACGCTCTATAAATTGCCACGAGCACCGACGGGAAAACGGGTGCATGTTTCGGTAGTGTGAACGATATGTTGACTGTGCTGTTCACAAAGGCCAGTCGAAGTCCAGAATCTGTCTTTGATCCATTCGTGAAAGTTTTTGCATAGCCGTCATAAAATGTGGATATGTGCCCCAAAGCCCGCGCACGGTAGTCCTCCGGGACAATGCTCTCTTTACGGATGTCAGCCAATACCAGGTCTATTCTCGGTTTCAGTGAGATAAGTCTCCACGGGGGCGCTAAGGCCAGCGGGCGCGTTTCGTGTTGCGAATTTCCGATTGACTTTCATGAAAATGACCACGAATTCTAGTGCACAGATGTCGGTACATACGGGCTGCATTGAGTGAAAAATTGATAGTGTGACGTGGGAACACGGCTTGGTAAGCTGGGCGCTGCGGGGAACGGCGTAATTTGCATCCATAGCGCATCCCAAGCATCTGTCTTCTCAGGGAAAGTGATGGCTCGTTGTCAGGCTCGCGAAGGTTCGCGCAGAACGCTCGCGTTTGGCGAAATCTGGAATGCACCAGTCACATTCCTAATAGTTGCATGGTGAACTACGTCCAGACCACGTTTTCCTGATGCGCAAGCGCCATCATAGACAAGGGAAGTTTTGAGCGGATGAAGGATCGATAGAGAGGTAGCAGTGTTTGACTGTCACCTCCGTACGATGCTCGTGCGACACATTTAAAAGCACTAAGAGATGTGATGCATTTATCACGAATAATTATAAGCTGCTCCACGTACGTCAAACGGCTGTTCAAGCACATTCCTAAAAACTTACATTCAGAGTGCAGTTGAGTAGGTTCAACGAACAGCCTCAGTGCCATATCAGGACAGCCACGATGGTGACAAAAATGCATTGCTGCTGTTTTTGAGGTGGAAAACA
Source organism: Imbricaverruca yamaguchii (assembly GCA_034440575.1). Classification (NCBI taxonomy): domain Eukaryota; kingdom Metazoa; phylum Arthropoda; class Thecostraca; family Neoverrucidae; genus Imbricaverruca; species Imbricaverruca yamaguchii. The sequence continues at coordinate 320,673 of JAOTOL010001381.1, forward strand.
TAAAACCATTCATGGAGCTCCACTTCTGGTGATAGTTAGTGCCGTGTTGAAGTCATCGCGATGAAGTAGATGCTCTTAAAGAAGGCATCAAAATGGTCATGCCGTTAACAAAAAGAGAGCGACCAATACATGAAGGAAGCCAAGCAAAAACATAATTGATCATGAGGACGAAAAGGGCAGCACTCAGCGCATTGCCCTGTGAAGTACCATTTACGGGTGGACAACCTGCATGCACGTTGTCACCAATGCAAACACGAAAAAGGCGGTCTGCTAAAAAGGCGGTCTGCAAGTTTTGCCAAAAAATTCCCATTTGTCAACGGATTCCACTTCTTTGAAGCTTGAGAAGAATATCGTAGCGCCAGCTCGCATCGTATGCTGCTTCGATGTCGAAGAGAACAGCATCGAGATGTCGCTTTTATTTAAAGGCTGCACGGATTGACGTATCTAAAAGTAAAATATGGCCACCGGTACCTCTGCTTCGTTTAAAACCAAATTGTATTTGGAAGAAAATGATTTTCTAAATACTAGCTGAGCCTAACGCTCACCATTTTCTCCATCAATTTGCCAAGCGAAGATATTCAGCGAAATGGGGCGGTAATGTGATGGCAGCAATCCGTTCTTCATATGTTTTCGAATATAATTATCATTTCCTCACGCCAACTCTCCTGCAAAATACCTGCCTCCCACACCCGGTTAAAGGTCGCCAGCAGAGCATACAACACTTCAGGAGAAAGCCGCTTCAGCATATCATTATGGGTCTGATCCGGCCCCCCAGCTACATCCCTCAAATCGCCAATCGCAGATGTTAATTCAATCATTGTAGGTTGTAGTCCAGTGATTCTGAAGTGGAAAAGTCAATATAGTTCCTCTAGCAACGCGACCTAAAGCTCAAGAACTCTGAATCAGCGCTTCCTGCTTTACCGCGCTCTGGGATATAACTACCCATCTCATTCGCGACATGTGACGGATGAGTAACACCAGTGTTCCCATCGCTAAATACGGAGAGAGGGACTGAGGAAAATTGTCATGAAATACGCTTGATCTAGGACCAGGCTTGCCGTTTTAGTGTAAATTGATTAAGTTTTGAAATGGACTTCCTCCAGGAACTCTTTTTCCTAAAGAATTGTGCGCCGAGGCCGTTCCGTGGCCTTCCAAAGTTGCATCAGATTTTCCGTCGTGCTGCGAGGATCAAACGTCCTGAAAACACGCCTGCGAGCACGGATGACATCTCGGCATTCCTCAGTCCATCACGGCACGGGAGCACGGCCGGGTGTACTGGAGGTCCTAGGTATGCATGCGAAGGCCGAGTCGATTATCAGTGATGTGAAATATTTCACTGAAGGTGGTGGATTAGTTTGTCCGGGAGTATGGCTAAATAATTGCTCCTGTACTTTTTTTTCGTTAAACTGACGCTAGTTGGCCTTGCTGATGTTACACCGCGGTCGCTTCGCTCCCAGAACAACACCGCAACGAAATTCTATAATGGTCACTTACGAGCAGGTCATCATCCACTAACAAACACAGCGATGACTGATCTGGGAGCAACAAAAGCTAGGATCTAAGACTGATATGTTCCCCGTTGGTTTAGCTATACGTGTTGGAGAGCCTGTGTCTAGTAAGCACCATATTTCGTCGATTAAAAAAGCTTCCAAATGTCTACCACGAGAGTTGGCAGTAGTGCAAACTCAGAGAGCATGATGAGAGTTAAAATCACCTAGAAGCGAATCGGGAGGAAACTCCAGCGTAAAATGTCTAAGCTCCGCAGAGGAGAAAGCATCTCCCGGGGACATATAAGATGAGCAGAATGAGACAACAAGCTACTCCTCGTCTTCTACCCCACCAATTAACGGCTTCTCCCCGCCTCAGATCTAATCTGTGTGCAGCCCGTGGGAGCACAAGTATCGTGCCAACACTTCAGAATATCGATGATCTAAAGACTACCAGTGGCGTGACCAGTGCGTGGGAAATTCGACAATTTTCATGAAAATCGCACATGATCGGAAATGAAAGGCACGCTATTGCATTTAAATGGAAAACACCGAACTGAACTTGTTGGACAGCCAAGTAACTGGTTGTTTCACCTTTCCAGTAATCCTGAACCCGCCGCTGCGATAAATGATTGCTGTTTTCTTCTCGCCAATACCAACACCATCGAGGACGAGCCTCACCAGACGTGTGCCCCTGTTGCACGTGCGTCAACCCGGCAAAATGATGCCTTCCGTCAGAGCGGCCGTGACGGCCACATGCAAGATGGGCGTGCAATTCTCCCGGCTGGAGATGCACTGACGACAGGACTATTTTAGCCGGCCGGGGGGGGGGGGGGGGTGCTGGTCGGAGATGATGCGCCTCACGTCAGTAGCCGAGAGAGCCGTCCAGCTGGGGTTGCCACCTGGCCAGTGCCGCCCACAGACTCCGCCTTCTTCTTCAGGTAACACGGGCAGGACGCTCCCCTGCTCCCAGGGCCCCTGCTCCCAGGGCCATGGGACCTTGGGCCCAGATGCAGGCAGCCGATTGGGGACCCTTTGGAAAACCATGTCAAGTTTTTAGGGACGTTTGTTTAACTATGCAGTGCAATGTAAGTTATTTTCTGTTATACAAAATAGTTGTTGGACTGTGTCCATGTACAAAACCAGGGGAACCTTTTCTTCGGGCACATTGTTCATTCACCCTGTGGGAGCTTCACAGACCACAAATTGGGTTCAACATTCGCTTTGGTTCCTTCATTTTTAGACACTTACGGGCATATGTGTCTACGCAGCCCCCTCATCCTGTAATGGAGTTATTGTGGTGAATACGATTAAGTTCAGATTAGCTGATATTTGTGAAACCAATATGGGTTCATAATCGCATAATTCTGCTGGTGTTAAATTAGAAATTTACATGTACGATATATAATGGCCTGATGAAAGAGGTGGATGTTTATGTTAAGATCTCGTACATGTTTATGCGAAACATATACCTTGAGCAGTTGCATGTGGAATGCAAGCACAGTGCGTTGGAGCCCGAAAATATCCAGTGCTGGCTGGGGGTTAATGCGTTCGCAGCTCGGGGTAAACGGAGACAGGTTGGTGGATAATGCAAACAGGTGTTCTGGTCGGACGCGACGCGGGCAAACCTGCCTGGGGCGGACCCGCGGGTTGCATACTTCTGTGCGCGTTCGAGCTGCCCTGGTGTTTGCAAATCGTCCGTTCATTCGAAATGGACCATATGAGGGAATGTCCCTGATTACTTCTAGTCGCCCCAGATATCAAATACAAAACCACCTTGATCTATTCGCGAATTGTCGACATATGGAAACGAGATTGATTGCAGCAAAAGCAAGTCGAATTGTGAAACCATTGAATTCAAAATATTTGACTAATTTTTAGGCATATACACAATAATGTATAATACACCAGCTACTCCTCAGGGGAGACCAAATTGCTGAACACTATACCTCTATGTGTCAGGTCAATATGCATATATTTCGGACTATTACTGGAAGGGCTTGATACTTGAGGACAATGGACAGGTCCCAATGGATTGGGGCATACCACAATGGAGACCATGTTAAAAATGTAATTGCAGGGAGGGCATACAACATTTTTTTTTTTTTGGGGGGGGAGGGAGAGTGCCACACCAAAAGCATGCAATGCTGTATACATAGTTGTGCCTATTTCCGGCTAATAGCTATGCAACTCAGAGCTCAACATATTTGTTCGAAGCTGCCAGTCCTCTGGAAGGGGAGAAGTACAGGGGACGAGTTCCAGATAACGACTCAGTATTATCTCAACACAGGCGTACCTCGGTGGTGACACGCTATGAGCAGAACTCCAACAGTCATGCATTTTCTGTCGTGGTATAAAAAAAAAAAAAAAAAAAAAAAAAAAAAATATTTGGCGGAATGCACTCAAGCAAACTACTTTTTTCTCAAATGAGCGCCTTTTCCTCGGGAAGTGGCGTCTTTGACTGAAATGTACGCTGACCGAATGTATTTATAATGTACATCCTGAATACTGAGGAAGTTATCGCATCTGTGGGAGGTGCCACTCAAGATTTGCTCCTGGAGCCGCCTATGATATAGTCACCAAATTGAAATTTTAGAACCATGTATGAAAGAAAAGTAAAAAACGAGTTTCACGTTCCTATCACAACGTGTTATGGAACAGTAGGCAGAAAAGTCACAATGGGCCGGGGAATTCAGCCCCCTCTAGCGGGATATGATCAAGTTAATATCACGGCGCATGCCTTCGGAGGCTGTCACTGCGAGCGCAGCTGCACTCGCGTGACCAATTCCCCTCCGCAGTTTGGTACCCGACATTGTGCCTGCAACAGTGGGGCCACATAAACCATCGGCATCTTGCACTCACTCGTCCAGCATCCATTAATAGCGCCTATACTGACATGATGCCTACAATTATGCATGCTTAACATCTGAAAAGCTGCTGGTTATCTCTCCATGTTATGGGTGCTGTGCTTCCCTCACGTGGACGAGCTGGTCTACAAGCAGCCGAGCTGCCCAGCTGCCCAGCTGCAGGAGCTGTGACGCCGTGTGCCCGCACCACCAGCTGCCATGCTGCCGGGCCGGCTGCTGCTGCTGCTGCTGCTGCAGCTGGCAGCTTTGGCTACCAGCGCCCCCTTCTCGCGCCGCTGGTCATCGTTCAACCGGCACAACCGTCACTTCAAGCCGTTCCAGCCGAAGCCAGCACGCTTTGCCGCCCCGCTGCTGGGATTCTCCAATATATTCCAGGTGAGGCACTCCGGTCCGGCGCGTCTGCGCTCCTGGATAATCCTACTGAGGAAAATACACAAGATTCTGTGCCATTCCGGAACTAGTTCCATGTCGCTGATCAGGGTTGTAAAAAGGCAGTGTATGAATGAACGATACAATAATCCATTTGTTTGGACAACGGACGACTGCTATTTTCTGACAGCAAGTTCCGACAGTTTAAAGCCATTCAGCAGATTATGAGGACAAGGTCATGTTTAAACGTGAAAAGCATGGTAACACAACAACTGCAAAATATTAAGATTCGTAATGTAGCGTGCATAATGCACCTGCTAAAGGCGACATGAATCATGTTATTTGTAATTCAGCGCATAATAATGTGATGGAAACAAGGGACATCGTCCATCTAGCTATTATATTAGGTCCATCATCTAAATCCGTACATAAAGCATTGGAAATTGCGTCCCTTGTTGCTATATTGTCAACGTCTGGGGAGTGAGTAGCATTGTATGAATGTTCTTTCGTCCTGCAGAAAACCTTGAAGCTTTGCATGCTAGCTTCTGTTCTAAGACGCAGTTCCCTAAAGTTTGGAGTTGACACTGACTGATGCAATTTTGTTCGCAAAAGTTGGGGTTTGGTTATGCGACAGAGACTACGCTAATATAGACATTGCAAACAAATTCAAAACGTCACTCCAGGTAGTACTAAGTGCATCAAAATATATATATCAGGAGACAGGAAATAGGCTGCCCAATCTTTCGTTATCATGAGCTTTTCTAGCCACGCCTGCTCATCGTGATTACGGTGGCAACAAATCGTCAGCTTGAGTGTAACATTCGCTAGGTACTGGAAACAATCCCAATGATACGTATTATTTTGGAAGAATATAATATAGATACATCGGCAGACAGGTAACTAACTTGCTAACAGGTAGCAGGTAGCTAACTCCTTACACCATGAAATATTAAAAGCAGGTCAGAGTGCAGCCGCTTCGGCAGCAAACTGGCCAGATGTCTTCCATATAAGCTTGAAATGGTAAGGAATTTTGCCAGAAGTTTATGGCGAAATTGTTTGAAATTTGTTTGAGTGTAGCAGCCACGTGTCCCTGGTCGGTGGGCCATACGCTCCTTGGTTGGGGGCCACATGCTCCGGCGATCGGGTAGTCTTTCTGTGGGATGTGTGGGTGAAGTTGAAGCTAGCAGTTCAAGTGTAGCTAGCAGCTAACAGTTCAAGGTATCATCGTCAAATTATTACATGACGCATTCTGTGTTGCCATTAGATTCTGCACACACCATTTACGATTAAGATTTCGAGACAGAGAGGTGTAACGAAGTACCTCCTTTTGCTCACCAATTTACTTTACTTTCATTACTTCGTTCTATTAACACCATAAAGTTAACACGAGCTATTATCTATCTATATGAATCATGCACATAACAATAGAAAGAGACAAAAACCGTGAAATCAAATTAGTTCTTAACCCTCGCCAGTATTCGGCATTTTACCACCTTCGGTCGTATAGTGGGGGGGGGGGAGGGACGACCCTCCTGGCGATTCTAAACCGTGCATGTTAAGAAAATGAACCAAAGGCCAAAGTTATAGGTCTGGCTGAGATCTCGCGATTGGAATTCAGTATGACATTCTAAGGTCAATAGTTGACCTTCCAGGTCAGGTTATTTTTTTTTCATTTTCCTAAGAAAATCGTCAGTTGTATCGAATCTACTGTCTAAATATGAACGAAATGGCCGGAAATTTGTTTATTTTGATCATGCGAACATAACGAAATGTCACACGATCTGTTCGTACCAATATATCATGCACTAAATGAGGTCAAAATAGTGACCCCAAATATCCAACTTTTTAAAGTGGTTCCACTTTCGAAGTTTAAAGTTCCCTAGGGTAAAATTGGACGCAGAATTCGAATTCAGTGCGAAAAAGTGTCGTAGGTTAGCTAAAAAAAGGTCAAAAGGTCAAACGAGGTCAACAGAGGTCAGCCGAGGTCACTGATTTTTGGAACATTATTTTTCAATGGGAACCCATCTGGTCGTCTGTATTTTATTATATGCCCATAATTACGCCCATATCGCCCATATATGCCCATAAGTACGCAAAAACGCGTGTGATAGTCACGTATTTGTTGAAAACTGGTCGGAGGTGCTTCCCTTTATGACCTCATAAATCCGTGACCTGACATGACCTCCAAAAAAAGTTCACCATAAGTCGTCAAAAGGTTGCCCCAAAGGGTACCGAAAATATCAGTTCATCGGTTTGGAAGGAATACACAAAAACCTAAGGGGATGGGGTTGCACCCCCTATACGGGCGAGGGTTCATATTCGCCTATATAAGCTGACTAGCTGATTATAATCTGATTATCACATTTCCTCAATACCGATAAGGATTGATCCGATGGAAAGTGCGCTATGAGTAACATCAGGTTGCTCTAGGCCGGCGATTAATTTACAATGTTTTGTGAGCACCAGTCGAAAAATCGTGAAGCTTGTAATTTATATATTTTCTTTTATTCTCAATTTTCCGCCGGGTGGTCGATGGATTTAACGAAGGTGCCGTCCAGGGAATACTTTCCCTGGACGACACCAACAAAACACGGCCGACGCCACCCGGCGGTCTGGGCTTACAAGACAACATGGACACGACAACAACAACATGCACGCAGAAGAGTCGCACCGCCGCGAACGGTGTGCTTCTTTTTGATCGAGGGATGGCGTCCCAGGCTCATCCTCGTTGAACAATTCATACCATCTCAACTCATCGCCATCGACATTACCACACAAATACAGCAAAAGAACTAGTCGCTCCGCAATCCGTCCGTCAATCCAACAAACAACAAACAAGACATACAACCTCATGCGCCCGACATGGACAACGGACAAACAGTCAGTCCCAGTGACACCCCGGCTCGCCGCTGGTGGCCGTGGACAAGTTGCTGGCGCGTCAACCCACAGCGTGGCGATCCCCGGCGGGAGCCATAGCCGCCGACCCAGCTGGGATGGTCTTGCTGGTTGAGTCAGCGACCCCCCGTAGCGAACGCCGACCAAACCAGCGACGCGCCCCTCAGAACCCCTCTTGAAGGCGTTCGAGATCGCTCTTCAGGGAGATTCCGAGGGACTTTCGCGGTCGCTGGAAGGCCTCAGTCAACATCAGACCGCTGCTGCCAATCACAACGGCCTCCGACGTTGCGACCGCTACCCGATACTTAACTTTAACTGCCTCAAGGAAGGCGACACTACCATATTTGCGAATTTTATCTTTTCGACGGCTGCGCAGGACGCCGGCGTCATAATCATAGGGGACCGTGAAGTCCACCACGACCGCCGACGTCCACCCCTCCGTCACCAGGATTGTATCTGGGGGGGGGGAGTTTTCACCGTCTACTATACCCAAAAAAAGTTTACAAAAAGTCGTCAAAAGGTTGCCACAAAGGACACCGAAAATCTCAGAGCAATACGTTCATCGGTTTGGAAGAAATACACAAAAACCTAATGGGGGGGGGGGGTCGCACCCCTATACGGGTGAGGGTTCATATTCGCCTATATAAGCTGACTAGCTAATTATAATCTGATTATCACATTTCCTCAATACCGATAAGCATTGATCCGATGGAATGTGTGCTATGAGTAACATCAGGTTGCTCTAGGCCGGCGATTAATGTACAATGTTTTGTGAGCACCATTCGAAAAATCGTGAAGCTTGTAATTCATCACATACACCATGCCAATTATACTTGAGGTAGAGGCTCAACATGGGATGTAACTCACCATGGGAACACACACCTCTCAATATGTTTGTATGTGTGTTTATGTGTTTGCAGCCTGTCACCGTGTGGTGATGTCGGCTGCTTCCGGGTGGTGATATCGGCTGTTTCCGGGTGGTGATGTCGGCTGCTTCCGGGTGGGCGTTTGTGGTGTTAGAGATGTGTGCTGGTTTTTGGTGGGGGTGAACGGGTGTGAAGAGTATCGTGGTGAGGATAAGAGGGAGCGAAGAAGAATACAGCTGGTTCGTTGAGGTGTGTCCAGGTAGTTCTGAATCGTCTTGAAGTTTGAAGCGTAGAGATGAATAAGTTGAGTTGGCTTGTAGTAGACAGATGAGATGGTGATTCTGGTCGAGGCTGAAGCTGGTGCGGAAGAGAAGATTTGCCAGTCCTGGCGGTGCCAAGTTGGAGTGGGGGTGTAGTTTGGGGGGTTTGGTTCGGGACATTGCCAGAGTTTTAGATTTGCAAGAACGTTTGTTTCACCTGGGGCTAGTGTTTTTGATTTTTCCTTTTCTTTTGTTTTGTTTTTTCTTCTTCATTTTTGCAGTTTTTTGTTCATTTTCTGTTTTTCTTTTTAACATATCTTTTGATTCTTTCTTTTGTATTCTTTTATTTTTCCCAATCCTTTCTCCATTTTTTCATAGTTCACCGAGTAGGAGTTTGATAGCGAGAATGTGGAAGAGGTGTTTGTGTAATGCTGGATGGTCGTCGTTGAGGAGAGTAGTGATGTTTAGTGGGATGTTGTTCATGTTGCAGTAGTTTGTGATAGGTTGTCTTTCGGTGTCGTATTTGGTGCAGTAGATGAGTATGTGTTTAATTGTGAGTGTTCGTTGACATATTGTGTATTGTGGTCGTGGGCGTTATTGTATGAGGTAGGAGTGCGTAAATGCAGTGTGTCCGAGGTGTAATCGTGTTAGTGTGCGTTCTTTTTGTCAGTGGTGTTTTGGTTGATAGTGCGACAGAGTTCGTGTTTGGGGTGCATTTCGTGTAGTTGCGTTATTGTTGTGTCCCATGTTTGTTGAATGCGTTTGTTGATTGCTTGATGTATTGTGGGGTAGTAGTCGGATTGTGAGAGTGGGCATGTGTGGTTTGTTGCAGTGTTGCGGCTATGTTGGATTCGGTGTCTGCGTGTTCGTTGCCTTGAATGTTTTTGTGGCTTTGAATCCATAGGAGAAGTGGGCGTTATCAGTGGTTGAGTTGTTTGTGAATGTACGGTATTCTGGAAATGAGTGGGTGTTTGTTTTTGGTGAAGGGTGTCAGGCTTTTATTGCGGATTTTGCGTCAGTGGCTATGATGTTGTGTTCGATTTGTGTGTTGTAAATGGTGGAGTATGCTGAGAAAATTGCGAAGAGTTCTGCTATGTAGGTGGATGCTGTGTCATGCAGACGGGAACGAAGGATGACCCGCGGCGGTGCTGCGTTGGGGTACAGTACCGCCGCTGTGCCCGTCTACAGTGTATGTGATTTTGATCCGTCAGTGTAGATGATGTTGTAGTTTGGATATTGTGACTTGAAGCGGAGGAAGAGTTGTTGTATTTCTGAGTCTGTGCATATGTGCTTTGATTTGTCTATGAATAGGTGTGTTTTGGGTGATTGGTGTTTCCACCATGCAGTGGGTGGTGGGAGTGGTTTTGCTGTGGGGAGTGTGATGTATAGTCTATTTGCGTGTTGGTGAATGTGACAGCCTATTGTAGTTTTAAGTGGTGTTGTCTTTTGGAGTTGGTGTACGGGTGTGGTGCGAAGTTTTAATGGCTGAGTGCATGGGTGTTGTGTGATAAGTTGCGTTTTGTAGTGATATCTTAATAGTGTTTCTGTGCGTCTGTGCTGTAATTATGGTATGTGATTGTATATATGAAGAGCAAAAGAAGGATGAAGGATCCTGTGGCTATTTGTAAGCATTGACGTTGAAGAGAGTCTATAATTTTGAGATTTGATGTAGCCGCGTTTTCGAAGAGTAAGGATCCGTATTCTAAAATTGGCCAATGAGTGATTCGTGAAGAGCTAGAAATGTGTTTCGGTCGGATCCCCAGTTTGTTCCGGATAGTGCTCGAAGGATGTTTATTCTCTTTGATGCGCGTTTTTGAATATCTAAAATGTGTGGCCGAAAGGTGAGTTTTGGGTTTAAAGCCATGCCTAGAAATTTTGCTGTGGTAACGAATGGCATGTATGGGTGTATTGTCTATTCTTAGTGTTTGCAAGTCTGTGTATTTGTGGTACCCGAAAATCATGAATTTGGATTTGTGTGGTGCAATGTGTAGGCTTAGGGAGGCGAGTTTGTTGTGCAGTTGTATTAATGAGATTTATAGTATTCCTAGTGCGTTGTTTGGTGTTTCGTGTGAGGTCCATATGACTATGTCGTCTGCGGATATTGCACTTTTAGCTGGAAGGTTGTCGGTGATGACTGAATTTAGACCTAAAATAAAGAGAACGGGCCTCAGGACACAACCTTGCATTAAACCGGTTGTGGGGAATTTAGTGTCTGAAGTACGGGGTCCAATTGTAACTTGAAATGAGCGGTTTATGAGATATAAATGAAGATAGTGTAGTAGTCTGACCTGTATGTTTATGTTGCATAGGTGTTGTAGTAGTGCTGTTATGTTGATGGTGTCGGATGCTTGTTTTAGGTTCAGGAAGATGGCGACAGTGGAGCGTTTCCTTGCCGCCGCTTCCTGGATGTGTATGGTGAGATGAGTGAGATTGTCAAGACAGGATCTGCTAGGGAGAAAGCTTGATTGTATAGGAGAGATCAGTTGTTGAGTTTGGATAAGGTATAGAAGGCGTTTTTTAACAAGGCGTTCGATAGGTGTGTGCATACAGCTGGTTAGTGCGATATGACGGTAAGAGTCGCTAGGGTTGAACATCATCCTCTCAATATCCTCTGCTGAACATTTTTAATCAGTTACACCGAAGCCTACTCCGCCGTGTGACCTGAGCACACGTGACGTCACTGACGGTGTGGGGGGAGTTTCCAGAGGCCGCAGGGTGACGCTGCCGGCTGGCGTGGTCACAACACGTTCCCGTCAATGGAGAGGACCGCCTGGGGCAGGTACCCAGGAAACGCACCGCGACTGCAGGTACCGCCTACAAACCGCATCACTTGTAACCACTAACTGCAGGTACCGCCTACTAACCGCATCACTTGTAACCACGAACTCTGGCAACTTTGCAGCCCGTTACGTTTGCAACACTCGTAGCTCATAACACTTGTGATTTCCGTCACTTGCAATCAACTGAATTCACTGGAAACATTACAAGTTACCGTGACATGCAATTTTCGTATCTTCTTTGACACTCGTAACTCACAGCTCTCGTACCTCTACCTCCCGTGGCCTTGGTTTCTGTCTTAAATCTCGTAGCCTGCAACTCTAATAACCCGTACATTCCGTAACTCATAACTCATAACCTGTAACTGTCATAATTCAACTCCAGTAACTCGCAACTGTCGCAACTCGAAACTTTCGTAGCTTGCAACTCCAGTAACTCGCAGCGCTCGTAACTCGTAACGATCGCAACTCGTAACTCATAACTCGTAAATCGTAACTCATAACTTATAGCTCATAACCCATAGCCCATTACCCACAACCCATAACTTATAACTCATAACTCATAGCTCGTAACTCGTAACTCATAATCCGTAACTAATAACCCGTAGCCCATAACCAATAACCCGTAATACATAACCCATAACCAGCAACTCGTAGCTCGTAACTGGTAACTCGTAGCTCATAACTCGTAAATCGTAACTCGCAGCTCGCAACCCGTAGCTCGTAACTCGTAACTCGTAGTTCGTAGCTAGTAATTATCATGACTCGTAACTCTCATAACTCGTAACTACTAACTCTCGTAATTTTCGTAACTCGTAACTATCGTAACTCCTAACCATCGTAACTCGTAACTCTTGTGACTCGTAACTATCGCAACTCGTAACTCTCGTGACTCGTAACTCTCGTGACTCGTAACTCTCGTGACTCGTAACTCTCGTAACTCGTAACTCGTAACTCGTAACTCTTGTGACTCGAAACTATCGTAACTCGTAAATCTCATAACTCGTAACTCTCGTAACTCGTAACTCTCATCTACTCGTAACTATCGTAACTTTCGTCTACTAGTAACTCTCGTAACTTTCGTAACTCGTAACTCGTAACTCGTAACTCGTAACTCGTAACTCGAAACTCTCATAACTCTAGTAACTCGTAACTCTAGTAACTCTCGTAACTCGTAACTTGTAACTCTAGTAACTCGTAACTTCCGTAACTCTAGTAATTCTAGACCACTTACGTACTGAATTATTCGCTGAATATCTCCTATGTTCACAAGCCTATCAGGCTGCGTTTTTTTTCAAATATATATTCAACTTTGGATCGAACTAATCATAGTATCGCTTCTTAGAGTTAGGAAAAGCTTAGGTCTGTGTTACACAAAGAAGTGAGTTTGGTTTTCGTCTCCAGAACTGACTGGAACTGTTGCCAACTTCAACAATGTCACCGAGTTGTATGGGAGCACAAAGCTAAGCATGCTAAGCGTAAAACATTCTATCTCTCACTTGTCTTTTGTCAAACATCTATATATAACATTTACCGCTAAAAGGTAATGCTATTACCTTTTATCGGTAAGTGTAGCAGCCGGTAAATTACCAATCGGTAAATTAGAAAATCAGTAAATTATAGCATCTCGTAACTTCCGATCCACGGAATTTACGAGCTACTAGTTATGATAGTTGCAAACTACAGGTTTTGGATGTCATGACTGAGAGAGATACGATTTGAGGAAGCTACGAGGGCTGTGAGTTACAATTAAAGAGAGTTGAGAAACTTCGAGCTACAAAAGTTACGAGTTAATATTTACCAGTTTTTTTCTTCACAGTTATTCCTGCCTTTCGCCTGTTGGTCCTTTTGTGATTATACGGGAACAGTATATCTACCGTAGTCTAGAACAGGTGAGCGATGACCACGACCATATGATGCTTCTTCTTGCCAATGCACTACTGCCCAAACTTCACTTGCACACTGTAGCACACTATTGCACGCTGCAGTACACTGCAACACACTCTGTAACACACTGCAATACACACTGTAACACGCTCCGTAACACACTCCGTAACACACTCTGTAACACACTCTGTAACACACTTTGTAACACACTCAGTAACACACTGCAATACACACTGTAACACACTCCGTAACACACTCTGTAACACACTCTGTAACACACTTTGTAACACACTCTGTAACACACTGCAATACACACTGTAACACGCCCCGTAACACACTCTGTAACACACTGTACCACACTCTGTGACTCACTGTAGCACACCATGTAACTTTAAAAAAAGACATACTATGCAACACTCTGTATCACACTCTGTAGCACACTCTGCCCCATCGGCAGGTACTGCCTCAGGTGCGCACCCGGTACCAGGGGTACCCAATCCCTCGCGAGCGGCCAGTCACCCGGCGTCGTCACCAGTTCCACAGCATTCGTGGCGTACAGAGAGGTCAGGTCAGTGACGTGGGACCGGCGTTAAATACAGCTATACCCGACGCCTGGTGGCGATGTCGGGCCGGTGGAACATGGCTGCTGTACAGGTGCGCGCGCCAACTGAGGACAACACCGGCTCCAGTTCCACAGCATTCGTGGCGTACAGAGAGGTCAGGTCAGTGTCAGGTCAGCTACACCAGACGCCTGGTGGCGATGTCGGGCCGGTGGAACATGGCTGCTGTACAGGTGCGCGCGCCAACTGAGGACAACACCGGCTCCAGTTCCACAACATTCGTGGCGTACAGAGAGGTCAGGTCAGTGTCAGGTCAGCTACACCAGACGCCTGGTGGCGATGTCGGGCCGGTGGAACATGGCTGCTGTACAGGTGCGCGCGCCAACTGAGGACAACACCGGCTCCAGTTCCACAGCATTCGTGGCGTACAGAGAGGTCAGGTCAGTGTCAGGTCAGCTACACCCGACGCCTGGTGGCGATGTCGGGCCGGTGGAGTATGGCTGCTGTACAGGTGCGCGCGCCAACTGAGGACAACACCGGCTCCAGTTCCACAGCATTCGTGGCGTACAGAGAGGTCAGGTCAGTGTCAGGTAAGAGGAAAACAGGGTAAAAGCTACACCAGACGCCTGGTGGCGATGTCGGGCCGGTGGAACATGGCTGCTGTACAGGTGCGCGCGCCAACTGAGGACAACACCGGCTCCAGTTCCACAACATTCGTGGCGTACAGAGAGGTCAGGTCAGTGTCAGGTCAGCTACACCAGACGCCTGGTGGCGATGTCGGGCCGGTGGAATATGGCTGCTGTACAGGTGCGCGCGCCAACTGAGGACAACACCGGCCCCAACGCAGCAGACCAAGGTAATCTGGTATAGGGAGACTTGTCGTGTAAAGTGCCGACATTTCGTTAACCACACCAATCTTTATGCAACTGGTGTATTTTCATCCACCTGGAGACTCTTAGCCCTCACAGAACCCGCCCTGCCTTCCTTCTTCGGAACGAGCAGTGGACCTACTGGATCATGCATACACTGGAACGAGCGGAGGATCTTTCAGAGCATGCATAATCGCACCGTATGAACGCAAACAAAAGCGAACCCTGAGCGAGTCTACTGCCGTCTATACACGGCAGAATATCATCTGAGTGGCCAGGCCTCTGAGTCTGCCTAACATTGTGTCTGCCTAACATTGCAACGCACAATGACGTGACACTCTCTATCTGCCCACCATTGTGACTCACACTGACGTGATACTCTGCATCTGCCCACCATTGTGACTCACAATGACGTGATACTCTGTATCTGCCCACCATTGCGACTCACAATGACGTGATACTCTGTATCTGCCCACCATTGTGACTCCACAATGACGTGATACTCTGTATCTGCCCACCATTGTGACTCACAATGACGTGATACTCTGTATCTGCCCACCATTGTGACTCACAATGACGTGATACTCTGTATCTGCCCACCATTGCGACTCACAATGACGTGATACTCTGTATCTGCCCACCATTGTGACTCACAATGACGTGATACTCTGTATCTGCCCACCATTGCGACTCACAATGACGTGATACTCTGTATCTGCCCACCATTGTGACTCACAATGACGTGATACTGTGTATCTGCCCACCATTGCGACTCACAATGACGTGATACTTGTATCTGCCCACAGTTGTGACCCACAATGACGTGATACTCTGTATCTGCCCACCATTGCGACTCACAATGACGTGATACTCTGTATCTGCCCACCATTGCGACTCACAATGACGTGATACTCTGT
The DNA here is from genome assembly GCA_034440575.1 of Imbricaverruca yamaguchii. Classification (NCBI taxonomy): domain Eukaryota; kingdom Metazoa; phylum Arthropoda; class Thecostraca; family Neoverrucidae; genus Imbricaverruca; species Imbricaverruca yamaguchii. Next base: position 336,427 of record JAOTOL010001381.1, read on the forward strand.
ATCTGCCCACCATTGTGACCCACAATGACGTGATACTCTGTATCTGCCCACCGTTGTGACCCACAATGACGTGATACTGTGTATCTACCCCAGGCGCCGACCACGTTCCTCTCCGACTCGGAGGTGCACGGGCTAGTGTGTGTGCCGGCCTCTGCCCTGGGGTCAGCTCTTGCCGGACACAGGGACACACAGCTCACCACCAGTGCCGACGGCAAGGTAACGTCACCACACGGGCACCAACCGTCACCACACGGGAACCAAGGTAACGTCACCACACAGGCACCAACCGTCACCACACGGGCACCAACGTACTGTCACCACACGGGCACCAACCGTCACCACACGGGCACCAACCGTCACCACACGGGACAACGTCACCACACGGGAACCAAGGTAACGTCACCACACGGGCACCAACCGTCACCACACGGGCACCAAGGTAACGTCACCACACGGTAACCAACCGTCACCACACGGGCACAAACTGTCACCACACGGGCACCAACCGTCACCACACAGGCACCAACCGTCACCACACGGGCACCAAGGTAACGTCACCACACGGGCACCAACCGTCACCACACGGGCACCAACGTACTGTCACCACACGGTAACCAACCGTCACCACGCGGGCACCAACCGTCACCACACTGGCACAAGATAACGTCACCACACGGGCACCAATCGTCACCACACAGGCACCAACCGTCACCACAAGGGCACCAATCGTCACCACACGAGCACCAACCATCACCACACAGGTACCGTCATCACACGGGCACCAAGGCACGTCACCACGCGGGCACCAGGATAGCTGTGTGGTGACGGCCTTACCAGACGTCAGCCAGCGGTCTACAGCTTATCCGATAAGTGGCGAAAATGAATGAAAAATATGGAAGGACATATATATATATATATACATATATATTGTTCATTGACATATATTACGTTTTTCAAGCTGAGACTTTTAGCTGGATGGATTTGTACGCACGACTAGTGGCAAATGGAATAGAACGCTACATTATGAATATTATAAACAGTACTTTTCATGGACAGATATAACGATCCTTAACTTAAACATTGTTGGATGTGGATATCAATTCATTAACTGTGACCGGAGTTTCGCCCTGTCTCAGTACAGAGCTTCCTCCACCTCAGACCAGAGTGTACCTCTGTCTCTCCGTCTCTTTCTTTCTCTCTCTCTCTCTCTCTCGCTCTTGCTCTCGCTCTTTCTCTCTCTCGGATCCCAGTGTTTTGCTTCAGGACTCAATACATCTTGTTTCAGGTCACGCTTTCCTGTTAATCAGGTCATGGTTAACAGTTATGGTATAGACCTGTTAATCAGGTCGTGGTTTCCTCTCTTTCAGGTTACGATCTCTAATTCGTCAAATCACCCTCTCTTATTCCTGGAACTCAATCTGCTATGCCACATGTCACGGCCTCCTCTGGACAGATCACGGCCTCTTCTGCCGCAGGTCACGATCTCCTCTGCCACAGGTCACGATCTCCTCTGCCACAGGTCACGATCTCCTCTGCCACAGGTCACGGCCCCCTCTGCCACAGGTCACGGCCCCCTCTGCCACAGGTCACGGCCTCCTCTGCCACAGGTCACGGCCCCCTCTGCCACAGGTCACGGCCCCCTCTGCCACAGGCCACGACCCCCTCTGCCACAGGTCACGGCCCCCTCTGCCACAGGTCACGGCCTCCTCTACCACAGGTCACGATCTCCTCTGCCGCAGGTCACGATCTTCTCTGCCACAGGTCACGATCTCCTCTGCCACAGGTCACGGCCCCCTCTGCCACAGGTCACGATTTCCTCTGCTACAGATCACGGTCTCCTCTGTCATAGGTCACGGTCTCCTCTGTCACAGGTGACGGTTCACCGTACCGTGCTGGCCGGTAAGGATGGCGACACTACTCACAGCACCAGGATCACCAGTGGTGCCGACACCACAGTGGTGGAGACGCGCACAAACTCCACCTCTGGTGTTCAGCAGCACCAACAGTCCGTCACTTCCACCGGGAAGGGACTGGTGCACACTTCTACCGGTGGGTATTGTAGCACCTCTAAATGTAGGTATTGTCACACCTCTACCGGTTGGCATTATACAGTCTCCATTGTTGAGTACAGCCACACCTCTACCGGTGGGCATTATCCCATCCCCACTCTTGAGTACTGTCACAACTCTACCGGTGGGTATTGCCCCATCTCCTCTGTTGAGTACTCTCGCGACTACGGCGCGTATGGCCACTTCTCTATCAGTGGGTATTGTCACGCATCTACTGGTGGGTATTGTCACACCTCTACCGGTGGGTATTATCCCATCTGCACTCTTGAGTACTGTCACAACTCTACCGGTGGGTATTGTCACATCTCCTCTGTTGAGTACTTTCGCGACTACGGCGCGTATGGCCACTTCTCTATCAGTGGGTATTGTCACGCATCTACTGGTGGGTATTGTCACACCTCTACCGGTGGGTATTATCCCATCTCCACTCTTGAGTACTGTCACAACTCTACCGGTGGGTATTGTCACATCTCCTCTGTTGAGTACTTTCGCGACTACGGCGCGTATGGCCACTTCTCTATCAGTGGGTATTGTCACGCATCTACTGGTGGGTATTGTCACACCTCTACCGGTTGGCATTATCCAATCTACATTGTTGAGTACAGCCACACCTCTACCGGTGGGTATTATCCCATCTCCACTCTTGAGTACTGTCACAACTCTACCGGTGGGTATTGTCACATCTCCTCTGTTGAGTACTCTCGCGACTACGGCGCGTATGGCCACTTCTCTATCAGGGGTATTGTCACGCATCTGCTGGTGGGTATTGTCACACCTCTACCGGTGGGTATTATCCCATCTGCACTCTTGAGTACTGTCACAACTCTACCGGTGGGTATTGTCACATCTCCTCTGTTGAGTACTTTCGCGACTACGGCGCGTATGGCCACTTCTCTATCAGTGGGTATTGTCACGCATCTACTGGTGGGTATTGTCACACCTCTACCGGTTGGCATTATCCAATCTACATTGTTGAGTACAGCCACACCTCTACCGGTGGGTATTATCCCATCTCCACTCTTGAGTACTGTCACAACTCTACCGGTGGGTATTGTCACATCTCCTCTGTTGAGTACTTTCGCGACTACGGCGCGTATGGCCACTTCTCTATCAGTGGGTATTGTCACGCATCTACTGGTGGGTATTGTCAACCTTACCGGTGGGTATTATCCCATCTCCACTTTGAGTACTGTCACAACTCTACCGGTGGGTATTATCACATCTCCTCTGTTGAGTACTTTCGCGACTACGGCGCGTATGGCCACTTCTCTATCAGTGGGTATTGTCACGCATCTACTGGTGGGTATTGTCACACCTCTACCGGTTGGCATTATCCAATCTACATTGTTGAGTACAGCCACACCTCTACCGGTGGGTATTATCCCATCTCCACTCTTGAGTACTGTCACAACTCTACCGGTGGGTATTGTCACATCTCCTCTGTTGGTACTCTCGCGACTAGCGCGTATGGCCACTTCTCTTCAGTATTGTCACCATTGTGGTGGGTATTATCACATCTCCTCTGTTGAGTACTCTCGCGACTACGGCGCGTATGGCCACTTCTCTATCAGTGGGTATTGTCACGCATCTACTGGTGGGTATTGTCACAACTCTACCGGTGTGCATTGCCACTTCTCTACCGGTGGATTCTGTCAAACAACTTCTGTAACTTACTTTGTGTGACAAGAACAAGAAGACAAGAAGCGACTTAGATTTGCGTATAAACACGAATGCACCAGAGCGACTCTAAGCTGGTGCTGAAGCTAGGACATGTCTGTAGCTACACAAAATTATATGCTTCACAAAACACTAAAGACGGTAGCCCATAATACAAACAGATGTTGATTTATTGATGCGCACGCTATGGAAACGCAGGGCACCGTGGATGATGAGTGCTGGCTTGATAGATTGATTGTTGCACAGACCGTTCGCCAGACGGCAAGGTATTTTCCATCAATTGTGGCCGAGGTCGATGCTGCTAGTGTTGTCTGACCTGTGACCTGACCCATGGCCTAATCACATGACACAGTAGCATAGCGGGTCATGAGCTTACCAATTTGCCGGTCAATGCCATATATCTGACCCACTATATGATCTGTAAATTGATCTACAATCATACTTAAGACCTGACCCGCGACCTAATCTGTGGCTCATGCGCAACTTAGCAGAATTTGTGATTGCCAGTGATTTGCTCCGTGACCTAGCCCCCGATCAAATCCTGACTTAACATGCGGCCTGACTTGTGCCATGGCCTGTGACCTCATATAACTCGATAATAGAGCCTATGCTTGACCAGAATTTGACCTTGATATCACGTGGTATTTGACCTTATTTGTGACCTGATCTGTGACCTTATATGTGGCCTGATCGGTGAACTTACAAGTGACTTGATCGGTGACGTTATGTGTGACATGGATGTGGCTCTAATATGACCCGACGTGTGACGTAATCTGCGATCTGACACGTGACCTCACACCAGGATAGCCTATCACTTGTAGCCTAACCTGTGGTCTGATCTGTGACCTGACCTTTCACCTGAACTGCGACCTATGACCGACAGGCTCGGCGTTCTCCAAGGGCCAGCTGGGACTGCCCAGCTACACCAACGTCCTGACCTCATCTGACACAGACGGCGGCAACAGCGTGTCGCAGGCGTTCGCTTCGGGCTTCGACAGACATAAGCCCGTGCCGTCCAGGTAATGGCTGTGGATGTTCGCTCAACTCTCAGACTCCTGCTGCTGTCTGTGTAGTCATGCGGATACCCTGGACTTGTCGAATTAAGGCTGACGAGGTTGGGGTCCCTCAGATGCAGACCGGGGCGAAGTGAAACGTGGGCTTGTGGTTTCGTTCGATGCGATATAGCATGCTTGCGTATCGAGAACTTCATGTACCTTTCAGTTGAATTTCATCGTACTTGATCCGCATGTTTTGCAATCGGCACAGCTCATTCGCTCCTGCGGGTGGCACATAGCCATAGCAGCTGATGAGTGCCGAGGCCGAGATGACTAACCGACACCCGCTCCAGTGGGTCATGTACCGCGTTCACGGCGCTATGTTCACGGCGCTATGTTCACGGCGCTATGTTGGCGTCGCCATGCTGGTGGCGCTATGCTGGCGGCGCTATGCTGGCGTCGCTGTGCTGGCGGCGCTATGTTGGCGGCGCTATGCTAACGGCGATATGCTGGCGGCAGTATGTGCGCCTCTTTGGGCTCGTTTCCACGTGCCGCCGCGTTTGTTGAATGTAGTCATTGTTTATGTGGTGAACACCACTACTGCATACGGCGTCTGGCTGCGATCAGGGGCGGATCCAGGAATGCTCATGAATGGGGAGGTGTACATTACCTAGCTGTACATTCTCTAGGGGTAATCTTCGGTGAGCGGGTGGGGTGAGGAGTGGGGAAGTTGTTCAGTTCATCATTCCGAAGGCGCTTTCGGCCGCGTCACTAGCTGAAAACTTGCTTAGCGGAGGGGGGGGGCACTTTCTGAAGGGGCACCATTTCCGGCCGGAAGAGAGACACATCTCCATATGGGAGGGATACCCTCAGTGACCCTGCCATTGTATCCGCCCCTGGCTGCTATCAGTTCAGGGTCACCACCAACGCTGCTGCTGAACTTAAACTAACAACGGCAACGACGGACTGACCCATCGCCATGGCAACAGTCTGATCGGAACGGCAATTTGGTATCAGCCACTTGGGTGGGCACTCCAGTTCTAACTGATGCCGTTACGAGTGGCCTTTGACCTGATATATCATTACGAGTGGCCTTAGACCTATGATGTCATCACGAGTGGCCTTAGACCTGTGATGCCATTACGAGTGGCCTTAAACATATAATGTCATTGCGAGTAACCTTATATATATGATGGTATTACGAGTGGCATCAGGCTAATGATGCCATTACAAGTGGTTTTCCAAGCATATGATGCAATTAGGAGTAGTCTTAGACCCATGATGTCATTGCAAGCAGCCTAACATCTATGGTGTCATTACGAGTGACCTCAGACATATGCTGCCATTGCGAGTGACCTTAAATCTATGCTGCCATTACGAGTGCATTAGACCTATGCTGCCATTATGAGTGGCATTAGACTTATGCTGCCATTACGAGTGGCATTAGACCTATGCTGCCATTACGAGTGGCATTAGACCTATGCTGCCATTATGAGTGGGATTAGACCTATGCTGCCATTACGAGTGGCATTAGACCTATGCTGCCATTATGAGTGGCATTAGACCTATGCTGCCATTACGAGTGGCATTAGACCCATGCCTCCATTACGAGTGACCTTAGACCTATGCTGCCAATATGAGTGGCATTAGACCTATGCTGCCATTACGAGTGGCATTAGACCTATGATGTCATTACGAGTGGCATTAGACCTATACTGCCATTATGAGTGGCATTAGACCTATGCTGCCATTACGAGTGGCATTAGACCTATGTTTACATTTTGAGTGGCATTAGACCTATACTGCCATTACGAGTGACATTAGACCTATGCTGCCATTACGAGTGGCATTAGACCTATGCTGCCATTACGAGTGGCATTAGACCTATGCTGCCATTACGAGTGGCATTAGACCTATGCTGCCATTATGAGTGGCATTAGACCTATGCTGCCATTACGAGTGGCATTAGACCTATGCTGCCATTATGAGTGGCATTAGACCTATGCTGCCATTACGAGTGGCATTAGAGCCATGCCTCCATTATGAGTGACCTTAGACCTATGCTGCCATTACGAGTGGCATTAGACCTATGCTGCCATTACGAGTGGCATTAGACCTATGCTGCCATTACGAGTGGCATTAGACCTATGCTGCCATTATGAGTGGCATTAGACCTATGCTGCCATTACGAGTGGCATTAGACTTATGCTGCCATTACGAGTGGCATTAGACCTATGCTGCCATTACGAGTGGCATTAGACCTATGATGTCATTACGAGTGGCATTAGACCTATGCTGCCATTATGAGTGGCATTAGACCTATGCTGCCATTACGAGTGGCCTTAGACCTATGATGCCATTACGAGCGGCCGAATACCTACGATGCAATTATATGTGGCCTTAGACCTGTTATGGCATTACGAGTGGCTTTAGACCTGTGATGCTATTACGAATGTCCTGAGACTATGATGCCATTACGAGTGGGCTGCGATCTGCGATGTCATTACGAGAGACCTTGGACCCATAGTGCCATTTCGAGTAGCCTTATACTCATAACGCCATTGCGAATGGCCTGATACCTTTGATGCCATTACAAGTGGCCTGGGACCAATAATGCCACTGCGAACACGTTATAACACGTTGCGCACCGTAACGTTTTTCAAAGAAGCCTTCATGTTCGCTCAATTTTTGCCTTCCCTTTCTTGCATGACGTGCCCCATTGGTGCAAAATCATCACGTCTATACAGCCATTTAATTTGACTATATTTTCCGTACATCAGTTGACATGTTCATTTGCATGAGTACGGTAATTTGAGATGATAATTTACACCAATGTGATATTTTGAGACAACAGTTTATATCCACCGGACAATTTACATCATGCAATTCGTCGGACGGCGTCCGATCTAGTGCCACCTGTATGGGATGCACCGATACAACTGCTGGGTGGGCGAACACAAACCTCGCGCGGAGCACAACGCAAAAACGCAAAGCAACATTCTCTAATGTGTGTGGAGCGCTAGTAGTGCTCTACGCTGGATGCTTCTGTGACTGCGTCCTGTAGAAGAGATAGTTGCATCGTATGTAGCGTAGTGCGGTGTGGTCGTCTGCCCCCCTGTCTCTCGTCTGCTAGACTAGACTAACCTGTGTGCATTTTCAGGTTCTCACGGATGGACCATTCGCCATCACCGTGGTTCTCAGTGGCTTAGTTGCTGGTTGGTTTGGCGTAAGCGAAGCCACTCTGCTCAACTTTGAAGCAAAGCCTATGATCATCTTTCAGCGGGCTGAATTTCTTTAGCGGCACTTGATGACGCCCTTAATGATGTAAAAATCTTATTGCATCCTTCTTTTGCCACACATTATGCATTTCCTACATCTAAACACACACACACACACACATATATATATATATATATATATATATATATATATATATATATAGCGTGTGAGTGTCTGTGTGTTCTATATACCAGGCCATACACAATGTCAAGTGAATGATATGGATTACATGTCTCGATAGGTCCACGCAATACTGCAAAGCATGTGCACACTCATGTGTACATTTTTGTGTGGACGACGAGAGTTTGGCCTGTGTTGACTAGACGTGCGTACGTCTGTCGAGTTCTCCCCATCGGCTTTGATCTGTCCACCCACCAGAAAAGAAAACAACAACATGCCAATGGTCCGTCTGATGCTTGTGCTGAACCGAATGCTCCTAGTGCTAATCTGCATGCCATCGCCTTATTTCCGGTTTTCTGCGCAGCATTACCACTTGGATGATGGAGTCTTTATTGATGGGTATGAGGCCCCCTTGTTGGTTGCCCAATGTCAACATGTTAAACCAAGCAGAATTATTTCTAATTCGCGGAACATCACATGTTTTGGTTTTTGAGGCATAATGCGATCAGTTTCCGAAAATCTTTGAACAGCAACTTATCAGTATGTTCTTTACGGCACTTTATATTTGTGGCCAAACATGAACTGAGCGTGACTTTTTGAGCGCGGCACAGGGAAGGGAGGGAGTACATTCGAGCATGTTGTAGGGGGGGGGGGGTCTTTTCCCTCCAGGGCTGGACGACATCGTCTTGGGTTGGCAGGGTATACACATAGCCCTGTGGCACCCTATCCCTCGCAATGAGCACTTAACATTTGCCAGGCCGGGGGTGGGGGCGGGGCTTTCGAGAGCCCCTCGGGGTGTTCTGCGATATTAGCCGAACGAGTAGATGCAGACACCAAATCTTCAGCACCTGATTATGCATCTGGCTTGTATATTTTGCAGTATTTCAGACTCCGATCATCAAAGGTCATCGACCTGGAACGAGTCGAAAAGAGTGATGTTTAAAAATATCCAAAGTTCCGTCAATCAGAGTAGTCGCAACACACAACCACCATACGCAGAGAATCCTGTCCTTTCGTCACAACGAAGAAGCTCCTCCCTGGCTATGCTAAGCATTGGCAATATTACAGACCTGAGGTCAGGGCAGTCTCCGTGCAGCTGTATTGTACTTAATTGGTAAATCCAACTTGGCATTACTTGTCCCACCGATAATGGTAACGGACATGAAATAAGCATTGAGTTAATTTTGTGTCAAAGGTCAATGGCTTAGGGTCAACTCACTTATCATGTATATTCTACACCATGTCATCTAATACAGAACGTTGCAGTTCTTCGGGAAGTGATATCTGATTTCAGTTTGAACATCACCTAATTCGTGCGATTAGATGATTCGACAATGGACGGCAAACAAATGACCTGAGATGGACTGACCCCGTGCAAGCTGACCCGATTTTATCCGATTCCAACTTTCTTTGTCATTACTTCCCATGCAGTGCACGCATAGGTGAAGGCTGAGTGCATCGATTGATCGATTTGTGCCTTGTTCAAGTGTAACTTGAGGTCACATCACACGGTCACAAGTCGGAGGGTCTGCAAATATGTTTCAATATCATATCGATATTTCTTGGAGCGCAATTTTATAGTTCACAAAAGTCAGGTTTCAGATGCATTCAAGATTGACCGTACTTGTGATGGCCATTTGACGTGACGTGAACCTACCATCGAAATTTCGGATGTTAATCAGATGCTCATATTCTGCTTAAATGGTCCTGTTAGAATGACCCAATATATATATATATATATATATATATATATATATATATATATATATATATATATATATATATATATATATATGAGGTTGAGGTAGGTTCCAGCAACAAGCCCATGCTTAGCTGGGTGGAGTTGTGGGAGGAGCCAAAGTTAAAAACAAAAACAAATCAGGAGTGCTCACCACCATCCGGCCACAAACCAGCTGCTAACATTATAGTTTAGACCCTAATTTCTTGTTGGGATGGATCCAGGGTCAGTCATATGCCTCCTTTGGATATGACTACTGACAGCATTCTTTATTATTAGTCTTACTGCTCTAATACCCGATGCTTTGTATGCTTATTTGTTTGTTTTCCATTTCTTAGCTGGGAGTGCCGCGACTTTACTGTTTATTTTATGGTGTTAACGTAAGGTGCTTGCAGTCGTTGGGTAAGGGGATGGGGCGCTCCTGGTCACCTGATCTTGGGTGGCGGACATTAAACAAAAATATCCTAAGAGGGTATATAAGTATTAATATTTCCAGGGGCCATTCGACAAGGTAAAGGTCATGTCACCGGGTTGAGCCATTATGACCTTTAGTAAGCTCAGCATGGCATGCAATTGAGGAATGCTATGTGATGTGAGCGTTAGGGTATATTGATTTGCCAGTGGCATTTTCCCTGCCTCTCTAAGATACATAGTTCGAAAGTCCGTTTGCAAGCCTGATTCTGACTGGACACAACCTATCCAGTCTCGACGCTTTTCCACCCTGATCAATATTAATGCGCTCATCTATGCTAATTTTTAGAAAAAAAACAATGTAAAAAAACTCAAGATGTAGGTTTCAAAAATAATATTAGGGCACTTCAGTCAAGGTCGATTTGCTAACAAAATTCCACCTCTTGAAACCTCATTATCAGCCAAAATACAAATCGAAGGTATGTTTCGCGGTCTCTCTGTGACCACAGCTTTCACACGGTATTCTGTATTTCATCCTAGCAGGCCCAGATCTGAAGTTAGACTGGGTTTTCAAGAGCCCGTCCCCTCCGGCTCGGCCAAGGTTAATCACCACTTGGCTTGAGTCCTGTACCTCGCGCGCCTGGCACGTGACCACCATCGCCTGCTTCCAGCTCCATCTCGCAGTCGAGCAGTGGTGTGGCGACCGAGGTGCAGCCGCCGGCAGCGACTGCCGACCAGCCCCAGACCGGTCCGGCGACCACCACCGACCAGCCCCAGACCGGTCCGGCGACCACCGCCGACCACGACGAACGCGCTGCCACCACTGCCAGCTCGATAACCACCAGCACTGCCGCCGAGACAAAAGACGCCGCTGACACAGATGACGCTACCGAGACAGAAGACACCGCTGACACAGATGACGCTACCGAGACAGAAGACACCGCTGACACAGAGGACGCCGCTGACACAGAGGACGCTGCTGGCACAGAGGACGCCGCCGACAAAGAACAAGCCACCGACACAGAAGAAGCCACCGCCACAGAAGAAACCGCAAACACAGAAAACGCCGCAGACGGCGCGGTCGGTTTCGAAGAGGAGGACGAGGGCGAGGAAAGAGGAGCTGTGCCGGAGGCAAAAGTGAAGACGGCAGGTGAAGACGAGAGGTGAAGACGAGAGGTGAAGACGGCAGGTGACGACGAGAGGTGCAGAGAGTTCGGATAGCGGAGACGAGTGGTGGAGTGAGGCGTGTGGCGATGGTGCCTTTGGAGACGAGTGGTGGAGTGAGGCGTCGTGGCGATGGTGCCTTTGGAGACGAGTGGTGGAGTGAGGCGTCGTGGCGATGGTGCCTTTGGAGACGAGTGGTGGAGGCGATGGTGCCTTGGAGACGAGTGGTATGAGGCGTGGCGATGGTGCCTTTGGAGACGAGTGGTGGAGTGAGGCGTCGTGGCGATGGTGCCTTTGGAGACGAGTGGTGGAGTGAGGCGTTTGGCGATGGTGCCTTTGGACGCTGTGAGGGCGGAGACGAGTGGTGGAGTGAGGCGTGTGGCGATGGTGCCTTTGGAGACGAGTGGTGGAGTGAGGCGGCGTTTGGCGATGGTGCCTTTGGACGCTGTACAGATGTCCGCTGAGCACAGCAACCGCTTTTAGCAGTTGCGATTCGCGAGAGGTTGAGCAAAGGCTGAGGATCGTCCTCTACAAATGTGTAACTCCGTTTACCTGTGCCTAAAATCACTAGATATCGCACCGAATTAGGAAGACGCTAGTGGGGCTCCGAACCACAGCAAGGTCGAGCCAACTGGAAATATCGTGCAACGGCTTTTGTGTGCCCAGATTAGATATTTGTTCACTGAGAATAGCTTGTGGAGGAGGGGAGAGGGGGCGCGGCGCAACTCTCCTTTCGTTCTTGAGCACTGCATTATCTTTTGATGATCAATTTGCACTAATGCAAACAATCTGCTTCCAAGATTTGCGGAGAACCCTGCAAGTTTTCCAGCTATGGGAATTTAACCACCAAGATATTTTGCATTCTACTCGTGGCGTGGTGGCTAGAGCAGAGCATGTTGGTCCCAGCAATATGCTTCAGTAGAGGTATTCTTCGTGTGCGAATCGTCCTCAAGCTGTAGTGGAAATACAAGTGTGACGCGTGAAGGAGATTTCTTTTCCCATGTCCAGCTCAGATGCTCATTGCTGAAAAACAAACGAGTAGCGAATTCGGTGAATGTATATTTACACACAGCTAGACATCTAAACCTTTAAAATTGCGTGGAAAAATTATGCAAAATGGCTAAAATAGTTCCATACCTATAGACGTTGCGTCAGCCAGCTCAAGATAAGGTGCTATTAGATCCTGTTAAATCCGATAAGCGAGCTTGAAGTCATACGATGAGCCCGCACGACCACAGTCACATCGTCACCCGGTAAACCTCCGCTCGAGCTGCTGCGCTTTCTTCCACTGCACTTCTCACTTCAGCAGCTCCCGCGCCAACGCCTGGTTGATCCATTCGACGAAGTAGGGAACGTTCACGTAGACGCCCGGAACGCCGATGGTGCCACAGCCGATGCCCCAGCTGACGATACCGCCCAGGACGTACCTGGTGAGACAGAACAAGAGGAACGTCAGACGCATCATCTGTTGCCTGGTCCTGCTACCTGGTCCTGCTCCGGCTCGGGTCGGGCTACGCAACCATCCAGGCTATTAGAGACGGGCTACGGATCTGTCGGGGTTGTTGGGGTCGGGGTACGCACCTGTCGGGGTCGTTTGTGTCGGGGTACGCACCTGTCGGGGTTGTTGGGGTTTGGTTAAGCACCTGTCGGGGTTGTGGGGGTCGGGGTGCACATAGTCGGAGTACGCACCTGTCGGGATTGTGGGGGTCGGGATACACATAGTCGGAATATTAAAGAGTCCATCGAAGAGTCGGATAATCGATTAATTCGACGAATGCGAATATTCGAATTCGTCGGCAAAAAATATTTTAATCGATAAATACGAATATTCCGAATATTCGCCAGCGTTTGCTTCTTCCCGTGTGTCAAGGTCACGGTCAGTGAATTCTTGATGTATAACTAGAATTTCTGTGTTTTGGGCTCAACGAACACAATACAAAGATCAACGCAATTTTTTATCCCCGGCTTGATGGTACCAGACGCATTGCAGCGCACGTGCCTGCCGGCCGAAAATCAAACCAATACCCGTCTGTTGTGAACTGCCGGTCCGTTCAGTTGTCAAATTTCAGCGTATTGGGTGGTGCGCGTTTTGTGCTTCGTGCTCTGTAAGGCCGTTATAATCTTGCAGCGGATTTTGGGCACATTGTGAGGGTTCACGGGCGGATCCAGAAGGGGATACGGGGCTATAGCCCCCCTGAAGCCAGGGCTTGCCCACTCGTAAGCCGAGGTCCCCCCGCAAAATTCATGTCCCATTTCCTCCTGCTAGTCAACCGCATCTTGCCCTTGCATCTGACGAATTTTGTCTTTCCCCTGACTAATTTTACCTTTCCCCTGACCAATTTTATCTAGCCTCTTAAGGAGTATACCCCCGTGGATGAAATCGTGGATCCTCCCCTGGTGACAACTAATAAGTTTAGGGTGAAGCGTTTTATATCATTATTGTCAAAATATGGTATGATTTATGACATCAAAACCGCCAATATTTGTCATGAAAAACGAAGAAAAAATGATTTTGAGGGGCTTTACTTTGACAAAATATGATATACCCATGTTTACATGTTAAAATATTCGATTTTGGCTTCTTACGTGGATGACATTCCTTGTTAGTAACCATCTAGCAATTTTCCAGTTTCCACCCAGATACCAATTTCCACCAATTAGTCAAAATCGACCATACTTAAGGATTTAACACGGGGATCGCAGAGAATGAATTAACTAATGTAAGACACAATTGGTAAAAAAGACATCTGAAAATTCGCTCTACACATGCTATATTTTTTTCCCGAAAATTCGTTTCATTTAAAAAAAAAAAGAGTAATCTACCCACGTAATTTTTACCAAAACAGCCGATTTAGGTGACAAATATTCTACATCCTTATAATCACATAAATCCATCGATTGTAAGTGGTATAAAAAATCTTACAATTGGCCTCAAAATCCAAACTAAGATACATAGATAGGTGAGCTGGTGATTCTGATCATAGTCCAGCCGGAAGCATGTCTGAAGGAAGCAGTGAGGATGAATCAGTAAAAGAAGAGATGACGTACTCTGCTGAGAAAGTGCTTAAGAAAGCACCAACAAGCGTCGTTTGGGACTTTTCTTTTATTTCAAGGGACATAAAGACTCCAAAATGCCATACCCGACACGTGTGTTCTATAAGCTTTGTCCGGCCCAAAAGGCAGGCATGGCATATCATCATAGTACAACGAGTTACATGACTAATCACCATAAACAGAATTACGAATCGAAGAAGAATCCGGCAGGCGACAAGAACTCAATAAAGAGCTTCCTCTTCCCCAAAGAAAAAAAGGTGGTCAAATGGAATAGAAATTCCGATCAGCGGAAGTCCATGACCTCAGCGATAGCCAAATGGTGTGCTAAAGACACCAGGCCAGCCGCCATCGTCGGTAACGACGGTTTCATCAGTGTGATGGCTCTGGCTTGTCCGGAGTATGACGTGAGATAACCATCACGAAATACATAGTCGACATGTACGCCAAGGAGTCGGCTCGAGTCAAGGAGGAATTGAAGCAGTTGGAGTTCATGGCCACTACTACTGATGGTGGAAGCTCAAGCAACGCACGCACTTTCCAGAAGACCGGGGTGCACCGGATCACCGATGACTTCCAGATGAAATATTTCACGCTGGGCGTGAAAGAGGCAAAGGAGTCGCACACCGCCGTCAACTATCGAAAGAATACGGAAAAGATCATCGAATAATTTGGTGTGAAGGACAAAGTCGTCCTGACTACCACTGACAACGAGAACAAGATGGCTGTTTCCAACATATTCACCACTCCAGCCTGACGGAGGGGCTCACCAAAGAGAAGGCGGTCAATAACATCGTCCTAAAGCAAAGGAAGATTATTGCCAAGAACAAGTCATAAGTCGTCAAATATGGTTTGGAGGAGGCTCAGAAACATCTGAGGATAAAAAAACCCTCGTTCAGGATGTCATCAACAGATGGGGGAGTACCCGAGCGTCTACCTCGTCGATCTTGGACGACGAGAAGGTCGAGAAAGACACCTCTACCTCAATGTTTCTCGGGGATGAGCTGGAGGGCTTCATGAACGCTAAGGCCATCAAAATGGCTCTCCAGAAGTACAATTTCAAGACCAAAGAGAAGCTCAAGGACTTTCAACTCACGCGAGCTGACATGAAGAAACTATAGCAGCTTAACTCATTTTTGACCACGTTTGACATGTACTCTACGACCCTAGGAGGAAACAAATTTGTAACAGCCTCAGTCGCCATGCCAGTCATGAAGTCGATTGAGAAACAGCTGGAGGCCAGCGAGGACGCAGTGTTCATCTCCAACATGAAGGACATAATTGTGAAGGACTACAAAGAAAGAACCCAGAAAAACGTTAACATTCCGTTCCTGATGAAGGCTACCGCTCTTGATCCGAGGTTTCTCAAGATGAAGGTCATCTCGGACAAGTCCAAGCGGGACTCGGTGTACAAGGAATTGGCTCAGGAAGCAAGGGAGGCCAAGAATCTCCACAAGGCCAAACATTCCTCCCCGGAAAAGCCTGCCTGAAAAGTGAACCCGTGATCAAGAAAAGAAAGATGGGACTGGAGTGGTCAGAATCATCGTCCGAAGACGAAGATGATAATGATATGGAAGAGATTGATCGGGAGGTTCGAAATTATCGAGCTGTGTCTGAGATTTCCAGAGACGAGGAAGACGTTCTTTCCTGGTGGAGAGAACGCAAGCTAAAGTATCCAAACTTGGCACGTCTCGCAAGGAAGTACTTGTGTGTGCCCGCCACTTCCACCCAGTCGGAACGAGTGCACTCCAGCCTCGGCTGGTTGCTCAAGAGGCGACTCTTGAAGACCACGTGAACGTGCAAATGTTACTGAAACAAAACATGTTGTAGGTTGTGTCTAACCCACTGCCGGTTTGGTCGTGTAGTGTGTCATTGAGGGATATAAACAGCCCCAAATAATTACTGTTTTATTTAACTGCCAATGTATTATGATCGCAGACCTTTATAAATGAACAATAGTCCCTTGACCATGAGGCAGAGGCTTTTACATCCATTTTGATGATTTGTATCGACTTCATTGGTGAGGTCTACCCACTTAATCTGTATGTATGTTCAAATAAAATGCCAAAATTCAAATACCTACTGTTTTATGTTTCCCTACCTAACCTAACTTATTTTCTGTGTTTCGAGTATTTTTATTTCGCGCCAGTTCAGAGCGCAATTTTGTTTCCTTGACTCAAATAAGAAATTCAGATTTTCAAAGGAAAATTGGGACGTCTATGAATTTACAAAAAAAGTTTCTTCTTCCATCGAAGAGGTTCAAAAGCATGGGAAAGCCCCTTCCTCTCTAAATTTAAAATATCTACAAACTCCAGCACACTGTTCAGTGTACAGTGTCAATTTCAGTTAAATAACAGTGCTGGTTATTCGAACTTGGTGTTGGTATTGAATGCACAGTGATCGCTTTTACGAAAAAGGAGAAGCGTTGTGATGATTACACCGAATTGTGCCTGGGTGAATTAGTCAAAATGTAAAAAAATGAAAGCTAAAACGCGACTGCTAAAACGTGATCGTGATGTGTTGGAGCACGATCACAAAATAATATATAAACGCAAATTACAATCAACCCCGCACGAGGAATACAATTTATGCCCATAAATAGAACGCACAAATTTATATAAATGCATTTTAAAAGTTCAGACAAAAGCACAAATATTTTTACTGCAGAGAAAAGTTTGGACAATAGGTATTTCCAAAACTAAAGTTTTCATGTTTGGTACTTAACGTGAAGTAATTTCGTTGATTTCGTTGGGTATTCGGATGCTGATTTCATGCAATTATATTAATCGAATTAATCGCCAACGAGCATAGGATGATCGAATAGCCGAATATTCGTCGTATTTTGAAGGCGAATGATCGTATTCGTCGGCAGGCAAAAAAGCATCCGAACGTGCAGCCGCCCTGGTAGCTCAGTTGGTTAGAGCGCTGGCCTGCACCGGTCTCCCCTGTATTGGCAACACATGGTTCGAGTCGCTTCGCGCGCTCGCATTTAGCCCCCGGCCGGGAGTGTTAGTTGGCAGCTGGCCCGATAAGGCCGGGGACGAGCTACCTGGCGGCCGTGTCGGTGCATTGGCGGCACGTTAAACTTTCGGTCTAAATTCTGCCGTTGAACTGGAGCTCATGGATCGGGTGGTGGGGCCAGGGTTCACGCAACAAGCTCTGCTTAGCAATAGAACCCTGGCTCCTCAAGCCACCCCAGCAACAACTCGGATCAAATTTATAAAAAATAATTTTAAAATATTTTTTTTTTTAAATGTGCTCTTTACGGAGTATGCACCTGTCGGGGTTATGGTGGTCGGAGTACGTACCTGTCGGGGTTGTGGTGGTCGGAGTACGTACCTGTCGGGGTTGTGGTGGTCGGAGTACGTACCTGTCGGGGTTGTGGTGGTCGGAGTACGTACCTGTCGGGGTTGTGGTGGTCGGAGTACGTACCTGTCGGGGTTGTGGTGGTCGGAGTACGTACCTGTCGGGGTTGTGGTGGTCGGAGTACGTACCTGTCGGGGTTGTGGTGGTCGGAGTACGTACCTGTCGGGGTTGTGGTGGTCGGAGTACGTACCTGTCGGGGTTGTGGTGGTCGGAGTACGTACCTGTCGGGGTTGTTGGGGTCGGAGTACGTACCTGTCGGGGTTGTGGTGGTCGGAGTATGCACCTGTCGGGGTTGTGGTGGTCGGAGTACGTACCTGTCGGGGTTGTAGTGGTCGGAGTACGTACCTGTCGGGGTTGTTGGGGTCGGAGTACGTACCTGTCGGGGTTGTGGTGGTCGGAGTACGTACCTGTCGGGGTTGTGGTGGTCGGAGTATGCACCTGTCGGGGTTGTGGTGGTCGGAGTACGTACCTGTCGGGGTTGTGGTGGTCGGAGTATGCACCTGTCGGGCTTGTGGTGGTCGGAGTACGTACCTGTCGGGGTTGTGGTGGTCGGAGTATGCACCTGTCGGGCTTGTGGTGGTCGGAGTACGTACCTGTCGGGGTTGTGGTGGTCGGAGTATGCACCTGTCGGGCTTGTGGTGGTCGGAGTACGTACCTGTCGGGGTTGTTGGGGTCAGGGCAGGCCAGCGGCGAGCCGCCGTCACCAGTGCAGGCGTCCTCGCCGTTACCTCCGGCGCAGGTGAAGCTGCCGTGCAGACGGAACCGGCGCCCCAGCCGGGTGTGCCGCAGCTGGTCCTGACGACGCAGAGGGGAAGGTCAAGAGGGAGGGGTTGCGTAGCATTGTGGCTGTGTAGCATGGGGCTGTGTAACATCTTGGTTGTGTAGCATTAGCAGAGATGCCGCCACAGCCGAGTGTGTCTTAATGCCGGCATGAACTCGCTATCCGTCGATTTCCAGGAATCTGCGTGTACTGAACGACACCGATCTGAGACTTCTTTGACTCGTCATCGAAAGAAATGTGGTCAAGCAACCTGGCTGTATGCAGCTGTAGTAGCCATTGCTTTTTTAACTGTAGTCGATTCCTGGCATCTGTGCCCTCCTGATCTTGGTTGGATATAACGTGTGAGCCAATATCAACCTTGCCCGCAATTTTCCTATTCCATTGTCAAATTATTTGACATCATCAGGTCTTGACGCCCTTGTCTGCTACCTTCCACTTCAAGAAACATGAGTTCCAGGACACTGCATACGCACATCGACCTCTATTGGTCTATACCTGGTAAACCCATCGCAATAACTGCAATGTCACACAAAACATAATTTCGAGCATACATGTAAGGTTAAATAAACTGTAAGGTTAAATTAATGGGACGAAGTCATCACCGATAATTCCAGACTGCAGATAGGAAAGCACCGTATGCTACTGAATTGGAATATGCAGAAGTCATAGTAGCTGGTTAATGATCGGCTGGTCAGCGTGCCCGTCGCTCGTAATCGCTGCAGTGGAATTTTTGACTACTTTGGTTATTTGGGTTTATGGACGCATCGACTGCTTCGGCAGTGCAGTACCGCAGTGAAATTCAGCTTGAATTGCACGCTTACGGCAGTGACACCTGCGGGACCCTCGGCGTATAATCCAACTAAAATGCTGTCATTAGGCTAATGTCATTCGCGATGTCATTAGGCTGTGCGTATGCTCTTCATGAATGCTAATTTACTCATGGATGTCTATGCTTATGCAGCAATAACGAAATCCAGGTCGGGTCATGCACCCCTCTCTGGATCATCGTGACCTGTCGCACTATGCTTTGCTCGTAATAGTTGTTCGTAATAGTTGCTCGTAATAAATGCTCTCTCGACTGAAAATTATCAATTCGAAACCATAGCTTATGTGATTGCTGCAGTCAATTTGTTGACGACCTGGCCTTGACACATCTGTGACTGTCGACCAACATCTGGCCTGCGAGGTCTGCATGACACACACAATGTCGCACTGGCTCGACGGTAGCATCTGGCTCACCAGATCCGCCCGGATCGCACCACCCACCTGACAGGTGGCGTAGTCCACCAGCGGCAGGGTGACCTTCTTCAGCACCAGTTGGAAGGAGCCCTGCTCGAAGCTGTCCTTTCCCCAGCCGGTGGTGATGCAGCTGGAGCCGGGCACGGGAGGCGCCGCCGGGTCCGGAAGGCAGATAGTGTCGATGTGCTCCTGTCCAGGGTCGGGTGGACGTGTGTCAGAGGCAGCAGCTCGTCATTGTGGCGAACACTGTGCGGCTTGGTATAGACGCTCCGGGTATTGTTAGAATCGTGCAATCAGCTGGATGAAGTTTGTTCAGGATATATAATTATGTGCTCAATTTTAATACAACATCCATAAGTGCTAACCGAATGGCACTGAGGACGTCTATGTTCCCACACACACCCAATGTTGGGAGAGGGGATGGAGGGGGAGTAAACACTGACCTTGATTAGTGAACATATTCACGACGAACATCCGGCCCAGAATATCTAGCGCACACCAAACGTTCTAATGTCAAGCTTTCTTCGAGCAGAGCCTTTCTCCCCACCCTCGCCTTCCCCGGGTATTTCACTCATGATGAGACTAGCATCCGTGTTCACTCATGACGAGACTAGTATCCGTGTGCCAGTCATCACCTGCAGAGGCACGTCGTTCGGCAGGATGAGCAGCGCCACGTCGTTGTGCAGGTTGCCGCGCGCGTGGTTGTATTGCTCGTGGACCACCACCCGCTGCACCTCGGCGTCCAGGTGGGGGTAGAACTCGGTGGTGTGCTGGGTGTCCCATTCTCCGAGCCGCACCAGCAGACCGCCTTGCTGGTACTCGTACACGCAGTGCGCCGCCGTCAGCAACACCTGGCGACGGGCACGCGAACTAGAGTCACGCCGTGACGTAGGTGGCAGCACAAAACGCAAAGGGGGTTTGTAACATGCAATAGGCGTGGTGCCTCTTTTGCCAACGCCATCGCACCACTCTCAATCGTTGGCGAGTGGACGATGCAAATGCTGAATGCAAGTGCCTCTTTGAAAATATTACCTAAACAAGTTCAAAGTTCGATATTATGACGAACAGGTCCTCGGTATGAGAAAACTTACGAGAGGAGGGCGATAAACAAACGCAATAGCAAGCACGGTTACACTTTGTTCGACACATCCGGACCAGAGTCGGCGAGGGCTTAGCTACCCGTACAGATGAGGGGTGAGCAACCAGAGGATGGATGAGGAATGAGGAATCCGAGGGGAATGAGGGATGAAGTATCCGAGAATGGATGAGTTACCCTTTGTGAGGATAGTGGATGAGTTAACCTGTGTGAGGACATGGATGAGTTACCTTTGTGGGGATAATAGATGAGTTACCCTGTGTTAGGATAATGGATGAGCTACCCTTTGTGAGGATTAGGAATGAGTTACCCGAGGGTGGATGAGGGACGCTCCGCAGACAAACATAAGAAATGAGTTACCCGAGGGTGGATGAGGGACGCTCCGCAGACAAACATCAGGAATGAGTTACCCGAGGGTGGATGAGGGACGTTCCGCAGACAAACATCAGGAATGAGTTACCCGAGGGTGGATGAGGGACGCTCAGCAGACAAACATCAGGAATGAGTTACCCGAGGGTGGATGAGGGACGCTCCGCAGACAAACATCAGGAATGAGTTACCCGAGGGTGGATGAGGGACGCTCCGCAGACAAACACCAGCGCGTCGCCGTCTGTCCGCAGGACGGCCGCCATCCAGGGGATCTCGCCGAACTGCGACTCGTTCTCGGGCAGCCCTGAAATGGCACGGCGACTGTCATTACCCATGACATGGCACGGCGACTGTCATCACCCCCTGACATGGCACGGCGACTGTCATCACCCCCTGAAATGGCACGGCGACTGTCATCACCCCCTGACATGGCACGGCGAATGTAATCTCCCCTGAAAAATGGCACGGCGACTTACCCCTGAATGGCACGGCGACTGTCATCACCCCCTGACATGGCACGGCGACTGTCATCACCCCCTGACATGGCACGGCGACTGTCATCACCCCCTGACATGGCACGGCGACTGTCATCACCCCCTGACATGGCACGGCGACTGTCATCACCCCCTGACATGGCACGGCGACTGTAATCTCCCCTGAAATGGCACGGCGACTGTCATCACCCCCTGAAATGGCACGGCGACTGTCATCACCCCCTGACATGGCACGGCGACTGTCATCACCCCCTGACATGGCACGGCGACCGTCATCACCCCCTGAAATGGCACGGCGACTGTCATCACCCCCTGAAATGGCACGGCGACTGTCATCACATGGCACGGCGACTGTCATACCCCTGACATGGCACGGCGACCGTCATCACCCCTGACATGGCACGGCGACTGTCATCACCCCTGACATGGCACGGCGACTGTCATCACCCCTGACATGGCACGGCGACTGTCATCACCCCTGACATGGCACGGCGACTGTCATCACCCCTGACATGGCACGGCGACTGTCATCACCCCTGACATGGCACGGCGACTGCCATCACCCCCTGACATGGCACGGCGACTGTCATCACCCCTGACATGGCACGGCGACTGTCATCACCCCTGACATGGCACGGCGACTGTCATCACCCCTGACATGGCACGGCGACTGTCATCACCCCTGACATGGCACGGCGACTGTCATCACCCCTGACATGGCACGGCGACTGTCATCACCCCCTGACATGGCACGGCGACTGCCATCACCCCCTGACATGGCACGGCGACTGTCATCACCCCTGACATGGCACGGCGACTGTCATCACCCCCTGACATGGCACGGCACTGTCCTCACCCGACATGGCACGGCGACTGTCATCACCCCTGACATGGCACGGCGACTGTCATCACCCCTGACATGGCACGGCGACTGTCATCACCCCTGACATGGCACGGCGACTGTCATCACCCCTGACATGGCACGGCGACTGTCATCACCCCCTGACATGGCACGGCGACTGTCATCACCCCTGACATGGATGGCACGGCGACTGTCATCACCCCTGACATGGCTCGGCGACTGTCATCACCCCTGACATGGGACGGCGACTGTCATCACCCCCTGACATCATGGCACGGCGACTGTCATCACCCCTGACATGGCACGCACTATATACCCTGACATGGCTCGGCGACTGTCATCACCCCTGACATGGCTCGGCGACTATCATCACCCCCTGACATGGCACGGCGACTGTCATCACCCCCTGACATGGCTCGGCGACTGTCATCACCCCTGACATGGCACGGCGACTGTCATCACCCCTGACATGGCACGGCGACTGTCATCACCCCCTGACATGGCACGGCGACTGTCATCACCCCTGACATGGCACGGCGACTGTCATCACCCCTGACATGGCACGGCGACTGTCATCACCCCTGACATGGCACGGCGACTGTCCGTGTCGGCCCGGCCTGGTGCAGACCCGGTGAGCTATGGCCATGCAGGCACACTGGCGGTAGGGGGCGAAAGTGCATCAACCCGCCCCCTGTACAGGTGTGGGCTATTCTACGTATATTTAACAATTGGTTTACCCAGCCAAACATTCGCCGAGCGCCCACAGCGAGATAGTGGACTCAGACCATAGCACGGCGCCGGAATTAACCGCAAGGAAAAACAGCAAAACAGCAACAGCGCCCCTCTTCCTTCGCAGCGCTTCCTCCAGTTATGCTTGCACACCGTGCCGCCGGTACGCTTCGATCTCACAACCCTTGGCGAGGAGCTCTGCCGCACCCTTCTGCAGCATACTGCAGAGGGGAGTAGTATGCCGTATACTGCAGAGGGAGTAGTGTGCTGTATACTGCAGAGAGGAGTAGTATCCTGCACACTGCAGGGGGGAGTAGTGTGCTGTTTACTGCAGAGGGGAGTAGTGTGCTGTATACTGCAGAGGGGAGTAGTGTGCTCTATACTGCAAATGGGAGTAGTGTGCTGTATACTGCAGAGGGGAGTAGTGTGCTGTATACTGCAGAGGGGAGTAGTGTGCTGTATACTGCAGAGAGGAGTAGTATGCTGTATACTGCAGAGGGGAGTAGTATACTGCATACTGCAGATGGGAGTAGTGTGTTGTATACTGCAGATGGGAGTAGTATGCTGTATACTGCAGAGGGGAGTAGTGTGCTGTATACTGCAGAGGGAGTAGTATGCTGTATACTGCAGAGGGGAGTAGTATGCTGTATACTGCAGAGGGAGTAGTGTGCTGTTTACTGCAGAGGGGAGTAATGTGCTGTATACTGCAGAGGGGAGTAGTATGCTGTATACTGCAGAGGGGAGTAGTGTGCTGTATACTGCAGAGGGGAGTAGTATGCTGTATACTGCAGAGGGGAGTAGTGTGCTGTATACTGCAGAGGGGAGTAGTGTGCTGTATACTGCAGAGGGGAGTAGTATGCTGTATACTGCAGAGGGGAGTAGTATGCTGTATACTGCAGAGGGGAGTAGTGTGCTGTATACTGCAGAGGGGAGTAGTGTGCTGTATACTGCAGAGGGGAGTAGTGTGCTGTATACTGCAGAGGGGAGTAGTATGCTGTATACTGCAGAGGGGAGTAGTATGCTGTATACTGCAGAGGGGAGTAGTGTGCTGTATACTGCAGGGAGTAGTGTGCTGTATGCAGAGGGGAGTAGTGTGCTGTATACTGCAGAGGGGAGTAGTGTGCTGTATACTGCAGAGGAGTAGTGGCTGTATACTGCAGAGGGGTAGTGTGCTGTATACTGCAGAGGGGAGTAGTGTGCTGTATACGTAAGGGGAGTAGTGTGCTGTATACTGCAGAGGGAGTAGTGTGCTGTATACTGTAGAGGGGAGTAGTGTGCTGTATACTGCAGATGGGAGTAGTATGCTGTATACTGCAGATGGGAGTAGTGTGCTGTATACTGCAGAGGGGAGTAGTATGCTGTATACTGCAGAGGGGAGTAGTGTGCTGTATACTGCAGAGGGAGTAGTGTGCTGTATACTGAGGGGAGTAGTGTGCTGTATACTGCAGAGGGGAGTAGTATGCTGTATACTGCAGAGGGGAGTAGTATGCTGTATACTGCAGAGGGGAGTAGTATGCTGTATACTGCAGGGGAGTAGTATGCTGTATACTGCAGAGGGAGTAGTGTGCTGTATACTGCAGAGGGAGTAGTGTGCTGTATACTGCAGAGGGGAGTAGTGTGCTGTATACTGCAGAGGGAGTAGTGTGCTGTATACTGCAGAGGGGAGTAGTGTGCTGTATACTGCAGAGGGGAGTAGTATGCTGTATACTGCAGAGGGGAGTAGTGTGCTGTATACTGCAGATGAGGGGAGTAGTGTGCTGTATACTGCAGAGGGGAGTAGTGTGCTGTATACTGCAGAGGGGAGTAGTGTGCTGTATACTGCAGAGGGAGTAGTGTGCTGTATACTGCAGATGGGAGTAGTATGCTGTATACTGCAGAGGGAGTAGTGTGCTGTATACTGCAGAGGGAGTAGTATGCTGTATACTGCAGAGGGGAGTAGTATGCTGTATACTGCAGAGGGGAGTAGTGTGCTGTATACTGCAGAGGGGAGTAGTATGCTGTATACTGCAGAGGGAGTAGTGTGCTGTATACTGCAGAGGGGAGTAGTGTGCTGTATACTGCAGATGGGAGTAGTGTGCTGTATACTGCAGAGGGAGTAGTATGCTGTATACTGCAGAGGGGAGTAGTATGCTGTATACTGCAGAGGTATACTGCAGAGGGGAGTAGTGTGCTGTATACTGCAGAGGGGAGTAGTGTGCTGTATACTGCAGAGGGGAGTAGTATGCTGTATACTGCAGAGGGGGTAGTGTGCTGTATACTGCAGAGGGAGTAGTGTGCTGTATACTGCAGAGGGGAGTAGTGTTGCTGTATACTGCAGAGGGGAGTAGTGTGCTGTATACTGCAGAGGGGAGTAGTGTGCTGTATACTGCAGAGGGGAGTAGTGTGCTGTATACTGCAGAGGGGAGTAGTGTGCTGTATACTGCAGAGGGGAGTAGTGTGCTGTATACTACAGAGGGGAGTAGTATGCTGTATACTGCAGGAGGGGGTATATGAGAGGGGGTAGTGTGCTGTATACTGCAGAGGGGAGTAGTATGCTGTATACTGCAGAGGGGAGTAGTGTGCTGTATACTGCAGAGGGAGTAGTGTGCTGTATACTGCAGAGGGGAGTAGTGTGCTGTATACTGCAGAGGGGAGAGTTGTATATGAGGGGAGTAGTGTGCTGTATACTGCAGAGGGGAGTAGTGTGCTGTATACTGCAGAGGGGAGTAGTGTGCTGTATACTGCAGAGGGGAGTAGTGTGCTGTATACTGTAGTATGATACTGCAGAGGGGAGTAGTGTGCTGTATACTGCAGAGGGAGTAGTATGCTGTATACTGCAGAGGGGAGTAGTGTGCTGTATACTGCAGATTAGGGGAGTAGTGTGCTGTATACTGCAGAGGGGAGTAGTGTGCTGTATACTGCAGGGGAGTAGTGTGCTGTATACTGCAGAGGGGAGTAGTGTGCTGTATACTGCAGAGGGGAGTAGTGTGCTGTATACTGCAGAGGGAGTAGTGTGCTGTATACTGCAGGGGAGTAGTGTGCTGTATACTGCAGAGGGAGTAGTGTGCTGTATACTTTGCAGAGGGGAGTAGTGTGCTGTATACTGCAGAGGGAGTAGTGTGCTGTATACTGCAGAGGGGAGTAGTGTGCTGTATACTGCAGAGGGGAGTAGTGTGCTGTATACTGCAGAGGGGAGTAGTGTGCTGTATACTGCAGAGGGGAGTAGTGTGCTGTATACTGCAGAGGGGAGTAGTGTGCTGTATACTGCAGAGGGAGTAGTGTGTAGTGTGCTGTATACTGCAGAGGGGAGTAGTGTGCTGTATACTGCAGAGGGGAGTAGTGTGCTGTATACTGCAGAGGGGAGTAGTGTGCTGTATACTGCAGAGGGGAGTAGTGTGCTGTATACTGCAGAGGGGAGTAGTGTGCTGTATACTGCAGAGGGGAGTAGTGTGCTGTATACCGACCGACAATGCGGGCGTTGATTCCCAGGGCGTTGCGACGGCCGCATACTGGCTGGTAGGCGGGCGTGGTGATGGGGGCGACCTCGAGACCTCCTTTGTTCGGCCCCACCAGCGGCGGAGCCTGTGAAAACGGCCATGGCGCTGTTGAATATATCGCTGATATACTGCCAATATGTTGCTAATGATATACCTCGGACATACCGCTACTGATAGCGCTGATATACTGCAACTGATATACCGCCAATATATTGCTACTGATATACCACCAATATATTGCCACTGATATACCGCCAATATATTGCTACTGATATACCGCCAATATATTGCCACTGATATACCGCCAATGTATTGCTACTGATATACCGCCAATATATTGCTACTGATATACCGGCAGTATATTGGCACTGATATACTGCCAATATATTGCTACTGATATACCACTAATATATTGGCACTGATATACTGCCACTATATTGGTACTGACATACTGCAAATATATTGCTACTGATATATCGCCAATATTTTGTTACTAACATACCGCCAATATATTGGCACTGATATACTGCCAATATATTGCTACTGATATATTATATTATTTATTTATTGCTATTGATATACATCTGCCATATCGCTACGGATAGCGCTGATATACTACTACTGATATACCGCCAATATATTGCCTCTGATATACCCCAGACACACCGCTACACTGCTTTTGATATACCACTGACGTGCTGCAACTGATATACCGGAGATATTATGCTAATGATATACCGCTGACATAGTGATCAAATTTTGCTGCCCACATACTGCTCGCATGCCGCTGCTGATATGCTACTGATATGCTGTTCATATGTTGCCGATGTTATGATGCTGATACAGTGCTGATGTCCTGCCCCTGATTTGTTGCTGATATACTGGAGATGATAAGCTGCTGCCGATATACTACTGACATGCTGCTGATACACCGTTGCTGATATACTGCTGATATGCTACCGCCAAGCCACCAATGTTCTGCTCCTGATATGGTACGCATTTACTTCCGATCTGCCTCCGATATACTGTTAACCCGCGCCGTACCGGGGGGGGGGGTCTTCAACCTCCCCCTCAGGATTTTCGCGGATAGTGAACGAACAACGCGCGGAAGCACTCCGAAATTTGGCATACTTTTTCCCACATCAATTTGGCATGTCATGCCGAACTTTTGAAGTCAGGTCATCTAGGCTCAACGAGTTAATCTAGGTCAAGTGAGGTCACCTCCAAGAAAGTTCAACCAGTCGTCTCACTTTAACGGATAACAAATATTTTAATGAAACTTTCATCGTTTGCTTATCCTTAGGGTTGGAACAAAACGTACAGTGGAATTTTTCATTTTTTTTCGTTTTTTACTACTTATAAATTTTCGGTATTTGCCTGTTAGAGTTCAAATCGAAGATTCTGGCTAAAGTATGCATTTTTTGTTAGAGCAGGTTGACTTCCAACAACGTTTCTCGGTCTGCTCTACCCATTAGAAAAGGAACATTAAAGAAAACTTGAAACTCAAAATTGTGAAATTTGAAAATAAAATATTTATTTTAAAATATTTTTTGGGGGCCCGAAAATGTTATGGCCCTGGTCGATTTCCCTGCCCGTTTCTGATTCCAAATATTGTTTTTAAAAAAAATATCCCCACAATGAACTCCCAGAGCCAAAATCATAATGTAATTCTGGAAAAGTCGTGAAAATTTAGCCCCCTAGTGACGTTACTTTTGGGGAAAAATTATTTTCGTGGTGGACCCGGGCCCTATTCGTCCGATGACACCTCTTTCGTTTTCGTACGACGCATAGTTTGGGTGTTAGAGGGGGTTACTATCACCCACGGAGACGGGGGTGTGAGGATCTGACCGGAGAGACGGGGGTGGGTTAATATACCATTCCTGATGTACCGCTGACATACCGCTGATATCCTGTTATTGATATACTGCTGATCTTTCGCTGCTGATATACCGTTGCTGGCATACCGCTGATATATTGTTGACATACTGTTACTGGCATGCTGATGTTGTGCCACTGATATGCTGTTGCGGCACTGCTCCTGATCTGTTGCTAACGCTCTGCTCCTTGCATGCCGCTGATATAGACTGGGCGGAGGAAGGCAGAGGTGAAAAAAAGCGTCCAGCCTGTCACGTACAGAATATCGAACACCACCAGGCTGTCACATGTTGATAGCTCACATTAAGACCCGTATGCATATGTGTGATTGCAAAATATCGACCATCCCGCTGAAATGGAACAAAGAAGAACGCTTTAGTCTATATATGATCTCCAATTTGTTCAATTATACACGATCTTTAATTATTAATTAATGTGTCAAGTTACAACATACCCTATAAGCTAATCTTGCTTGCATGGCACGTATTCATCAATATCCATCTAGGGTGCGTATTTTTGTGGTTTAATGTGCTCATGTGTTTTTGCATGCTAAAGCGTGAATTTTCTTCTTAATGGGGTCTTTAGTTGAGGCGGAAAGGGGAGGATTATTAGGTTGCTGCAATGCGAGGCAGGCGAGGGAAGCGACACTGAGGAGGTGAAGGTGAAGCGAAGACAACAGAAACTAAGGCCGCATGAACTTTTAACCCAGTTCATGTTCTATTCCTTGACATACATTGCTTTACTCGGCGATTTTGGCTGGCGCATCCAAAAATGAGTGGTACATTTTTTTGTGCATTGCGTAAAATGGACGTTCACTTTTAATGTAGTTCCAGCCTTTCCGTTCATATTTGCAAGGATAGCAGACGCGGGCAGGAAAACGTTAGCAACGGGCAAGAAAACCTGAGCAGGACAAGTTGCTTTACTGGTATTCTCGATTGAGTTGCCAATGCAGCATTTGCAGAAAAACCCGCAAAGAACCTTTCCAGACGCCGCGCCCAAAACCACCGCGCATGCTACACTGGTACATGTAATTATGTCCCTCGAATCCAAGTGGAAACTTTTTAATTGTGTGATCATCTACACGTACTCGGGCGTGATGGGTGTGGGTGTGGAGAGGTCAAATTCACTCCCATGAACTTCTAAAACAAAATACCTGGAAAACCGCAAGATGTGCTAGGAACGCTAAATTCGCATTGCTATGGCAAATTGATGAGGCGCTACCGAGATTCAACTGTATTTTATAAGTACTTAACCAGGAGGGGACCCGGTGACCATTTTGGGGTGCTTAGGCCACTTGTGTATACATTTACACTTGATTCGAATTAATCACCCAGGGAAAAATGATACATATATATAATTATTTTATATATATATATATATATATATATATATATATATATATATATATATATATATATATATATATATATACCTATATATATATATATATATATATATATATATATATATATATGTTGGTGCATTTTCAGTATGCGGGGAATGGGTCACAATATTAACCTGACCTGGCCTGAAGTAACCCATGACAGGTGTATCAAAATTTGCAACGTTGGGCGCAAATAGATTGGCAATAATTTGGAGAATACGCTTGAGGTCTTTTATGAGGGCCGAATGCATACCAATTATGTGCTCCTGAAAAAATAAAAGGTTACAATTCATCGAAAATTTGACATTTGAAACAAGTTGGAAGCTAAACAGCTGATGGGAATTTTAAGCAAACAGAAACAACTCGTCAGCCACAGCACGCCATTTTCTTCCGCCTTTTTAAAATGTCCACTTAGACGGTATCAAATTGACCCGCTCTCCACCAGATGGTGTGTCGATCGGCCATCCACCAGGGCGCACGTTAACGAGAGATCGACAGGTACCCAACAACAGACCGAAGAAATACGGACAGCGATGGCAGCCAGTGGCGCAGCCAGGATTCTCTAATGGGAGTCCCGACCACCGAAGATGTGATGGAACAGGGAAAACTTTCGGCGCGAGAAGCGCGCCGAAAATGAAGTGTTTTGCCTGTTGAAAATGTCAACATTTATCGTTTGATGTAATGCATTTTTGGTGCTGCGGCGCTCCCCCCCCCCTGGCTGCACCTCTGACGGCAATCTATTCGCAAGAGACCTGCAGCCATGGCGTCCGAAGACTCGGCCTGAGGTGTCGTACCCCGGCTACGCTGGACGAGCCCAATGCCACCCGAAACCACCTCGCACCCACGTACCTCGGGGTCCACGCAACACACGCTGGTGTAGTCTTCGTTACATTCAGAGTGCTGAGTAATCTCATTCTCCGGACCGCTCTCGCCACCAAATCTGTGCACAGCAGTGAAAGCCGTTGACGTGACATTGGTGCACAGTGGTAACACGACGTATCACAATTTGTGCACAATAGTGATCCGCTTGAAGGACATCCGTGTAGTGAAAACAAATGGCAACGTTACGTGCACAGGAGTGAAATCCAAGTGAAAAACGTCAGTAAGTTCCCTGTGTACAAGAGTAGAAAAGTAGTAAGTAGCACAGTAATATAAAATCCACGGTAGTCAGCACACTTGTAAGGCACAACAATGAAAAACGTCAGAACATGACATATACTCAGTACTGAGAGACACATCACAGGAACACCGGTGTCATCATGCAGTGATGACACAACACATCAGTGGCGATCAATGATGATTATCATTTCCGAAACGGCAGTCGAGACCACAGCAAGAATGTGGACGGAGAAACGCGACGTGCAGGCAACTCGCAGTTGGATGCTGGGTGGTGACCAGGAGCAAGACATCATCATCATCAGATGATGGTGCTGACCAAATGCTGGGTGGTGACCAAGAGCAAGAAAAAGACAAAGCCCACACTAGCCAATGTGATGAAAAATGCTTGCTGTGCCCATTAATACTGCCCCATTCCACGCCTTAAACTACTTCTCCTCTCTACACTACTTTCTCCGTCTCGTTCGTCCACTATTCTTGAAATGACCACAGTCTCCCAGCGTGACCTTAATCCCAATACCAAACACCAAACACCAAACCAATGCAAGGCTACATCAGTGTCACGTGCTCCGTGCAAAATATGATTACCCCACGCAACGGCGCCATTGATCACTACAAAGCGAATGCTGAAGCGCTGTGGGTAACGTTTGAGCCAAATCAAAGCTTCCAGACGTAAACATTTTTTAGAAACACCTTTGGAAATACTAAAAGTGTTTCTAGTAAGGTGCCCGAATGGTAAAATGGCAAGGCCATCTCTCATCGGATATTCTCATGCGGTGATAGTGCAAGGCTACATGAAACGCTAAATTCGTCCAATGTGCTGTTGCTTGAAGGATGGGAACAACACACATGTATTTTGTGCGTTCTGCGCAGCACATAACTTGTTTCGCTCGATGCATTCTGCCAGAAGATGCAGCAAACATTAAGGTGTTAGTATGGAGATGTGATGGAGTGGTGATGCGACGGTGCGATGACATGATGTGATGAAGTGGTGATGCCACGGTGCGATGACATGATGTGATGAAGTGGTGATGCCACGGTGCGATGACATGATGTGATGGAGTGGTGATGCCACGGTGCGATGACATGATGCTCTGATGGCGTATTGACACGATGAGGTAGAGGTGCGACGTTGTACTGATGTGGTGATGTCATGGTGCACAGATGCGATGACGTGGTCATGAGATGACCTGATGACGTGATGGTGCGATGATGTGACGATAGCCCTCACCTGATGTCGATCAGACCCTGGCCATCGGTGATGATGTTTTCCTCGGCACACAAGTAGTAGGGCACACACACCTTGTCGACGTCACATTTCTGGTACTGCGGGGTAGACATCGGCGACGTCAGGCGCATGATGGAGTCCTCTGCACATCACTCACTTCCACGGGATCACTGGCATGCACCACGAGTGAGTGTCTGCCCCCCCCCCCGCTCTCCCTCCTCCTCCCTCACCGTAATGTGTTTCAAGACGCTGCTCACAAGAAACTTCGGAATCAGCAGCTGGAAAGGTGAGCACTTGGAGTGAGCACTTGGATGGGTGAGTACTTGGATGGGTGAGTACTTGGATGAGTGAGTACTTGGATGAGTGAGTACTTGGATGGGTGAGCACTTGGATGAGTGAGTACTTGGATGAGTGAGGACTTGGAAGAGTGAGAACTTGATGGGTGAGTACTTAGATGAGTGAGTACTTGGATGAGTGAGTACTTGGATGAGGGAAGACTTGCAAGAGTTAGGACTCCGGGGAGTGAGGACCTGGGGGGACAGTTGGTTGCACGAGAGGTGTCATGGCAGGTCAGATTAATGCGACAGCATAAATGTATTTGCTGACATAAATGACTGATTTCCCATGCAATCGAAGACTAAAATGAACAAATGCTCGCGAGTGAGGACACATTTAGGCATGTCTTAGCTTAATTGACATTTATTGCCTGCATGTCGTCAGTGCATGGAACGAAGTTCCTTGCAAAGCAAGTGCCTTCAATTGAAACTCAGGGTGAATGACATGATCTGAAGTACGTACATCCTCGTTGGGAGCCTGTCCGGTGCTCAGGAGGTCGACCAGACTCTGGTCCTCTGGGCTGAGCTGGGCGAGAGCGAGGCCCAGCGACAGAAGAAGAATCGCCGCAGATCGCATCTTCAGGGCGTGCCAGTCTGGGGAAGTGAGGCGCCCATCACTAACGTGCCAGTCTGGGGAAGTGAGGCGCCATCATCACTAACGTGCCAGTCTGGGGAAGTGAGGCGCCCATCACTAACGTGCCAGTCTGGGGAAGTGAGGCCCCATCATCACTAACGTGCCAGTCTGGGGAAGTGAGGCGCCCATCATCACTAACGTGCCAGTCTGGGGAAGTGAGGCGCCCATCATCACTAACGTGCCAGTCTGGGAGTGGGTGCCAGTCTGGGGAAGTGAGGCGCCCATCACTAACGTGCCAGTCTGGGGAAGTGGAGGCGCCCATCACTAACGTGCCAGTTCGGGGAAGTGAGGCCCCCATCACTAACGTGCCAGTCATCCATCACTAACGTGCCAGTCTGGGGAAGTGAGGCGCCTATCATCACTAACGTGCCAGTCTGGGGAAGTGAGGCGCCCATCACCCATCATCACTAACGTGCCAGTCTGGGGAAGTGGGGCCCATCACAAAGTGCCAGTCTGGGAAGCGCCCATCATCACTAACGTGCCAGTCTGGGGAAGTGAGGCGCCCATCATCACTAACGTGCCAGTCTGGGGAAGTGAGGCGCCCATCATCACTAACGTGCCAGTCTGGGGAAGTGAGGCGCCCATCACTAACGTGCCAGTCTGGGGAAGTGAGGCGCCCATCACTAACGTGCCAGTCTGGGAAAGTGAGGCGCCCATCATTACTAACGTACCAGTCTGGGGAAGTGAGGCGCCCATCATCACTAACGTACCAGTCTGGGGATATGATGCGGCCATCACTAACGTACCAGTCTAGGAAAGTGAGGCGTCTATCACCAATGGACGTCAAAACCGCTTGCAAGGGATGAATGGATGTCATAGGAACTCTCATCGGGGGCGCAAATGTTCCTGCATATTTCAGTCTTCTGCGGAGGAACCTTGTTCAGCAGGGGTGTCACCATTTTCTTTGAAAAGACTTCCTCTGAAAAAGACCGTTCTGTTGGACACATTCGAGCTTTAATGAAAGGTTATCCATTTGTAATCATGTCATAGTATCTTAGTACAATATCACCCCTAGATGGGAATGGATGCAAGCTTGAGAAAGTGAGGCGCCCATCACTAACGTGCCAGTCTGGGGAAGTGAGGCGCTCATCATTAACGTGCCAGTCTGGGGAAGTGAGGCGCCCATCACTAACGTGCCAGTCTGGGGAAGTGAGGCGCTCATCACTAACGTGCCAGTCTGGGGAAGTGAGGCGTCCATCACTATCGTGCCAGTCTGGTGAAGTGAGGCGCCCATCACTAACGTGCCAGTCTGGGGAAGTGAGGCGCCCATCACTAACGTGCCAGTCTGGGGAAGTGAGGCGCCCATCACTAACGTGCCAGTCTGGGGAAGTGAGGCGTCCATCACTATCGTGCCAGTCTGGTGAAGTGAGGTGCCCATCACTAACATGCCAGTCTGGGGAAGTGAGGCGCCCATCACTAACGTGCCAGTCTGGGGAAGTGAGGCGTCCATCACTAACGTGCCAGTCTGGGGAAGTGAGGTGCCCATCACTAACATGCCAGTCTGGGGAAGTGAGGCGCCCATCACCAACGTGCCAGTCTGGGGAAGTGAGGCGCCCATCACCAACGTACCAGTCTGGGGAAGTGAGGCGCCCATCACTAACGTGCCAGTCTGGGGAAGTGAGGCGCCCATCACTAACGTGCCAGTCTGGGGAAGTGAGGCGCCCATCACTAACGTGCCAGTCTGGGGAAGTGAGGCGTCCATCACTAACGTGCCAGTCTGGGGAAGTGAGGCGCCCATCACTAACGTGCCAGTCTGGGGAAGGGAGGTATCCATCACTAACGTGCCAGTCTGGGGAAGTGAGGTGTCCATCACTAACGTACCAGTCTGGGGAAGTGAGGTGTCCATCACTAACGTGCCAGTCTGGGGAAGTGAGGTGCCCATCACTAACGTGCCAGTCTGGGGAAGTGAGGTGCCCATCACTAACGTGCCAGTCTGTGAGGTGCCCATCACTAACGTGCCAGTCTGGGGAAGTGAGGTGTCCATCACTAACGTGCCAGTCTGGGGAAGTGAGGTGCCCATCACTAACGTGCCAGTCTGGGGAAGTGAGGCGCCCATCACTAACGTGCCAGTCTGGGGAAGGTGCCATCACCAACGTGCCAGTCTGGGGAAGTGAGGCGCCCATCACCAACGTACCAGTCTGGGGAAGTGAGGCGCCCATCACTAACGTGCCAGTCTGGCGAAGGGAAGTATCCATCACTAACGTGCCAGTCTGGGGAAGTGAGGTGTCCATCACTAACGTACCACTCTGGGGAAGTGAGGTGTCCATCACTAACGTACCACTCTGGGGAAGTGAGGTGCCCATCACTAACGTACCACTCTGGGGAAGTGAGGTGTCAATCACTAACGTGCCAGTCTGGGGAAGGGAAGTATCCATCACTAACGTGCCAGTCTGGGGAAGTGAGGTGTCCATCACTAACGTACCAGTCTGGGGAAGTGAGGTGTCCATCACTAACGTACCAGTCTGGGGAAGTGAGGCGCCCATCACTAACGTACCAGTCTTGAGGCGCCATCACTAACGTGCCAGTCTGGGGAAGGTGTCCATCACTAACGTACCAGTCTGGGGAAGTGAGGTGTCCATCACTAACGTACCAGTCTGGGGAAGTGAGGTGTCCATCACTAACGTACCACTCTGGGGAAGTGAGGTGTCCATCACTAACGTACCAGTCTGGGGAAGTGAGGTGTCCATCACTAACGTGCCAGTCTGGGGAAGTGAGGTGTCCATCACTAACGTACCATCTGGGAAGTGAGGTGTCCATCACTAACGTTTGGGGAAGTGAGGTGTCCATCACTAACGTACCACTCTGGGGAAGTGAGGTGTCCATCACTAACGTGCCAGTCTGGGGAAGTGAGGTGTCCATCACTAACGTCCCAGTCTGGGGAAGTGAGGTGTCCATCACTAATCACTAACGTACCAGTCTGGGGAAGTGAGGTGTCCATCACTAACGTACCAGTCTGAGGTGTCCATCACTAACGTACCATCTTCTGGGGAAGTGAGGTGTCCATCACTAACGTACCAGTCTGGGGAAGTGAGGTGTCCATCACTAACGTGCCAGTCTGGGGAAGTGAGGTGTCCATCACTAACGTGGCAGTCTGGGGAAGTGAGGTGTCC
The DNA here is from genome assembly GCA_034440575.1 of Imbricaverruca yamaguchii. Classification (NCBI taxonomy): domain Eukaryota; kingdom Metazoa; phylum Arthropoda; class Thecostraca; family Neoverrucidae; genus Imbricaverruca; species Imbricaverruca yamaguchii. Next base: position 373,025 of record JAOTOL010001381.1, read on the forward strand.
ATCACTAACGTACCACTCTGGGGAAGTGAGGTGTCCATCACTAACGTACCACTCTGGGGAAGTGAGGTGCCCATCACTAACGTACCACTCTGGGGAAGTGAGGTGTCCATCACTAACGTGCCAGTCTGGGGAAGGGAAGTATCCATCACTAACGTGCCAGTCTGGGGAAGTGAGGCGCCCATCACTAACGTGCCAGTCTGGGGAAGTGAGGTGCCCATCACTAACGTGCCAGTCTGGGGAAGTGAGGCGCCCATCACCAACGTACCAGTCTGGGGAAGTGAGGCGCCCATCACTAACGTGCCAGTCTGGGCGAAGCTTAACGTTGGGGAGGTGTCCATCACTAACGTACCAGTCTGGGGAAGTGAGGTGTCCATCACTAACGTACCACTCTGGGGAAGTGAGGTGTCCATCACTAACGTACCACTCTGGGGAAGTGAGGTGCCCATCACTAACGTACCACTCTGGGGAAGTGAGGTGTCAATCACTAACGTGCCAGTCTGGGGAAGGGAAGTATCCATCACTAACGTACCACTCTGGGGAAGTGAGGCGTCCATCACTAACGTACCACTCTGGGGAAGTGAGGTGTCCATCACTAACGTACCAGTCTGGGGAAGTGAGGTGTCCATCACTAACGTACCAGTCTGGGGAAGTGAGGTGCCCATCACTAACGTACCACTCTGGGGAAGTGAGGTGCCCATCACTAACGTACCAGTCTGGGGAAGTGAGGTGTCCATCACTAACGTGCCAGTCTGGGGAAGTGAGGTGTCCATCACTAACGTACCACTCTGGGGAAGTGAGGTGTCCATCACTAACGTACCACTCTGGGGAAGTGAGGTGTCCATCACTAACGTACCAGTCTGGGGAAGTGAGGTGTCCATCACTAACGTGCCAGTCTGGGGAAGTGAGGTGTCCATCACTAACGTACCAGTCTGGGGAAGTGAGGTGTCCATCACTAACGTACCAGTCTGGGGAAGTGAGGTGTCCATCACTAACGTACCAGTCTGGGGAAGTGAGGTGTCCATCACTAACGTACCAGTCTGGGGAAGTGAGGTGTCCATCACTAACGTACCAGTCTGGGGAAGTGAGGTGTCCATCACTAACGTGCCAGTCTGGGGAAGTGAGGTGTCCATCACTAACGTACCACTCTGGGGAAGTGAGGTGTCCATCACTAACGTACCAGTCTGGGGAAGTGAGGTGTCCATCACTAACGTACCAGTCTGGGGAAGTGAGGTGTCCATCACTAACGTACCATCTGGGGAAGTGAGGTGCCCATCACTAACGTACCAGTCTGGGGAAGTGAGGTGCCCATCACTAACGTGCCAGTCTGGGGAAGTGAGGTGTCCATCACTAACGTACCACTCTGGGGAAGTGAGGTGCCCATCACTAACGTACCACTCTGGGGAAGTGAGGTGTCCATCACTAACGTACCACTCTGGGGAAGTGAGGTGTCCATCACTAACGTACCACTCTGGGGAAGTGAGGTGTCCATCACTAACGTGCCAGTCTGGGGAAGTGAGGCGTCCATCACTAACGTACCAGTCTGGGGAAGTGAGGTGTCCATCACTAACGTACCAGTCTGGGGAAGTGAGGTGTCCATCACTAACGTGCCAGTCTGGGGAAGTGAGGTGTCCATCACTAACGTACCACTCTGGGGAAGTGAGGTGTCCATCACTAACGTACCAGTCTGGGGAAGTGAGGTGTCCATCACTAACGTGCCAGTCTGGGGAAGTGAGGTGTCCATCACTAACGTACCACTCTGGGGAAGTGAGGTGTCCATCACTAACGTACCACTCTGGGGAAGTGAGGTGTCCATCACTAACGTACCACTCTGGGGAAGTGAGGTGCCCATCACTAACGTACCACTCTGGGGAAGTGAGGTGCCCATCACTAACGTACCACTCTGGGGCAGTGAGGTGTCCATCACTAACGTACCACTCTGGGGAAGTGAGGTGTCCATCACTAACGTGCCAGTCTGGGGAAGTGAGGTGTCCATCACTAACGTACCACTCTGGGGAAGTGAGGTGCCCATCACTAACGTACCACTCTGGGGAAGTGAGGTGTCCATCACTAACGTGCCAGTCTGGGGAAGTGAGGTGTCCATCACTAACGTGCCAGTCTGGGGAAGTGAAGGTGTCCATCACTAACGTGCCATCTGGGGAAGTGAGGTGTCCATCACTAACGTACCACTCTGGGGAAGTGAGGTGTCCATCACTAACGTGCCACTCTGGGGAAGTGAGGTGTCCATCACTAACGTACCAGTCTGGGGAAGGGAAGTATCCATCACTAACGTACCACTCTGGGGAAGTGAGGTGTCCATCACTAACGTGCCAGTCTGGGGAAGTGAGGTGTCCATCACTAACGTGCCAGTCTGGGGAAGTGAGGTGTCCATCACTAACGTACCACTCTGGGGAAGTGAGGTGTCCATCACTAACGTACCACTCTGGGGAAGTGAGGTGTCCATCACTAACGTGCCAGTCTGGGGAAGTGAGGTGTCCATCACTAACGTACCACTCTGGGGAAGTGAGGTGTCCATCACTAACGTACCACTCTGGGGAAGTGAGGTGTCCATCACTAACGTACCACTCTGGGGAAGTGAGGTGTCCATCACTAACGTGCCAGTCTGGGGAAGTGAGGTGTCCATCACTAACGTACCAGTCTGGGGAAGTGAGGTGTCCATCACTAACGTACCACTCTGGGGAAGTGAGGTGTCCATCACTAACGTACCAGTCTGGGGAAGTGAGGTGTCCATCACTAACGTACCATCTGAAGGGTTCTCACTCTGGGGAAGTGAGGTGTCCATCACTAACGTACCACTCTGGGGAAGTGAGGTGTCCATCACTAACGTACCAGTCTGGGGAAGTGAGGTGTCCATCACTAACGTACCACTCTGGGGAAGTGAGGTGTCCATCACTAACGTACCACTCTGGGGAAGTGAGGTGTCCATCACTAACGTGCCAGTCTGGGGAAGTGAGGTGTCCATCACTAACGTGCCAGTCTGGGGAAGTGAGGTGTCCATCACTAACGTACCACTCTGGGGAAGTGAGGTGTCCATCACTAACGTACCAGTCTGGGGAAGTGAGGTGTCCATCATTAATGTGCTCGTGCACTCGGCAGGCGCTACCATCCGCAGAATGAATGAATAAATTAACGAATGGACGTTAATTTTATCATGAATATTTTAATTTTAAAATACATGAAAAGGGGTTATGCCCCAGGGCACATCACCCCCACTCTAGGTGTCACCAGTGCATCAGTTGAATCCTTTGAAGGCTCCTTGGAAGGTTGAGAGGCTGCGCTCTTTTGAACCCCCGCAGTAAGCTTAAAGAGATCCAACACCAGAAGGGTGTCAAGCTCGAAGCCTTTCCTTTGGAGATAGACCAGCATGCCTTTGCCTACCACGATGCGGTACCGAAGCTCACATGTCCTGTTCAGCGTGGGATGGAAGAAGGTGGAGGAAGGGGTGGCGGGTTGGGGGTGGAATCCGCCCACTCTACCTGCTTTTCAACAATATCTCGTTGACGGGGAGGGATACTGTACAAAGACTTTATGACGTTATCAAAACTTGATAGCCCCATTAAACATTAAAGCGCGAATGTGTCCTCTTCCACACAACATATATTTTTTTGGAGGAGGGATTTTCAAGAAAAATGGCGACATCCCTGCTGGACAATGTTTTTCAGCGATGACGGAAATATCCAGGGAAATGTGCGCCCCTGATGAGAGTTCCTATGGCATCCATGAATCCCTTGCAAGCAGCTTTGACATCCGTTGGTAAAGATAGGAACTGTGTGGGATGCAAACTTGACGGACCGGCCGCTGGCCGCCCAGCGTTCACGAATCATAGGTCACTTTGTGACCTAAGTCATAGGTCACAAAGACATGACCATAGGTCATGTCGACGAGATGGCTCGGCGGAGCGGTGTGAGGGCTGATCTCGACCTGTTTGACTCTGAAAACATTGGTCTATGGTAGATTACATTGCAGTGAGTTTGCTACAGCCGTACCACACCACAATGTATATACTATAACATACACAGTTTGTGCTTCTATATTCAGTACTGTCTGAGACCTTAAGGGCTGAATTTCTCCTCCCTCTCCGGGCCTCGGTATGCGTGAGAACCTCCGACGCGCGTGAGAACCTCCGACGCGCGTGAGAACCTCCGACGCGCGTGAGAACCTCCGACGCGCGCGACAATCCCGCCCAGCGGTCAGTCAGTGTGCGCCTCCTCAGAGCCCTGGCTCCCCGTCCGCTCCTGCAGATTTGCCAGCGCGACAAGTCGCCGACCACGTCGGCCCCCTTGCGGTCACAGCGCCGGCAACAGGTCCGGCGCGGGCGGGACCGGCCCGGCTGGACATCTCGGCAGCACATCTCCGCAGCACATCTCAGGTATTCCCGGCCCCGACCAGCCGCACCTGTCCGGATGGACATCTCCGCAGCACATCCCCGCAACACATCTCAGGTATTCCCGGCCCCGACCAGCCCCATCTGTCCGGATGGACATCTCCCCAGCACGTCTCCGCAGCACATCTCCGCAACACACCTCGGCAGCACATCTCCTCACCACATCTCCGCAGCACATCCCCGCAGCACATCTCAGGTATTCCCGGCCCCGACCAGCCGCACCTATCCGGCTGGACATCTCCGCAGCACATCTCCGCAGCACATCTCGGCAGCACATCTCCTCACCACATCTCCGCAGCACATCCCCGCAGCACATCTCAGGTATTCCCGGCCCCGACCAGCCGCACCTATCCGGCTGGACATCTCCGCAGCACATCTCCGCAGTACATCCCCGCAGCACATCTCCGCAGCACATCTCCGCAGCACATCTCGGCAGCACATCTCCGCAGCACATCTCCGCAGCACATCTCGGCAGCATATCTCCCCACCACATCTCCGCAGCACATCCCCGCAGCACATTTCGGCAGCACATCCCCGCAGCACATCTCAGCTATTCTCGGCCCCGACCAGCCGCACCTGTCCGCGGGCTTTCCAGTCGTCCGCTGGCCTTGAACTGATCCCACTGACAAGCGTGCCTGCACACCAGCACGTCTTCACATGGATGCAGGCGTATGTCGCTGCGCGGAACTGAGCCCGCAGACTGGCCAGACTGGTCAGACCGTACATACTGGTCACACTTGTCAGACTGGTCAGACTGGTCAGACCGTACATACTGGTCACACTTGTCAGACTGGTCAGACTGGCAGACCGTACATACTGGTCACACTTGTCAGACTGGTCAGACTGGCCAGACTGGCCAGACTAGTCAGACTGGCCAGACTGGTCAGACCATACATACTGGTCACACTTGTCAGACTGGTCAGACTAGTCAGACTAGTCAGACTGGCCAGACTGGTCAGACTGGTCAGACCGTACATACTGGTCACACTTGTCAGACTGGTCAGACTAGTCAGACTGGCCAGACTGGTCAGACTGGCCAGACCGTACATACTGGTCACACTTGTCAGACTGGTCAGACTAGTCAGACTGATCAGACTGGTGAGCCGCGCCGCAGTCGAGCGCCTGGCTGCGGCTGTGTCAGAGTCATGGCAGCTCGCGTGTCACAGTCTCTCTCCGCTACCTGAGAGTCTCGTAATGTCCAGGCGGCATTTTATCTCCGGTTTGTTTCGCTGTCCGACATGCCGCAGTGCGGCACCTGGTGTTAAATAGTAGTGCCCTGAGCCACCTGGTGTCGATTGTGCCACCTGTGCATGGTGGCTCCTGGTGTCAATTGGTAGTAAATGACGGGTGCACCCGAAGGTCGGGTATATCCTGGGGCCATGACACCTTACTTGGACCTTTGGCTTGCCTTCGACAGCCGTTTAGCTTTGCCCGGATCACAAGTAAGCGTTCACTGTGTGTGCGGAGCGGAGCTATGGGCAGTGCAGGCACAGTGGACAGTATGGGCAGTGTAGACACAGTGGACAGTGTGGGCAGTGCAGGCACAGTGGACAGTGTGGGCAGTGCAGGCACAGTGGACAGTGTGGGCAGTGCAGGCACAGTGGACAGTGTGGGCAGTGCAGGCACAGTGGACAGTGTGGGCAGTGCAGGCACAGTGGACAGTGTGGGCAGTGCAGGCACAGTGGACAGTGTGGGCAGTGCAGGCACAGTGGACAGTGTGGGCAGTGTAGACACAGTGGACAGTATGGGCAGTGCAGGCACAGTGGACAGTGTGGGCAGTGTAGACACAGTGGACAGTGTGGGCAGTGTAGACACAGTGGGCAGTATGGGCAGTGCAGGCACAGTGGACAGTATGGGCAGTGTAGACACAGTGGACAGTGTGGGCAGTGTAGACACAGTGGACAGTATGGGCAGTGTAGACACAGTGGACAGTATGGGCAGTGTAGACACAGTGGACAGTGGGGTGGTAGACACAGTGGACAGTGTGGGCAGTGTAGACACAGTGGACAGTGTGGGCAGTGTAGACACAGTGGACAGTGTGGGCAGTGTAGACACAGTGGACAGTGTGGGCAGTGTAGACACGTTGGACAGTGTGGGCAGTGTAGACACAGTGGACAGTGTGGGCAGTGTAGACACAGTGGACAGTGTGGGCAGTGTAGACACAGTGGACAGTGTGGGCAGTGTAGACACAGTGGACAGTGTGGGCAGTGTAGACACAGTGGACAGTGTGGGCAGTGTAGACACAGTGGACAGTATGGGCAGTGTAGACACAGTGGGCAGTGTGGGCAGTGTAGACACAGTGGACAGTGTGGGCAGTGTAGACACAGTGGACAGTATGGGCAGTGCAGGCACAGTGGACAGTGTGGGCAGTGGCCGTCGTCTGCAGCATCAGTGAATCACCTTGTGGCATGTCATCTCTGTGGAAAATCCGGTAATTCCAGCTCCCATGCCAGGCTTGCGTTTTTATAACCAGTGAGCACTGGAGACCGAATACGCTTTCACCAATGTGGAACTGCGCGCAAGCGAACTGCTGCTGTCGCAACGCAGTACCACCAGACCAAGATCATTCCGTCAACCGAACACAGGCGACAGCTGACTCAGATCCAGCCCCTCGGAACAAAAGCACGCAGTACCAGTGGCGACCACAGAACGCCCAGCAGCATTTCGCTACCGAACGCGCATTTCCCGCAGCTTGACAAAGGTGTGCCCACAAAAACGCTTTTCAACCCCTTGAGCAGCAGGTTCGCATCACATCCCTGATGAAAGACACGAGGTACACCCGTACCAATTCGTGTCATCTGCGTATTGTACTCTCTGCTGGCAACATCTGAACACCAGATCATGCATTCGGATACGAAAACCGTCGGGGAAATACGCATGGGTCCTCTAATAGTGCTAAAACTTTGTTTCGTGACTAGCAATCAGAGCGAAAGCAAGCATGTAGGGAAAGGAGTTGGCAGCAAAGTTGAGATGATAAAAATAGCCTGTGGCTTGGGGAGCAGCGTGCTACCCTGGGCTCTGCAAGTGTTACTTTGGAAGTGACGATGGTGCAAGGCGGGCAGAACGTTCACAGTCAGTCTTAAATCAGTGTTTTGTAGGCTCATTATTGCAAATATTGCACTGTTGTTCTCCCAGTCATTTGGGCATCGAATAACTTCTACATATCGATCATCATCTTATTGTGTATTCTGATTATTGCGAACCATGTCAGCATTCGATACGATGAGATTTTGGCCATTGCGAACCGCCGAAGTTCGTCCGCATCAGAGCAGAGGCGGATCAGTGGTCCAGGGGGAGGGGGGGGGGTGTTCGCCTCCAGACTGTGAGGATGTGGGTTTGAGTCCCACCTTGACCTGCTCTTTGTCCGCGACCAATCAGTGTGAGGGAATAGTGATGCTAAATTACATCTGTCGGCATGGGATGTGATAACCCAATAACCAATAACCAACACACAGTGCGATGCAAACCACTCATTCTTTCCAAACGGTGCATGGTGGTGTAATTAGTTATTCTGTTCTACGTCACCGCAGGAATGTTCAGTCTGTCACTATTGGGACATAATCTAATTCCGGGTCATTTCAGGTGATGAAGCTATCACGTTATCAAGTACAACACAGTCCATTCGTCTTGCCTTTCTGGCTGAGATTATTGTGTGCTGATTATCGACGCAAATCGAGACGATGATATATATATATATATATATATATATATATATATATATATATATATATATATATATATATGGAGCTTGGAATGGGAGGATAATTCGTGCCCACCATATTATGTCCGGATAAATGATTGACAACTCCAATGTCAGTTGGAGATTTCACCCACATCATGTCAGATTGGGTATGTGTTCATTGGGCTTTATGTTGTGCGAGTATCATGGGGTGCCCTTTGGCCCTGAGTTACACGTTAGTGTTCATTTGCCCCACGAGACAGTTGCGAATCCATGCTTTTGAACATGGTCGCATCATTTTCATCAAATTCATCCGTAGCTTGGCATCACTTGACATCACTTCAATATGTTTATCAACCAAAATGTATCATCTGGTAAGTTGTTAGCTTTGAGGCACGAACAAACACTTTGCATGGTTTCTAGCTTGACCTATTATAAAGTTGCATGGATTCTCGCTTGACCCGAAGTTGGTTCAATTTGCACATTGTGCATGTAACACCCATCAAAGAGGGCTGTATCAGGCATGCATGCAATCGTTTTATTTGTAGTCTTGATTATACAACGTGCGCAAAACACAAACTGGCGGATAAATAACATTGAAACTTGATATCTCAGGCTGAGGATTTGCAAGAAGACATGTAAAAAGCAAGATTTCTCCAATTTGTTTTCTGAACGTCTGGTACCATTGTTGAGCATTACAAATTAATAGCTCTTCAACCATTTGATGTAGCTTCAAGGGCAATCTGTAATCTCCAGAATCTTGGTTTCAGCGTGCCAATTCTACCCGCTGCACATCTACAACAATCACGAAACCGTACGGATAATTAAAGCACAATTATTGCTTTTTGCTCATCTAGACCAACATCACGAGCTATCTAAAACTGTGACATCTGCGAAACTGGGTATATTATGAGAAGGTGGGCAAAGCTGAGGACGTTAAGCGAAAAAAAGAATCATGGATGCGTTTAGGGAGAAAACTCCCAACAGAAGATGTGTCTTCCCCAATCAGAACAAAGCATAACCATTGAGCCTGTAGAGGCGTCCTACGGGAAAGATCAGCGTCCTGTCCCCGCTCGGCGAGTTTTTCAGCGGATGGTGCCCCTCTCCGGATACAAAATGTTATCGAGAAAGTCAATTTGGCCTCCCAATCAAATTCACAAAGTGACATCACCCGTATCAATCGTAAATTAACATCATGAATTACACAGAATATTATTAAGATAGTAAAGAGTAATAACACATCATGATAATCTAAATCATTAAATAATAAATAATAACATGAACATGTACCATCAACACATCTAAAAAACACCCCGATTAACATTGTGTTTCGCATGGCATCACTTCGCACCGTTGTGTGGTGGAGGAAATAATTTTAAGCAATCCTGGGGCCTTAAGCAGTCTTAGCACTTTATCGTTCTAATCCATGAACAGGACAACATGGGAAGGTACGTGGCGCAATGCGGGCCATGCATTCGGCTCCATCGTGATGCAGACAAGTGCTATATGTATCAATTTTTCAACCTATGGACGCATACAATCTTTTGGAGAAAGCACACATTTACTGCAGTTGCTGGCGAAGATGACTCAACGTGACGGTGTCACGGAGGTCGTGACGAAAGAGAGTGACGGCGACACCGCGGCCAGGCACTGCAGATGGCGACATGCAGCACAGGCACGCAGTGACACGACCAGCTCACATGCAGCACAGGCACGCAGTGACACGACCAGCTCACATGCAGCACAGGCACGCAGTGACACGACCAGCTCACATGCAGCACAGGCACGCAGTGACACGACCAGCTCACATGCAGCACAGGCACGCAGTGACACGACCAGCTCACATGCAGCACAGGCACGCAGTGACACGACCAGCTCACATGCAGCACAGGCACGCAGTGACACGACCAGCTACATGCAGCACAGGCACGCAGTGACACGACCAGCTCACATGCAGCACAGGCACGCAGTGACACGACCAGCTCACATGCAGCACAGGCACGCAGTGACACGACCAGCTCACATGCAGCACAGGCACGCAGTGACACGACCAGCTCACATGCAGCACAGGCACGCAGTGACACGACCAGCTCACATGCAGCACAGGCACGCAGTGACACGACCAGCTCACATGCAGCACAGGCACGCAGTGACACGACCAGCTCACATGCAGCACAGGCACGCAGTGACACGACCAGCTCACATGCAGCACAGGCACGCAGTGACACGACCAGCTCACATGCAGCACAGGCACGCAGTGACACGACCAGCTCACATGCAGCACAGGCACGCAGTGACACGACCAGCTCACATGCAGCACAGGCACGCAGTGACACGACCAGCTCACATGCAGCACAGGCACGCAGTGACACGACCAGCTCACATGCAGCACAGGCACGCAGTGACACGACCAGCTCACATGCAGCACAGGCACGCAGTGACACGACCAGCTCACATGCAGCACAGGCACGCAGTGACACGACCAGCTCACATGCAGCACAGGCACGCAGTGACACGACCAGCTCACATGCAGCACAGGCACGCAGTGACACGACCAGCTCACATGCAGCACAGGCACGCAGTGACACGACCAGCTCACTACAGATAAACTCCCCGCTGTTCACCGCTTGTCAGATGACACGAACAGTGAGCACTCATAGTAAAGCAAAATAAACAAACACAAAAACGACGTAGGCAAGCTGGTAGGCAACGCTCAGAAGGAAAGCTATCTGCACGTCGGCATTGTTGCACGCCAGCGTTGCACTGTCGTCTGAGTGATATTTTGCCTTCAAGGTGGTGAGTGGGCGCGTGGCGCCCGACTCACCAGCGGTGTTATCTTCCTGCCGAGGTGGTGCTGCGACGAGTGGCGTCGAGGTCTCCGGGCGGGTCCGGTGCACCGTCCGACCGGCCGGCGGTCAGAGCCGAGATCACGTGACCCCGGCCAGCCGGGGGTGGCGGGTGGCGGCGCAGACCACGTGACCAGCCCGACCGGGTCCGCCGCACGGTGTCGTTGTCTCAGAAGAGCGCGTGGGACCGCTGGACGGTGGGCGTGCCACGCGGTCGCTGGGATTCCCTCCTGTAACAACTTGGCGCCAGTATGCGCCGGGCACCCCAGGTGCGGCCCACCACGCGCCAACAGCATTGGTGGGATTCCCGCGTATATGGGGCCAGATCCCACCAGGACAAACCACGAGATCTCGCAATATTCCCAGATGCTTGCACCAATCTAAAAAACGGCCTCCTCAAGCCTGTGGAGAATCACAATCAGCACATACATGGAGCGATAACTCAACTTCATATTCTCACTCCAGTGGTACCGTTTTGCATGCTCTCTGTGTGGTGCTAATACTTATGATAATTGCTGACATATTAGTATATTTCAGATCTGCGTACCAGCTGAAGTTGCAAACAGGGACGTTGTTTTGTATACTTTTTGGATTGCTCAAACCACCCCAGCTTTAGGTGAAGCCATCCCATTGAGGATTTCAGTCATTCCATTGGTTCTGATATATACAATAATGAGTATTGGATCAGTGAACATTGCATACAAATACAGACATGAGGAAGAGTTGCTGTTATTATTTGTTGCTGCGTTGTTCCCTCTGCATGCAGCTGGATCCTCTTAATTATGAACTCTTTATTTACTATCTATCGCTTCGATTACTGGGGTGATATGTCCCTAGATATTACCACAACCCTTCTCAATAATAATTACACCCAATCCAGGAAGTAAGTATTGAGCTGTCTGCCTACTAGATACGAACAGATGACATAACTGATCATATGATTTAGTTGTGCACACAATTAGCGGCTCTGAGTAACAACGTGATCGCTTATGCGTCCGTGCTCTTTGTAAACAAAATAATTAGGATCAAGAGCTATTATTGTTTCGTTTTCTGAGTCAGAATATGCTGTTGGTCCGCAGTTTCAAGTTCAGCTGTACATGCCGGTTCGTGTTAATCGAAAACACACCTCTATATGTCTCACTTATGTTTTTTTTCTACTTCTTTGGTGACATTTAGTTGTATCTCAAGCCATGGCTTTTCCGATCAATAGTGTCATTAAATGCTTATTTCATGTGATACCTTGCAATTAGTGAATTTGCCACGCGTTAATATCCACACGATGAATGTACCTTTAAAGACGTGCAATTGGAATTGTTGCTCATCATGTACCAGCAGTTGGTTTTCTGGCTGGTCATAGTTGACAAAAACTGTGATATTTATGATCAATAGCCAGCCATAGCGTTCACGATATGCAGGATTGCGGCTTGCCGCCGGGCTCGCTCAGTTGGCAGACGGCTGATCAGAAAACAACCGAACTCGCCCTGACAGTGTTATATATATATATATATATATATATATATATATATATATATATATATATATATATATATATATATATATGTCAGTTCTCCTATTCTCCTGCCGCGATCCATGGGCGACCCATCTGGGAAAGTCTGCCAGCAAAAGGTCGGGGAGTCACCTTTACCCGGGCGGCCGTGTCTCTTTTTTAGAGGATATGTCCCGTGGAGACGTACGGGTCCTCCAGTGTGCTCGAATACGCATCTCCTGCTCAACGGTCTTCTCTGCCGATGACCGTTGAGAATTGTCCCTCCGGAGAATTGTTCCCCCTGCAAATTCCTCTGTCCACCTCTGATCTTAGTACAGCAGCTCAATGAACGGTTAATTTGCGTCCCCACGTTTGTTGGTCTGTTATGGAACACAATCCCACTCTGATATGGCTGTTATGGGTGCAGAGTATCGAAACATGGGGTATCACACATTTGAAGCTCATATGGAACTTGCTTTCCGATTGTGAAAATAGCGACAGTGACCGAAATCCAAGGAGCTTTTACTTCCGTTCTGCCCAGCTTGAGGAAATCCTGTCTACGCCCATATATATATATAGGTCAGGTCAGTCCCAGTTCCGGGCCAATCGATTTCGTAATACGACACCCTAAGTTAGGAAAGGGCCGTTTTAAGTCGCAGAGGGGCTGTAGTAAGTGGATGGAGAGGAAGTATTGGAAGTCGGAGAGGTGTGGTATTCCTCGATTGTGTGGGACGATCCTGACATGGGAATAACTGCGGGAGCCAACCATCCTCCTGCGTCCCTTGCGGTGGCGCCATCGTTGGAACAAGCGATGGGGTGTAGTCGGAATTGCACAAATCAGCAAATATATATATATATATATATATATATATATATATATATATATATATATATATATATATGTATGTATATACAGATATATGTATATATGTGCATACATATGTACATGTACATATATATATATATATATATATATATATATATATATGTATATATATATGCATATGTAGATATATACATGACAAAAAGAGGCATGCTAGGAAGTGTGAACTGAAGTGTGCTGGCTTCTGCTTGTTATGTATTATATATTATTCCTTTTGATGTATTATACCTGATTATATATTACACCTTTTAATACATTCATAGCTTAAGCACTCGATTTGTGCCGCGGTCAAGCAACGCGCCTTATACATGATCAACTCATAGCCACCTTTTGTTGCCGATGTGCTCCAGCGCGTTTTCTGGGGGACGTGCCTTGCACGATGTACTTTCAGGCATTTAAGCGCTCCTAATCATTTTCATAAAACGGCATGGTTCAGGTGTCATCGACTGGCTTCAGGTAACATCGAATGAACGCACACAAAATACAGGCAAACACAGCGTTAAGGGTAGTTTGCGTCCGTTCCTGCAATAGAGTAACGACGGAGCAGTCTGTAATAGAGTAGCGACGGAGCAGCCTGTAATATAGTGACGACGGAGCAGTCTGTAATAGAGTAGCGACGGAGCAGCCTGTAATATAGTGACGACGGAGTAGCCTGCAATAGAGTAGCGACGGAGCAGCCTGCAATATAGTGACGACGGAGTAGCCTGAAATAGAGTAACGAAAGAACAGTTTGCGTTCTCTACTAACAACAGATTACACGTGATGGGCATGAGGCAGCATCTTCCATCGGAGCATCGGCTAAACACTCAAATAAATTGCACTTCTCTTTCGCAATTGTAATTTCGCGATTAATCCTCGGTTTTCCCTGTATGTCGAAATGTGACTGACTAACGCCATGTCACAGGACGTTGTGCCCATCCCTCCCCCATTGTAAGCCGATGGGGTCGGCCCGGTTCCCGGTACAGCACCTCAGCCCCCCACACCACACCGTACCGCGCGACTCGCCGCAGTGCGTAGTACCGCCGAGAAGATGGCGACTTGCGGTGCATCAAGCCGCAGCCTCAGCCGCTCGTGCAGCGGTGCACCATCGTGCACCGCCGTGCATATTGTGGCTAACGGTGTGTGGGGGCGTGGCTGAGGATCGCCACGTGCTCAACAGCGGCCGCCTCCTGGGGTACACCCCAGGCCAACGCTGGGCTGGCCTCCTACTCTCTAAACTCTCGTCAGTATCGGTCAGTGAGTGGAATCAGAACCTCATTCAGGATTAGAGTCGGTTGCGACTCAGGATCATCTCAGGAGTTGAGTTGGCTGCGACTTACGTAGGATCGGAGGATCATTTCAAGAGTTGAGAAGTTGAGTCGGCTGAGACCCACGCGGGATCCGAGGATCATCTCAGTTGAGTCGGTAGAGACTCACGTTGGATCGGAGGATCATCTCAGGAACGAGCTCAGACGGTGTTCTCTAATCCGATGGCGTTACCTGTAATACTGCAATCATGACAATGGCTTCTCTCAGATGTCACGCCTTTAACACTCGCACGTCCGGCGGTCCACGCCAACTTCGCATGTCCGGGGGGCAGATGTCTGCCCCCTAAGATCTCTAGAACTATGCTAGATAGCGACAAACGGAAAGCCACATTGGATAGCTGATGACAGGCCCTATCGAAAGCGTTTCGGTCACTTTTTCACTCAGGTCAATATTCAGGTCACTGGGTCATCATAGGTCAAATTCGACCAGATCGGGTGGGACTCTCAGATATTGACACATATCCCAGGACCTGCAACATATGGAAACAAACAGCGAACGCTATTCGATTGTCCTTGAAATGTGCTATCGAAAATGGCGGTGTGATTTAAGGTCAGTGAAACCGAAACCATGACCTCAGGCCAAGGTTTTGAATTACCCTTGGGAGGGCATGTAATGCATCAATCGACACGTCTTGGCGATACAAGCACAATGATAATAATTTCAGCCCTCTAGCTCAATGAAGTGCGACATAATGCGCAGAAATGTGCTGGTGATCTCTGGTGACCACAGATGACCTTGGTGAGGTCACTGAGCAAAAATATCGGTGGTAACATTGAGCATAGCTTCCAACTACACGCCAGAACAGTTGTGAGGTCATTTCGAGAGCAAATATGTAACAAGGAAACATTTGTATATGTTACCATAGCCCTATAATGGGGAAAGCCATGGCCGCGACCTGACCTCAGGTCAATGCTAAGAAAAACCCCGACATATACATGATGTCCTTAATCAGATCAGGACGTGTTATAAGCTTGAAATCTATCGCCCAATTATTGTGGAAGTTATGCCACCTAGAACTCCGAGGGATGTTTAGTCAGTTCGACTGACCTGGTGACCTGACCTGAGACGACACAAGGGCTCCAACTACATGAGGATATTCGGAAAAGAATAATGAGCAGCCATGCGAGGTTTGGGCTTCATAACCCGATTAGTATGGCGGAAAATTAGGAAAAACCGTAGTCGGGTGGGGCAGATATCTGCCCCCTCCCGGACGTGCGCGTGTTAACCCTCGGAGGTGAGGGGTCTTCAGCCGCCCCCTTCAGGTTTTTGTTTTCACGGATAGTGGAAGAACAGGGTGCGGCAGCGCGCCCAAACTTGGCATACCTTTTCCGACATCACTTTGGCATGCTGTTTCAAAATTTGGAAGTCAAGTCATTTAGGGTCAACGAGTTAGTCAAGGTCAAGTGAGGTCACCTCCAAAAATGTTCAGCCAGTTGTCACGCTTTAACGGATACAGATATTTTAATGAAACTTTCAGCGTTTGCTTATCTTTAGTGATTCAGCAAAACGTACGAGTGGAATTGTTCTCTTTTTCGTTTTTTATTACATATAAGGCTTGCGTATTTGGCAAATTGCAGTTCAAATGTAGGATTCTGTCTAAAGTAAGCATTTTGTATTAGCGCAAGTTGACTTCCAACAACGTGTCTCGGTCTGTTCTACCCATTGGAAAAGGAAAATTAAAGAAAACTTGAAAACTCGAAATATTGAAATTTCGCCCCAAAAACTTTTATTTTTTTGGGGCCAAAACATTAAAGCCCTGATCGATTTCGCTGTCCTTTTCTTATTCCAAATAAATTTTTTTTTCTCATATATCCCCCAAAATGAACTCAGCGGAGCCAAAAACATAATGTAAGTCATGAAAAGTCGTGAAAATCTAGCCCCCAGGTGACGTCACTTTTGGGGGAAATTGTTTTGGGGGTGGACCCGGACCCTACTCGTCGAGCGCTTTCCGATGATGGCACCTCCCTCGTTTTCGTGCGATGCTTAGTTTGGATTTTAGAGGGGGTTACTAACCGCCCCTCCCCCGAGACGGGGTGCAAGGACCTGACCGGAAAGACGGCGCGGGTTAAGCCTGATTTGTCAGTTCGAGGATTTAGAGGACTAGCCGGCTATCAGGAACTTCGAGACGACATATTCACCAGAGGGGCTTGAGTTGCCCGGGTGGTATTTCCAAAGCAGCCAGATCAACCAGCTAATGGTTGCTCAATATGTGTGCAACTGTTATTTGACACGTGAATTAAATGCAACAAAATGCTCACTTCCAATACATTCATGGTGTGGAAGAGCGTCAAATTGACCATATATTCTAATATTTGGGTGCATGACGACACTAAGCATTTTTGTCTTGTTTTCAAACTTGGCGCAACTGCATGCACTTGGTAAGCACACCATCACTAAAAATAGTACGTCAATATGTTGAGGTCATGTAAGAAGAGCAGGCGAAAGTCAGGCCACTTCGTCTTCTGTAAATTGTTCTTAGTTAGGTATGAATATGCTTATCATGAACTAAGAACTCAGTGGAAAGCATGGCTAGAAGCTGCGTATCAATATACACACACAAATGGAGAAAAGTAAGCATGAAAAGATTACCTGCGGACATGCTATACCCGAATGCTTTGTGTTGAGCGATAAAAATATTAAATGCATAATGTTATAAAAAAGAAGATACAATCGATACCTTGCACATCTCCGTGTATGAAGATTGACAATTATACACACTGGTTGTCATCAAAATATATAGACAATGTCAGGTTATAATACGTATATATAGTTTTAAACGTTCCCAGAGAACGGATGATGCGGTCAATCTGCATGATAAAATACGTACCACTATGAGTAAAAAATGGCCAGGTAATGCCTTGAAGGTGTAATGTGACATGGTAATGTCATGCCTTGGGCTAGCATTGTCAGGATGTTTTATTATCCGAAGATATTCGGTTCTAAAAATTGAATGAAAACGTCAAAACTTTTGAACGGTAACACAAAACAAATGGGTTACGTTGGTCAATCCAATTTTTTTTTCAGAAATAAATTTGGATAGAAAATAGTCAACTTGATCAGTCTATTATATACTTTTAATATTTCGCCTGGACCTAATTGGTACCCTTGGCTTTGGCAAGTGTCATGGTGTCCAATAGCTCTTCAGCTTGCACATCGTCGGCATTGAACCACCAAATCGCATATGCGTCACGAATGCACTCTAAAAAATAGCGCCGATGGCCGGGCGAGCGGCCGCAAGTCCGACACCAATCAAGATGACCCAACCTGGAAGGTCAAGAAGTAAGACGCACAAGGATGAAGGAGAGAGAGAGAGAGAGTGTGTGGGGATACGGCTCTTCACAATGCTACAGGCAGGCAGCGCTGTCGGGCTGCCATGGCTAATCCGAAGCGCACAAACACAGGGTATCATGTGCGACCACCGAGACATAACGAGAGCTCAGACAACTCAGACAACTCAGACAACTCAGACAACTCAGACAACTCAGACAATTAAGACAGCTCAGACAACTCAGACAGCTCAGACAGCTCAGAGCGCAGATTGAGCTAAGCGCTCAGCCTGCTGCCCGACATCGAGCAACAGTCGGGGTACCGTGGCACATAGCGGGGGTATTTCCCTCACCTGTCGGGACATAAAGACATAAAGACATAAAAGATAAGTGCAACTATGAGCGACAAGGGCCCTTCTTGGTTGCACGGTGTACACTCAACCAGTTGCCCACCAAATCAGTTGATCAGCCCTCCCTGTAATACTGAAAAGTAAGCCCTCTATTCATATAATGATTGTCTATGTTGTTTTCAAAGACTTTCAATGTGCTGCTACTTACACTAGTTTCTGGCAGCTGGTTCCAGTGTTCTACTACCCTGTTGGTGAAGAAAGACTGTCTTAACCTTGTTCTGCTGTGGTTAAGTTTAATTTTGAATTGATGACCTCTAGTTGCATCATTTCTGAAAAATTCAAACATTTCCCAAAGATATCTCTTCTCCAGATCATGGACAAATTTAAAGACCTGGATGAGATCTCCTCTCAGCCTTCTATATCTAAGTGAAAACATATTGAATTTCTTCAATTTGTCCTCATATGCCAGGTTTCTTATACCATTGAACCATTTTTGTAGCCCTCTTTTGTACCCTCTCTAAAAGCCAACAATCTTTTTCATAGCTAGGAGACCAAGCTTGGATGCAGTATTCGAGCCTTCATATGCTGCTTCCCCACATGCATGATTTTGCACTTATCGAAATTAAATTAAATTTGCCATTCTTCGGACCACTTCACAAGTTCGTCTAAGTCTTTTTGCAGCGATATATAGCTCATTTTGACCTGTTATTGCCCTAAAGACTTTCAAATCATCCGTAGATTTCAAAATCTTACTGCTTAGGCCACTTTCTATGTTATTTACAAATATAATGAACAATAGTGGCCGCCAGTTGGTAGAGCGCTGGCCTCCCCCCCCTTTCTTTGCAAACAAGGGGGGGGGGCCCCCCCCCCCCCCTCCCTTTTCCCCCCCGGCCGGGGGGGGGGGGGCGTCTCGCCCCGGAAGGGGGGGGGGGGGGGCCGGGGGGGGGGGGGGGGGGGGGGGGGGGGGGGGACTTTCGGCTAAATTCCGACCTGGGGGACTCCACTACGAACATTTTGCCATGATGACTTTGCACCATTTAGCAAGTCATATGCTAATGCATATGCATAGCATATGCATATGCTAATGCATAAAGCAAGGCATATGATCTTTGTTGTCTATCTGAAAGCCACAACTCTATCCATTTTAAGATGCTTTAAAGGGACATAGTGGGGGTATTTCCCTCACCTGTCGGGACATAGCGGGGGTATTTCCCTCACCTGTCGGTACATAGCTGGGGGTATTTCCCTCACCTGTCGGGACACAGTGGGGGTGTTTCTCTCACCTGTCCGTGGGCCACAGCGTCCTCACGGGGTGAAGCAGAGTGCCGAAATTTGCACTGCTGTTGCATGTCTAATCAGCAACCGTGCAGAGGTAATGCAGACTATCAGCGTCACCTGCGGCAAAGGGCCTTCGGTCGTGACATGCAGCGAAGGTGACAAGTGTAGGGGTCTCTGCTGTCGGAGGGGTGTGGGGTGTATGGGAGAAAGGGGGGCTGTGGTTGCGGTCATCTCTCAGCTTGGATGAAAGAAGAACTACTAAACCACACTGGGTTGGATCTCTCCGTTGCTTTTAGCCCCAGTGTGCTGGTGCTATGATTAGTCCCCACCACCTCCACCACCCATTCCCACAACTCTTGCCGGCTTGGTTTTGTGTAAACTACCCTCCCTTGCACGTATCTATGTGGTGTGCGAGGCCAAATTTTTGGAACAATTATGATGAATAAACTGTATTAGAAATTGAATGCGCTTGAGTTGTTTTCCGTTGAATGCCTTAACCCTAGCTGGGCTGGTTGGTGCAAATAGTAGTATAATTTTGTGCAATGAACCGAACGAAATAGGAGCTTATGTTGTGGTGGGCCCCAAGCGGCTCCCGCTGGCCCTTAACCAGAGCCGTCTCGGGGGTCTTCAACCGTCCCTCTCGGGTTCTTCTTGTTTTGCTTAAAGTAAGAAAAATGAAAATGGACCGAACATTTTTCGTGTTAGGGGTCGCTAAAGTAGAAAAAATTATCAACGCCAGACCAAAAATATCGGCGCTGACGCGCTTCCCGTATATTGTGAAAAAGGAAGTGTTCTTTGCAAAACTAGCGACTTGTTTGATGTACATTGTTACGCTATATTGTTTCAAACTCATGTCAGGTCACCGAAGTCAAGTCAGGTCAAGGCCATGACAGGTTACCACACGCCCTGGAGGGGATAGCGAACTTCGCCCACCACTCAGATTTTTCGTCCATAACTCGATATTGTACCGGCCGATATATGCTATTTTTTGCATACCTGCTTCGAAATGACCGTCCAATTGTTCAAAGCAAGAAAAATGCAAATCGAGCGAAAATTCGTCAAGTTAGGGGGCGTTAAAGTAAAAACATTTCGAAGCGCCAGACCACAAAAATCGGCGCTGATGCGCTTCCCGTATATTGGCAAAAGGGAAGGGTTCTTAACAACACTTGCGACATGTTTGATGCATATTGTTATGCTTCATAATTTAAAAGTTATGTTAGGTCGTCGAGGTCAAGTCAGGTCAAGTTCATGACAGGCTAATTGGAACCAAACTTGGTGAAGTGGAATCTTGTCATAAATGCAAATGACTGTCATGCGATTGATGTCACTTTGCATGTTACTCCCTACACATCCAAAAATATACTGTTTGTCATTGTGTGCCTAAGCGTTTCCATACTTTAATCATGTATTTTACTCCTTTCTTTGCGAAGCCGATTGTGCCCAGCCGCCCAACGGAACAGTCGGGTGGGCAGCCCGGTTCCGGTAACTTGAGTAGGCAATGACCCGATAGTGTTCCTATATAGGTGACCTGAGGTCAAATAGCGGATCTTCCATTTGTATTGCATCATTAGTAAGGTCCAAAACATCCTGAATGCAAATTTTGGAGCATTTAAACACACCCACAGCGATCTATATCAGGGACAAGCCAAGCCCCGCAAAACCAGAATATTTAGCTATTTTGACCTCATTTGACCTTGAAGATATTAGGCTAAGGTCTTGAAATTTGCACACAATAGAGGTCACT
Source organism: Imbricaverruca yamaguchii (assembly GCA_034440575.1). Taxonomy (NCBI): domain Eukaryota; kingdom Metazoa; phylum Arthropoda; class Thecostraca; family Neoverrucidae; genus Imbricaverruca; species Imbricaverruca yamaguchii. The sequence continues at coordinate 394,267 of JAOTOL010001381.1, forward strand.
ATCGTGCCCATCCACCCTGTGAATTTCGGTGCTCTAGCCGTAATGTGAGCCGAGATCTTAGGGGCGGAATCCTCCCCCCCCCCTACTCCAGTGCGCGCAATTTGCAGAGGCCCCCCTGGGCGCGTGTTAATGAACTTTTCAGCGTTTGCTCATCTTTAAGGATGCAACAATGCGCACGAAAAGAGGAATTATTCTTTTTCCCGCTTTTGATTACTTATTAGTGTTGCATATTTCCCTACTTGAGTTCAAATCGAAGATTCTGGCTAAAGGAAGCATTTTTTATTTGTGGAAGATGACGTCGAACAACGTTTTTCGGTCCGCTCTATCCATTAGAAAAGGAAAGTTAAAGAAAACTTAAAACTCAAAACATTGAAATAAAAAAACAGTTGATTTTGGTGTCGCCAAAGAAGTGATCTACCATGCCAAAGTCTTGGTAGATTTCACTGTCCTTTTGTGATTCCAATTTTTTTATTAATCAAAATATCCACCAAAATGAACTTCCCAGAGCCAAACACATGATGTAGGTCGCGAAAATCTAGACCCCTATCGACGTCACTATCCGGGGAAATTTGTTGGGGGATAGTGTCGGGCCCTACTCGTAGAGCGCTTTCCGATGACACCTCTTTCGTTTTCGTGCGTCACATAGTTTGGAGATTAGAGGGGTTCCTATCAACTCCCGCCCGAGACAGGGTGTGAGGATCTGACCGTAGAGAGGGGGGTTAAGGATACCTAACACACATTCATTCTCTCCATTTGTCTACATTCGCTCGTCCCATTCACTTTCTCCTTGTTAATTAACAAATTGCTTGGTCATCAATTTGTCTTCTGTCTCCCATCAGCGGTATACATATCAGTTGGCCACCTCTCCTTTTTTGGAAGGTATGTGGGCCAAACATTGAAACGCTTCGTTGTCACTCATAGCTGGCCTGGCCTTTACAGGGTCTCAGTGTTGCGATGGGGCTCATTACTGGTTCTGAGGGCCTATTTAGGTGCTCTGGTATCCATGACCGACCTACCTGACTATTACAGTCGATTCCTCGCCGGGCCTTATTCGTTCAACAAAGTGTGAGCAGACCTACGGATAGAATGGGTTGGAACAGATCCCTACAACGTTAAGTACGTCCCCTGGTCGCCTATGTATCCAAACCAGCCTTACCCTTTCCGTGCCCGTACTTACGGCATGCCAAACCCGTCATTACATACTCTGAACCACTGCACAATCCGTGGCTCACGTACAGAGTACAAAGATGGACTAACTGCCGGGCAGTGCTTTGCCTCTATCCTACTGTCCAGCCGCCAGATTCATCGACGAACGCAATGCCTCCCGTAGCGGCCTCACATGCATACCGGGCTCGAAGCCCATCTGCGCACCTAGATTCTGAGACCAGCAGGATTCTGCGGTCAATGATCCATCCAATATGAAAAACAAGTCTAAGAAGCGATCATTCCATCGCTGCCCTTGCCAGTTCAAAATGTAACCACGCAAACTATATGCGGAAATAATCATGCTATGTACAAATTCAACTCCTTTGGCCTTTTTCTACCATTCTTCGGGAAGGTGTAATCCATAGGATTACATGCTCGCGTGACGGCCGTCTCCCTTATAAAGTTGCTTCGTTGGTTATTGATTTTTGCGACACATCGACCGTTCAGTCATGCAGCGTCGCCAATCTCTCACGTCTACCTGTCGGCTACTGGTGACAGTGTCCGATCAAACAGCACCACGCGTATCACTTAGCCCTCGAGGCACGACACGCCATTCAGCCGCGGACGTAACTACTCTCCCCTGATCACCTGGTCGTCGGGAGAATATACTAACCGGACCCACTACACCTCACCGCACCGGGAGGGCGGTGTTTCTGACGTCTTCCTCGACTTACACTAATCATCACGGAGGGTCACCTGGCTACAACCGTTGAGAGGTCAACGCCATTTGACCTAAATGCTATTTTGCATGGACACAGAAGCAGAGCTACGCCACTGATCGCCAAGCTGGAGCACATCCCTCGAGTTGCATTAACACTTGGGTAGTTTGAGGCTATCCTGCTGCACGGTGGGTAGCTTGGCCAAATTACGATATTTAGTCCTGTTGGTGTAAGGGCCGGGTGCATTGGACGGAGAGGAAAGGACAGGCAGTGCTGCACGCATAGTTCTCGGCACGCATGCTCTCGGATGGAGCGATTGCCATTTTCACTGTTGTTTCAACAAAGGGTCCTAATAATGGATGTTGCACTCATAGTTTTCCGTGTGAGTGCTCTCGGATGGAGTGATTGCCATTTTCACGGCTCGATGGTTCGACTCGATGGTCCCACGCGACGTATGCAAGAACCGACTTTTTTGCACATTATGCCTAGCAGTGAACCCAAGCTGCACTCCATACCTAATCACAAAAAGTAATTTTCCACTGCACCTCGCGTGGTTGAAATACTAAGTATCTGCTCCCTGTCTTTGCTAGTACCCTCAAACATTGATTAACTTAATCTCATATATTTGAATGCCTACGGCCTACAAACTCTCCTAAACCACGCACCACTGACCATCTCACACATCTCCGTTCAAGTACATTCGCGACACACTATCCATCCCCTAATTTGGCTGTTTGGTCCTCCACACCCCGCAATACAGGTCCCCTCCACACCCCGCAATACAGGTCCCCTCCACACCCCGCAATACAGGTCCCCTCCACACCCCGCAATACAGGTCCCCTCCACACCCCGCAATACAGGTCCCCTCCACACCCCGCAATACAGGTCCCCTCCACACCCCGCAATACAGGTCCCCTCCACACCCCGCAATACAGGTCCCCTCCACACCCCGCAATACAGGTCCCCCTTTCATGGTCCTCCACACCCCGCAATACAGGTCCCCCTTTCATGGTCCTCCACACCCCGCAATACAGGTCCCCCTTTCATGGTCCTCCACACCCCGCAATACAGGTCCCCTCCACACCCCGCAATACAGGTCCCCCTTTCATGGTCCTCCACACCCCGCAATACAGGTCCCCCTTTCATGGTCCTCCACACCCCGCAATACAGGTCCCCTCCACACCCCGCAATACAGGTCCCCTCCACACCCCGCAATACAGGTCCCCCTTTCATGGTCCTCCACACCCCGCAATACAGGTCCCCCTTTCAGCCGAGTGAAATGCGATCGAGGAGGCAGTAGCTGTAGTACAAATGGGGTAGGTTCGGCAGAGTTTGAGAAGGAGGAACGCATGCCAGGCAGACGGCACCAACATGGCAGACGGCACCAACATGGCAGATGGTGGTTGCCCTTCGGCCGTCCGGCACTTCAACAGGCGTCTCCGTCCGCCACTTCAACAGGCGTCTCCGTCCGCCACTTCAACAGGCGTCTCCGTCCGCCACTTCAACAGGCGTCTCCGTCCGCCACTTCAACAGGCGTCTCCGTCCGCCACTTCAACAGGCGTCTCCGTCCGCCACTTCAACAGGCGTCTCCGTCCGACTTCAACAGGCGTCTCCGTCGCACTTCAACAGGCGTCTCCGTCCGCCACTTCAACAGGCGTCTCCGTCCGCCACTTCAACAGGCGTCTCCGTCCGCCACTTCAACAGGCGTCTCCGTCCGCATCAGTCCCATTCAACAGGCGTCTCCTCATTCACAGGCGTCTCCGTCCGCACTTCAACAGGCGTCTCCGTCCGCCACTCAACAGGCGCGTCCGCCACCAACAGCGTTCCGTCCGCACTTAGGCGTCTCCGTCCGCCACTTCAACAGGCGTCTCCGTCCGCCACTTCAACAGGCGTCTCCGTCCGCCACTTCAACAGGCGTCTCCGTCCGCCACTTCAACAGGCGTCTCCGTCCGCCACTTCAACAGGCGTCTCCGTCCGCCACTTCAACAGGCGTCTCCGTCCGCCACTTCAACAGGCGTCTCCGTCCGCCACTTCAACAGGGCGTCTCCGTCCGCCACTTCAACAGGCGTCTCCGTCCGCCACTTCAACAGGCGTCTCCGTCCGCCACTTCAACAGGCGTCTCCGTCCGCCACTTCAACAGGCGTCTCCGTCCGCCACTTCAACAGGCGTCTCCGTCCGCCACTTCAACAGGCGTCTCCGTCCGCCACTTCAACAGGCGTCTCCGTCCGCCACTTCAACAGGCGTCTCCGTCCGCCACTTCAACAGGCGTCTCCGTCCGCCACTTCAACAGGCGTCTCCGTCCGCCACTTCAACAGGCGTCTCCGTCCGCCACTTCAACAGGCGTCTCCGTCCGCCACTTCAACAGGCGTCTCCGTCCGGCACTTCAACAGGCGTCTCCGTCCGCCACTTCAACAGGCGTCTCCGTCCGCCACTTCAACAGGCGTCTCCGTCCGGCACTTCAACAGGCGTCTCCGTCCGCCACTTCACTATGCAACCATTGCACGTGCCTCCATGATTGCATTTCTGTTCCTATGTGACTGCAACTCTTCTCTCTCAATGTTTCTGTCCGGAGTCTCGGTCCTTCTGTCCTGTCTGTGATGTTCCTCGTGATTCCTCAGTTTTCGTTACAATTCCGTCTCTTCGCCCCATATAGTTTCCACCAATCACTAGGCTGAGAGTAAAAATTCGACGTGTCGATTGGTTGGCAGCGCGTCATCTTAATTTTGAATTTCGATGCGGTCGTGTCTTTCCTTACGCCGTCTGGGCCTTCGTGACGTTGCTTTTCTGGAGCTGGCGGCGATCTGGCATTTTCCACGCCCCGGGTGGCTGATTTCAGGGTCGGCCGGCGTTTCTCCCCTGTTCTGTTCGTCTGCGCCGTTGAACTCCAGTCGGGTCCGGCAGTTGGGCCGTTTTGGCAAAACATGCCAAGGGCAGGCTGGAGGCCGTCATCTGGTCTGATGTCGTGCGGCCCTGTCGGTTAGCAAGGACGAAAACGTATCGAATGATTTAATTTGTATATAATTTCTAGAATGTGAGCCTCTTTACAGCATACTTGATCAGCAACGGTGCAGAAGAAATGCGGGCACTCAACATTGCCTAAAGCGAAGGGCATTCGACCGTGACACGCAGCGGAGGCGGCAACACATGTTCCTAGCCACCGGCCGACCAAACGTCGACAGCTAGCGTTTCGGCTAAGCCTTCTGTGAACAATCCGCCCGCCAATTGACATGATCCCTAACCATTCTTGCTGGAGGGATATTTCGTGGGCTGTTGAGCGGATTCGGATTGGGTTTCCCATAGCTAATGAGCATTGTCTCTGCAAGACTTGCAGCTAAAAATAGCTACACAGAGCATACGAGGACCCACAAACATGACGCCGTAGCCCAGCCAGCACTCTCGCTGCGGGCCCATCAGGCCTTGGTTTGGCTAGTTCCGCCTGTCCTGCTGGGGTTGAGTTACGTCTTTCCTCTGGTTTAGAGTGGAAGTTGACACCCGAGCAGGAATTTCAAGCATCTTCGTTTCAAAGCCCGAGTTCAGCCTGGCCCCAGCCGACCCCCAAGCTCGGCCTAAGCATGCCGGAGCATGTCAGATTTGAACCCGAGCAACGCTTTCACCGATGCTGTGGCCCCGATCTGCGGCAATAGGTTCAGATCGGGTTTGGACTTGGGCATACAACTACGGTGAGAATTAAAATCAATTTAGACCGTGCTGAACTAGGGCTTGCCCGACAGAAGTGCCCTACAAAACGTAGGTCTGCCGAAGCGCATTTGGCTGGGCAGAGGGAGCATCTCTTGTCGTTGTTCACCGAGGAAGCGAACTTTGAAGCACATCATCCCGCCATGGTCACGATATGTTTGACGTTGGATGATTTATGGCAATTGACGACGAGTTGGTAATGTTCTCATACGCAGTGGAGGTCCCTCAGGCCATGTGAGTTCAGTCACTAATATATGTCATGTGAGTGTCTCCTTTTTTAAGCGAGAGAAAGAGGAGAGAGAGTAGGATGAGGGGGAGGGGGTGCTACAGTTAGGCCACTTCACGCACTTATTCAAATTTATTGCAAAAATACAGTATGAGACACTTAAAGTACTTCCTAATTATGAGGGCAATTTGTGAACTCAGTGACGTCATGAACTTGACATAACCTGAGCGATGACCATCGCACCCTATTGTGGCGCATCGTACTCCGTTCTGATCAGAAATAACACACCAGAGAATGCTGATAGACCCTTAGTTTGTGCAGAGTAGTTTACTAGCAAGTGCAGTTGCATGGGCAGTTCGTGTGGGCAGTTTGCACGGGCAATTGCATGGGCCGTGGTCCCGCTAGGTGACCTTCACTTCGTACAGTGTATACAGACTTAGTATAACACTATGACGTGTACAATGCACACGTCACAATGCCAGACGAAGTGTTCAGTTTGCAGTTATTATCTTGAAGCATGTATCACATTCATGTCACGGCAAAGGGACGATAATTGAGGAGACGATTTTGGCGGTTTACTTTACCCCGAAAGTGACATATTTTGCCTGAACTGAAAAGTCAGCCAAAGGCGGTAAGCTGCAACTCCGCTTCAAATGACTGAATATTAACACTCGCACGTCCGGTGGTCCGCGACAACTTCGCATGTCCGGGGGGGGCAGATGTCTGCCCCCCTAAGATCTCTGGAACTATGCTAGCTAGCGACAAACGGAAAACGACGTTAGATAGCTGGTGATGGGCTCTATCAAAAGTGTTTCGGTCATTTTTTCCCTCACGTAAATATTCAGGTCACTGGGCCATCTTAAGTCAAATTTGACCAGAACAGGTGGGACTCGGATATTGACACATATCTCAGGACGTCTAACAGATAGAAACAAATGGCGAACGCTATTCGACAGTCCTTGAAATGCGCTACTGGCGATAAGCGGTGTAATTTAAGGTCAGATCAACCGAAACTTAGGTCAAGGTCATGAATTCATGGCCTCAGGTCAAGGCCTAGGGAGGTCATGTAAGGTATTAATCGACACGTCTTGACGATACAAGCACAATGACGGTAATTTCAGCCTTCTAGCTCAATGCAGTGCGACGTAATGCGCAGAAATGTGTAGTGATTTCAGGTGACCTCAGAGACCTTGGTGAGGTCACTGAACAAAAATGTCAGCGGTAACATTGAGCATAGCTTCCATCTACATGCCACAACCGTTGTGAGATCATTCCGAGCGCAAATGTGTAACTGGGAAACATTTGTATATTTTACTATAGCCTTATAATGGGGAAGCCATGGCAGCGACCTGACCTAAGGTCAAAACTATGAAAAAAAAACCGATATACATATTTTGATCCCTGATGAGATGATGACATACTATAAGTTTGAAATAAATCGCCCAATTATTGTGGAAGTTATGCCACCTAGAACTCCGAGTGTAGTTGGGTCACTTCGCTTGATCTGGTGACCTGACCTGAGATGATCCAGGATTAAAAATTTACGAGGATATGCAGAAAAGACCAATGGACAGCTGTGCGAGGGTTGGCCTTGCTAACCCTATTAGTTTGGCGGCAAATGAGGAAACACCGGGGGGGGGGGAGCAGATATCTGCCCCCCCCGGGCGTGCGGGGGTTAAGGTATGGAGGTACGTTATGCATGCCGTTTGATTCAATTCTTCATCTATCTTAGAAGATAAACTTGTGAGGAGTGGAGCTGGATTCACTTTGACCCACCTGCGCCTTGCGAGTTATATAGCCCGGGAATGTTTCGCCTCAATGCAATGGGTAATGGGGAAACGGAGTTGGATAAGTCAAGCCCTGCTATGTACAGTACAATCTTCGAAATGCTTACTACACATATAATAATGATCTACGGTATCAGATTTGACAATCTTCATATACTAAATGACGTGATATTACCAACAAATATTACTAAAGAACACAGAGATTGGGCGGGCAATCTACGGGTGAGGTGCACGACTCCAAACTGGCGGGTGCTGATTTGAGTTCCACCAGTCGCTACATAACACAACAGTCGACGCGTCTCGAAGCCAATGACCATCAACGAATGCAGGGACAAACGGTGGTAGGTGGTAAATACGAATCAACAGGCAACAACAACGGTGGTGACGTGTCAATCTGAGACGGTAGCGTCACATGGCCACAGCTACTGTAGCATAACATGACCACAGCGTCACCTGGCCACAGCGACGGCAGCGTCACCAGGCCACAGCGACGGTAGCGTCACCTGGTCACAGCGACGGTAGCGTCACCTGGCCACAGCGACGCTAGCGTCACCTGGCCACAGGACTGTAACATCACTTGACCGCAGCGTCACCTGGCCACAGCGACGGTAGCGTCACCTGGCCACAGCGACGGTAGCGTCACCTGGCCACAGCGACGACAGCGTCACCTGGCCACAGCGACGGTAGCGTCACCTGGCCACCGCGACGGTAGCGTCACATGGCCACAGCTACTGTAGCATAACATGACCACAGCGTCACCTGGCCACAGCGACGGTAGCGTCACCTGACCACAGCTACGGTAGCGTCACTTGGTCACAGCGACGGTAGCGTCACCTGGCCACAGCGACGGTAGCGTCATCTGGTCACAGCGACGGTAGCGTCACCTGGTCACAGCGACGGTAGCGTCACCTGGTCACAGCTACGGTAGCGTCACCTGGCCACAGCGACGACAGCGTCACCTGGTCACAGCGATGGTAGCGTCACCTGGTCATAGCGACGGTAGCGTTACCTGGTCACAGCGACGGTAGCGTCACCTGGTCACAGCGACGGTAGCGTCACCTGGTCACAGCGACGGTAGCGTCACCTGGCCACAGCGACGGTAGCGTCACCTGGTCACAGCGACGGTAGCGTCACATGGCCACAGCGTCATCTGGTCACAACGACGGTAGCGTCACATGGCCACAGCGACGGTAGCGTCACCTGGTCACAGCGACGGTAGCGTCACCTGGCCACAGCGATGGTAGCGTCACCTGGCCAAAGCAACGCACCTATTTTCCCATTTTTCCCGTCCGTCTTAGTTGGAAGTAATATGGCAAGTGTAGTGGCAACCACGGCTTACCCTCGGTCGATCGGTCGATGGTGTTGTGGGGGTACCCTCGGCCGGTCCGGGTAAGCAGGCCCTGTCGTGCACAGCGTCGTGCTGATTACTCAGTGCACGGAACTTCAACCGCCCTCCCCAACAGAGAGAAACAGCAAACAGGAAACACAGAAACAAAGACGAGCGCACTCATTCGGCAAAAGCTTGGCGATCGACAACCAGTTTGTGTACTTTGATTCGTGTGGCAACGTTCTGGATCAGCTGTCAAGTTTTCACAGAAGCCGAATATTCTCCGGTTAACTTGAGCAAAGTGGCAAACAATGAATACTGTAACTAACGTGAGAGTGCATCATCGCTTCTCACGATGTAGCTAGTGTACCACATGCTACAACTAGATGTATGAACTGCAGCCGCAGCTTGGATTAATTTAACACGCGCACTGGTAAGGGGTTGAATCCTCCCACCCCTTCGATTTTTCGTAAATAATCCAGAGTCTACCGGTCGACATATGCTATGTTGTGCATGGGTGCAGTCACATATTCCAAATGGGGGGAACAAATCAGGGACGCGGTAAGTTTGAATAGGACAGAGGCCTGCCCGCCTCCTCCCCCCCTCCCCAAGAAAAAGAAAAGAAAATCCTTGAAATTCGACCACTTTTGCAATGTCATTTTCAGCCACTTCCATTCAATGTTCAATGTATTTCGATTTGTCAGATTTACAATTGTTAAAAATGATATTTTGGGAACTAAAAGTTCCGAAAAAATTAGCAAGTATCACTACTTATCACTGCCTATGAACATCTAGCTTTATGTCGTATGTACTGAACCAGATTTGACGATCACCACAGAGCAATGCTGTAAGTATGTTAAACGTTGCCCTCCTGTAGCAGGAAAAACAGAATATCGGACGATAGTTTTATCGTTGCAAACATGGACCTGAAATTAGCTTTCCCACGTTTTCCTGTTTTACGGGCACATGTTTCAATGCAATGACAACCAGGGTGGATAAAGGGTGTGACACCGAAGGCATGCACCCCTCACGTGGAAGGCCAGGAAAAGGCGTTCCTCTGAAAAGGTTACACTGTACCCGCTCGGATTTTTCAACCAGAGGCGCCCCTATGAAATATAATGACACCCACTTGGAAGAAAAAGTCCAGCTTTTCAGAAAGGGCCAAGTGCATCCCGCCCCCTCGAAGTTTGTAGCCAGAGGCGCCCCTCCAGGTGCTTTCGCAGTGGCGCCGCTCCAAAGAAATGGCGCTCCTCCAGACAAGTGGCCCCATAACAGTTCTTGGATCTACCCCTGATTATAGCGCTGGTCTCTCTCGGTTATGAATTCCGGCTAGTTATACAATTGTGCGCATTCACGTGGGTTACCCTAAAACAATTGACAAATTCCGTTGAAACATTAAGAGGGAAGTGGCAATTTGATAAGTTATATGTTTTATATGTCCGGAACAGCAATATGACAGTGTGTATTTAAAAAAACAGTGGTGAGAGCACCGTCCGATCATGTCATGACGGATTTCTTGGGGGAGCCCCTAGTCATATACGATACGAGTATTTATTTATTTAAATACGATACGAGTATTTATGGACAGTCTGGGCATAACTTACATATATTTACAAAGAAAGGATAGATTTGTGATGAATAGTGGGAGCAGATGCGCAACAAACATTCGTACGCCAACATAATACAATACCCATATCTCTCTCCGCACTACATACACCGTACTTGCAACACGAGCTACACAGGAGTGGTTTGTAGAAGTGATGGGAAAGCGATGGCATAAAGGTGACTTTATGGTGTACACGTATCTATGGTGTAAATTTTTTTTGTATGACTAGTGTTGTTCGTAGAGATACGCTAGTGTATGTTTCTTGAAGTTAGACAGCCTCGATGTTTTTGTTTCAGTAGGAAGTTTGCTATAGTGGAACACAGACGAGTAGAAAATCTCCTGCGGCCAGCCTCTCTGTATATGGTTGGCAGGTGCAGCTGGTCGTCTGCACGTTTGTGACGGTTTCGCAGGGTAGAGTTTGCGGTGATTTGATCGGCAATGTGCGTAGGCTCACCCGTCAGAATGATCTTGTGGAGCAAAGTGAGACTATGAAATAGATACAGATCAGGTGCGGCGAGGAGACCCAACTCTTTTTGGGCATCAGAAATATGATCAAATTTCCGTAGACCTGACACGACTCTAGTGGCGAAGTTAATGATCTTGCCTAGTCTATGGATGTTTGCTGACGACCCGTTCCCGTAAACAGATACGCAGTAGCGGATATTGAGTATAACTAGGCCATTGGCTATAGTGAAGAGGGTACTGGTCGGCAGATAGTGACGCAGATGGCTCAAGGCCAGAAGGAACCCAGCGCACTGGCGGACCACAACAACTACATGGGAATCCCACCTGTGGGGATCAAATGTCACCCCAAGGTTCTTACGCGAATGGCCCCCAGCTATCACGACGTCCTAAAGCACACTCGTATCGGGGTAATATTACGAAGATTTTGACGCGATCCGAGGGTAAGAAGCTGAGTTTTGTCGAGTTCATCTTCAAACCGTTTTCCAGGAAGTAGTGGTAGAGTTGGCTCAGACATGTCTCCATCTGGCTTAGCAGATTTTGAAGATCAGATTTCTGATCAGAGATGAGGACCTGGGTGTCGTCTGCAAACTGGGTGAAGTGTGCTACCGGGACGTGCAAACTGAGGTCGTTCGAAAATATGCAATAGAGGAGTGGACCTAATGATGAGCCTTGAAAGACACTTAGGATGTTTGGGAGAAAGGAGAGATATGCTTGTTTCCGTGTTTATCTGATACGCTAACAGCCTGCGTGTGACCTCCCAGATATATCCTAAACCATTCGATATCGATTCCATGTAGTTCTAGTTTAGTGAGCAGTTTGGTGTCGTCTATTATGTCGAAATATTTACTGAGATCCAGAATGCAAAGGAGAGCTACTTCCGAACGGTCCATTGCTGCTAGTATTTTGTCCGTGACTGAGATAAGAGCGGTTTCCGTAGAGTGGTGTGGTCTGGAGCCGTGCTGAGTTTGGGCCGGTAGGTGGTTTGAGTTTGGGTAGTGATATATTTGTTTCTGCATTACCTTCTCAGTGATCTTGGCGATTACCGGAACAAAAGAGATGGATCTAAAATTAGAGGGATCCGAAGGATCTCCTGATTTGTGAATGGGAGTTACCATTGACTGTTTCCAAGTGTAAGGGATATCAGCTGTAGCCAGGCATGTGTTTTTCATGTCGAGCAGCACTTCGCCGAAAAAAGAACAGAAATTTGGTAACCTTAATACAGATCCCGTCGGGTCCGCACGCACTTGTGCTTCTCATGTCTATGACGACTTTGGCTAGCTGTTCAAGAGACATGGGTGATACTTTATAGGAGCTGGTAGAGACGCGCGATAGCCGGCAACTGGGAGATGTGTGTTCAGGCATGTTTGCCTGGCGTTTGGCCTCTGCTGATACTTTTGGTCCGACACTAACAAAATATTGATTGAGCTGTTCAGGTAGGACCTAAGGTTGAACTCTGTGAGATCCTTTTTGTGTTGATAATGGGCTTGATAGCACGCCACGCAGCTGATGAACCTTTCTGAGCTATCTTTCCGCTAATATGTTCCCTAGAGTCAGCTCTAATAGCTGATCGAACTACTTATGCATGAGATGTTTGGTAGCTTCGCTAACATGTGGTACCGTTAGGTTTCGAATTTTGATGCTTCTGAGTGGCAGGTGCTCGTCGAGAATAGGTGTCAGCAATCTCAGCAGGGTGTCACATTTATCAGTTACTGAGATGCGACCAGTGACCTGGCCCCAATCGATCTCACCAAGGTCAAGGGTCAGTTCCGAGGTGTCCACTCGTCCGAAAGAACGTGACTTTATCCTGGTGTTAACTGAGGCAGGCCTGTTTACTTTAATTGAACACGTGATAAATTTGTGGGGACCGTAGTGGCAGAAACTCACTCTGGGTCTGTCGCAGAGGTGAGCGAATTTGTTATGATGACATCCAATAAAGAGCCTGTGGCAAATGTAGGGCGCTTCACTGTCATGGTAAGTGAATAGTTTCTTACGAACTGAAGCAGGTCTGTTTTTTTGGGGCAATTTGCCGTGACGAGAAGGTTGCAATTTAGATCGCCTGCGAGGTCGAAAGTGCCGGTAAAGTTCAGTGTCGCCAATTGAACCTGTCTTTCGAGCTTAGCGCAGTCATCATTTAAGGCAGCTAGAGTGTTACGAGGAGGTCGATAGATTGCCGCCAAAATGAAATACTTTCCGCTTTTACATTTGACTTTGGTCCAGAGTGTTTCTAGTTTGGAGCTCGAGTTTGGAGGCGTAAAATTTTTCAAAACGGCAATAGTAAACGCTGACTTGGCGATAATCGCCACCCCACCGTAGCCACTAGAGTCAGACCGGTCCGCACGTTTTAACTGGCAACCAGGGAAGTTAATGAGACTCATGGGAGTGCTAGGTCGCAGCCAGGTCTCAGTCGCCACAGCTAGGTCTCGAGAGTAAGAAAGAAGGTCGTGTTGTAGCTCAAGTAGCGTAGGTTTTATAGATTGGGTATTGATGAGTAGTTGCTATCACGACGGCTGCAAACAAAAATATACTTCACCTTCCTATCCCTACATTACACCCCATCATTGTACACACACGGGATCTTCGACACCTTTGGTTTTTTTATGTCTCAACATTTTGATACGGTACGGCAAGCCACGCCGAATGACATCCACATAATGCAAATTGAAGCCATAGTCACGAAACGCGAAGACTCTGAAAATTGTACGAACCTTTGACCTTGCGGCTTGATCTGACATGTCCCGGGTTGAAATGTTACTCGAGGGTTTCCCACGGGCTTTCTCCTGATGCCAAGCATCGGTAGCTTTGGAAGAAACACGAAGAAAACGAAGAAACACGGGAATGAAATTGAAGAACGATCGAAGAAATAAGTTCGACCTTTGACTTTGCAAATTAATGAGATTTCTGAGCAATTTGCTGGAGTACCACACGGCACATCGAAGGACTATATTTATGAAAATTGAAGACATAACGACGTGGCGCGAGAACTTCGAAGAACTTAAGCTAGCCTTCGGTCTTATGGTTTTGACATTGGCATGTCCCGGTTTGAAATATTACTCGAGGTGCACCATGGGCTGTCTGATGAAAGATGTGAGTAGGTTATGGCGAAGAAAAAATGCAAGGCGACCAAGGGAACCGGTGTGACCTTAGAAATTGGTTATATTTGGTAACATTTTAATACGGTACAAGCCACGTCGAATGACACCCACTTTATGCAAATTGACACCATAGCGACGAATGGCGTGGACTTCGAACCATTCAGACTAGCCTTTCACCATAAGGTTTAACCTTGACATATCCCGGTTTAAAAATGTTCGAAAATGTTCGGGGATTCACAAGGACCAGCTTGGCCTTTGTTCTGGACAAACAATTCGGTTCCTTATCTTTCTGATACTGCATAGGAAGCCACATCAAATGACGCTCATTCGATAGCAATTGAAGCGATAGCAACTGCCCCTCGTGTTCGGTCGATATCGCTTTAATATCGCCGTACGATAAACGAACCTAACCCTTGACCTGGAAGTTTGACCTTGATATGTTCCAATTTGAAATGTTGTAGGTTGGTTCACCACCTACAACATTTGATTCTAAAGATCATAAACCCGTCGCTGAGTGCCGGTGCCAATACAAATGCGCCTCTGGCGAACTCGTCGCTGAATACAAATACAAATACGACGTTAACTTGACGTACCTGCTTACGGCTGTCCATGACTTCCCTCAGTGGTCTTGAAGATACCCAAGAACATCCAGAGTCGCGTTTGTTCAAAATATATCAAATATATCAATACATGAACAAGGGAATGCAGCCTGAGACGTATAAAGCCTAGCGATAATGTAGATGTGTTGCCTAGCAGAGCACAATTTTGCACCAAAGCGAAAACAGAGGATGGTGAAGGTTCATGTTATTCAGGAATGACTTGGAAGCAGACATTTCTAACGTTTGGTGATGTACTATTCTAGGAGTTTGTGACGACAGATAGCCTGTGAAGACCGTTTATTGGCTATATCGTTTTTTAGCATTTTTGGTGATTATTTTCCGTATATGTTTTGACTCTATAAGCTATTAAGTAGAATTTTGAGGCGATGATACTCAGGTAGCTGAGGCTTCGGGGGACACGGATTTTTTTTTGTTGTTGTTGGGGGGGAACAAATCGCCACCTTTCAGAATTTGGGGACATGTCCCCCAGCTTCCCCCCAATGCTTACGGCCATGATGTTGTGTGCAACAGCTTCGAAATGTCCGGCGCATCGCCAAAAATAAGGAAGACTAAAATCGGCTGACAATTTTCCTGGTTAGTCCATAAATATAAAAACATTTGATAGCGTTAGACCACGAAAATCGGCGCTGATGCGCTTCCCATTACATGATCAAAAGGGCACTACTGGTGACTTGTTTGGTGTATATTGTTATGTTATACTGTTCCAAGGTCATGCTAGGTCACCGAAGTCAACTCAGGCCAAGTGCATGGCAGGCCAATGGAACCAAACTTGTTCAACTGGAAGGTTGTCATATACGCAAATATCGGTCATGCGATTCATGTTATTTTGCATGTTACCTCCCTTCTGTTTTTGTCATTGTGAACTTAAGCATTTCCATACTTCGTTCATGTACTTCAGCCCTTTCTTCGTGAAGCCGATTGCGATGTTCCGGTAACCGGGTCCGGTTGCATTGCATCATTAGTTATGTCCAAAACATCATTGGTGCTCATTGTGGAACATTTAAACACAATCGCAGCGATCCACAACCATATCAAGCCAAATATGACACATGCAACCTCATTTGGCCTTGATGTTATTGACCTGAGGTCAAGAAATTTGCACCCGATAGATTTCATCACCATATCCATCTACCCTGAATATTTAATTTATCTAGCTATAATGGGAGCCGATATCTTAGGGAGCTGAATCCGTCCTCCTCCAGTGCGCGTAATTTTCACAGGTCCTCCAGGGCGCCTGTTAATGACGTCACCAATGGGAATTGTGAATTGTTACCTGAAAGCATAATTTTTCAGTATTAAGGGGAGAAATATTACCATGCATTACAGTTGACGGCACAGAATAGCCCACCAATACTTGCAAATAGAAAATGGCAATCCGAAGTCAGTAATATCAACGATTGCAAGTGATCTTGGGAAGATCGATAAGCTATTCGATAAGCTTATAATATCTTTCATTAAGGTGAGCGCCATAAAATCTTCCGTTTGGGATCGTTGTGCTACAAGTTGCGAAAATTAGCAATGTTCTATAAAATTAGTGGAGATGTTTTATATAATGGAAGCATAAATCTGTGTCTGAGGTTAACTTTATTTTTGTGTGAGGGGGATTTGTGAGCAAGACCGACATGGGCCAAGAGCGCAAATACCCAACACAATCCCCTCAGTTATTGGGAGACCGTAATGGGATAGCATCAGTACGCTGTATCATCACACCTTTATCTTGTCTTGAGGGGGTCGCGGCAGCTCAGTCGGTGGGGCGTCGGACTTTTGATCGTGAGATGGTCTGTTCAAACCCCACCAGCGGCGGGACTGGCGTGGCAACCCGCGACCAATCGGCGTGAAAGCTTGGCGACACCCTACGCTGACCAGTCGAATGGGTCCTAGAAGTCCAGGAGATTGGAATATCCTGGCTACCTGCCCGGGCTAACATGTCGGCAGAAGGCGGCGGCCGAGTGCGTGACGACAGCGATGTCGGTCGCGGTTCCGGCATCTGCGGTGCAGTGGCAGCAGCGTCCGCCGATGCCGGCGGCAAGTTCGCGCCATAGCGTCGCGCCATATCCTAAACGTCCGGCCGCCAAGGTGGCATTCACACTTTCACGGCAGGCAGTAGCGGGTGGCTTTGGGTTTTGCATCGTTTCCCGTGCGGAACGAAACGCAGTGGGCTCGTGCGGTAGCGCGACTGCGGTTATCCGTGCGGTTAACCGATGTCATCCATCAAACCTAACAGCGCTATTGGCAGGTGGCAGCAGCCCGTGTGACGAGCTACATTTCACCCTGCACAGCAGCAGGCACGTGAAGGCGATTGCAGGACCGGCACTTGTCAAGTTGACTTCCCTGTCGACATGTTGGTTGTCCTACGGATGCGATGCGTTGCTGCCGACAGTTAGCACCTACCGACAGTTGGCACCTACTGACAGTTAGCACCTACTGACAGTTAGCACCTACCGACAGTTGGCACCTACTGACAGTTGGCACCTGCCGACAGTTAGCACCTACTGACAGTTAGCACCTACTGACAGTTAGCACCTACTGACAGTTAGCACCTACCGACAGTTGGCACCTACTGACAGTTGGCACCTACTGACAGTTGGCACCTGCCGACAGTTAGCACCTACCGACAGTTGGCACCTACTGACAGTTGGCACCTGCCGACAGTTAGCACCTACTGACAGTTGGCACCTGCCGACAGTTGGCACCTGCCGACAGTTGACACCTACTGACAGTTGGCACCTGCCGACAGTTGGCACCTACTGACAGTTGGCACCTACCGACAGTTGGCACATGCCGACAGTTGGCACCTGCCGACAGTTAGCACCTACTGACAGTTGGCACATGCCGAAGGTTAGCACCTACTGACAGTTGGCACATGCCGACAGTTGGCACCTACTGACAGTTGGCACCTACCGACAGTTGGCACCTACTGACAGTTGGCACCTACCGACAGTTAGCACCTACCGACAGTTAGCACCTACTGACAGTTGGCACCTACTGACAGTTGGCACCTACCGACAGTTGGCACCTACCGACAGTTGGCACCTGCCGACATAAAGACATAAAGACATAAAGACATAAAAGATTAGTGCAACTCTGAGCCACAAGGGCCCTTCTTGGTTGCACTCTGTACCCTGAACCAGTTGCCCACCAAATCTGCCAATCAGCCCTCCCTGTAATACTGAAAAGCAAGCCCTCTATTCTTATAATGATTGTCTATGCTGTTTTTAAAGATGTTCAATGTGCTGCTACTGACGATGTTTTCTGGCAGCTGGTTCCAGTGTTCCACTACCCTGTTGGTGAAGAAAGTTTGCCTTAACCTTGTTCTGCTGTGGTTAATTTTAATTTTGAATTTATGACCTCTAATTGCATCATTTCTGTTAAATTCAAACATTTCCCCAAGGTATCCCCTCTCCAGACCATTTACAAATTTAAAGACCTCGATGAGATCTCCTCTCAGCCTTCTATATCTAAGTGAAAACATATTCAATTTCTTCAATCTTTCCTCATATGCCAGGTTGCTTATGCCATTAACCATTTTTGTAGCCCTCTTTTGTACTCTCTCTAAAAGCCAAAAATCTTTTTCATAGCTAGGAGACCAAGCTTGGATGCAGTATTCCAAATGTGGCCTGACGTATGCACAGTAAAGCTTCCTGATCACTTCCTCACTTCTGTATGATACATTCCTATTTATTGCCCCGAGCATTCTCAGTGCCTTCTTCCTGGCTTCCTTGGTCTGTTCTGATGCCCCCAATTTTGTGTTTAGAATAACACCTAAATCCTTCTCCTGTTGAGTCACTGATAGCACTTGGCCACCCATCAAGTATGGAGCCTTCATATGCTGCTTACCTACATGCATGATTTTGCACTTATCAAAGTTAAATTTCATTTGCCATCCTTCGGACCACTTCACAAGTTCGTCTAAGTCTTTTTGCAGCGAGATATGCTCATCCTGACCTGTTATTGCCCTAAAGACCTTCAAATCATCTGCAAATTTCAAAACTTTACTGCTTAGGCCACTTTCAATGTTATTTACAAATATAATGAACAGTAATGGCCCTAGTACTGACCCCTGGGGGACTCCACTAAGAACATTTTGCCATGATGACTTTGTACCATTTAGCATCACTCTTTGCTGTCTATCTGAAAGCCACAACTCTATCCATTTTAAGATGCTACCTGCAATACCATGGGACTGAAGCTGTATCATTAACCGTTTATGGGGTACCTTGTCAAAGGCCTTACTAAAGTCAAGATATGCTACATCAACCTGATTTCCCTGATCAAATTGTTCTGTGGCGAAGTTCAAAAAGTCCAAGAGGTTTGTGAGACACGATCGTCCTTTTCTAAATCCATGTTGAGTATCTTGAATCAATCTGCTACCTTCCAGATAACTAACCATTCTATCCTTGATAATTGATTCGAGTACCTTGCAGACTAGGGATGTGAGACTTATTGGCCTATAGTTTTCAACTTTCCCTCTTTCTCCTTTCTTGAAAATAGGAACTACATTTGCCCTTTTCCAATCGGTTGGAATTTCATTATGTGAAACTGATCTACAAAATATTATACTAAGTGGAAATGCCAGTTCCTTTTCAGTTTCCCGCAACACCCTAGCATAAATATCATCAGGTCCTGCTGCCTTATTTGGCTTTATTTTCCTGATATGATTGTAAACAACATCACTACCAATGAAATCAACATCATTTGTCAGATCCCATGTAACTGAACTATGGTGTACGGTCGGCAGATTGGTCATATCTTCCAATGTAAACACTGATTTGAACTGCTTGCTCAGCTCCTCAACCATCTCACTATCCTCACCCAATGTAGTCCCGTTTACTTCCAGTGGACCAATTGTGCTAGAAACTTTACTCAGCTTGTAGAAACTAAAGAACTTTTTACTGTCCCCATTACAGTTTCTAGCTAAATCCAGTTCCTTTGCTCGCTTTGCTGCTCTGGTTTTTTGCTTCACAGTGTCTCTAGCTTTTCGATACGCCTTTAGATTAATGACATTTGAGGCTTCTTTAAAAACTATAAATGCAGTTTTCTTAGCCCTAATTGCTTTTATCACGTCTGGTGTAAGCCATGCTGGCTTTCCTACCCTTCTTTTGCGTCTTTGCTTTTGGGGGACATGTCTAATCTGAGTTTCCTTTAAGTAATATTTGAACTTTTCCCACATTTCACAGGCATTTAAATTGGAGAATTCTTCTTCCCATCTGATGGCACTTAAAGCCGCTCTCATGCCGTTAAAGTCTGCTCTGTTGAAATTTGGAACCTTTACCAAATTATCCTTGATAATTTCCCCTACATGTGCCTTGAATCTAACTATGTTATGGTCACTTTTTCCCAGAGTTTCGCCTACAGTCAAGTCTTGAACCAAGTCACTTGAATCCGAGAATACAAGGTCCAAGAATGAGCCATGCCTGGTAGGTTCCGATACAAACTGGTGTAAGAACAGGTCCTCTTCAAGGCATTTCCTGAACATTTTGCATGATGGGGAGCCAACACCAGCATTTTCATAACCTTTTAGATTAAAGTCACCGAGAATAAGGCACTTCCTCTTAAAGTTTCTACTGATTTCCTCACAAATCACCTTGTCAAGCTCCAGTTGCTGAGAATGTGGCAGGGTTCCTGATCGGTAGAAAGCTCCTATCCTAAGAGTATTGCTGTTGCCTTTTCCCACAGTGACATCAAGCCAAATGGACTCCACAGACACATTTTTATCCCCACCTGCTACTTTTTGAGAACTGAATAAGCTATTCACATAGAGCATTACACCACCCCCTTTCATTGCTGGACCCCTATTGCACGAAAACATATTGTATCCCTGGATCTCATAGTCCTGTAAGTTATCTCCAAAATATCCTTCGCTGACCCATGCCTCCGTAATGTAAACAAAATCCGGTTCCTCCTCAGCAACATAACACTTGAACTCATCAAATTTGGAACGGATACTCTGAGCATTAAACATCATACACTTAACAAATGCTCCATAACCACCTTTGGCTTTTTCATATTGAGGAGTTCTTTTATCACTAGATGAACTATAACTCTGTCCCCTTGAGTTGCTGCTGTCCCTATTTGCAGACTTTGAGGTTCTATTGCCTTGGCTGACACTATTGGAATCTTCCTGAGTTGGCAATGCAATTTCATCCCTCCCCACCCCATTTCCTAGTTTCCCTGAAGGACATGCTCATATACTTTGCCTAACACATGGACCCCCTTCTCAGAAAAATGCAGGCCATCCCTCTGATAGAGGTCCCACGTTGCATAAAACCTGCTCCACTCGTCTACAAATGTAAAGCCTAGCTCCTGGCAGAGCTTTCCTACCCTGGTGTTAGCTGCCAGTGCCCTAGAGCTCCACTCAGGGGAGGCTCTAGCCCTAGGCAAAATTCCTGTTACAAGCACTCTATTGGTACCCTTCAGGGTGGCCAGAAGGGCCCTGTACTCCCGCAGAAGCTCCTCGCTCCTAGTATGACCTATGTTATTTACCCCTACATGCACTATGACTGTGTTAAACTGGTGATCACTGGTGACCTGTGCCACCGCAGGTACCAGGTCCTTCACCTTGGCACCAGGCCTGGTGATGCACCTCCTGTCCCTCCTACCTTTACAAAATACCCGCTCTAAATGACGCACACGAGAGTCTCCTATGACCAGCACTGACTCCTTACTACTGCTATCCTGGGGGCAGTCATCCAATGCCTGGAACATATTTGTTGTTACAATGCCTGCCCGCTGGGCCGGTCGGCTACACTTCCTCCCGCTCCTACCACCTGCCACCTGCCACTCACTGACCCTTTCCTTAGGTTCGCGTCTCCAAATCCTCCACCCCCTGACCTCATGCCACTTCCCCTCCTGTGACCTACCAGAACTACCCCTCCTCTGTTCACTATTAACACTATTAACCCTCCCCTCTTGAGAGATCCCAGCCACCTCCACAGTAGGGGAAACCTCAGCTACCTGGTGGCCTGCGACCACCTGGGCATATGATGTCCCTGCTACGGATTGACCCCTTGTTGCTTTATCTTGCCTACCCTGTGCAACAAGGGCAGCCTTGAGGTTGGAAACCTCTGCCTTAAGGGTCCTAATTTCTTCCTCTAGTGCCTGCATCCTGGTCGAAACCATCCTAAACGCTGCAGCTTATGCCTAGATTTAGATTTAAATTAACTTGCTAAATTAACTTGCTAAACAACCGACAAAAAAGCTAACTATCATTCACTATAAATCGCTACCTCCTATACTGTCAGTTAAATATCTGAGTGCCTCAAGAAAAGCAGAAACTATTAAACAATTGTTTGTTTTTTTGTTTTGTTTTCTTTTTAAATAAATTGAGTAACTAAACAAGATGTCTAATCTAATTGTCTTCCACACAAGTAGACAACTATATAAATATCCCTTTGATATCACTTATGGCTAGACAGAAAAATGAACAGTCACACAGCACTTATGAATACCCCCAACTTACTACTAATTAAACTATCTTAAACTTCAACACCAAACACACTTGCTAAACAACCGACAAAAAAGCTAACTATCATTCACTATAAATCGCTACCTCCTATACTGTCAGTTAAATATCTGAGTGCCTCAAGAAAAGCAGAAACTATTAAACAATTGTTTGTTTTTTTGTTTTGTTTTGTTTTTTAAATAAATTAAATAACTAAACAAGATGTCTAATCTAATTGTCTTCCACACAAGTAGACAACTATATAAATATCCCTTTGATATCACTCATGGCTAGACAGAAAAATGAACAGTCACACAGCACTTATGAATACCCCCAACTTACTACTAATTAAACTATCTTAAACTTCAACACCAAACACACTATGCACACCAAAAAATAAATAAAGTATGTTAGGATAGTATGAATGTTGTCTAATGTACTTATCAAATCTACAAACTTGTAATATCTCCCACTACAGAAATCGAAGAGTCGAGAACACGCCGAAGCCACGAGGCCTCCCTTTGGCGCATACAAGATGGCGTCCTGCGGCGTCGCTAGGTTAATATAGTATAGTTTGCGTGCTACGAAAATGCTTATAAGATAAAACCTAATGAAATATAATAAGAGAAGTAATTGCTAAGCACCTATCCACAGCTTAGACTAGAGTACTGCCCTGTTCTGCAGCGACTTATCTGGAAACCTGGAGCCCGGGCGCGCGTCCTTCCACCTTGAGAGCTGGCGGCAAACTGTTGGCACCTGCCGACAGTTGGCACCTACTGACAGTTGGCACCTGCCGACAGTTGGCACCTACTGACAGTTGGCACATGCCGACAGTTAGCACCTACTGACAGTTGGCACATGCCGACAGTTGGCACCTACTGACAGTTGGCACCTTCTGACAGTTGGCACCTTCTGACAGTTAGCACCTTCTGACAGTTGGCACCTGCCGACAGTTGGCACCTACTGACAGTTGGCACCTGCCGACAGTTAGCACCTACTGACAGTTGGCACCTGCCGACAGTTAGCACCTACTGACAGTTGGCACCTGCCGACAGTTGGCACATGCCGACAGTTGGCACCTACCGACAGTTAGCACCTACTGACAGTTGGCACCTGCCGACAGTTGGCACCTACTGACAGTTGGCACCTGCCGACAGTTAGCACCTACTGACAGTTGGCACCTGCCGACAGTTAGCACCTACTGACAGTTGGCACATGCCGACAGTTGGCACCTACTGACAGTTGGCACATGCCGACAGTTGGCACCTACTGACAGTTGGCACCTTCTGACAGTTGGCACCTTCTGACAGTTAGCACCTTCTGACAGTTGGCACCTGTCGACAGTTAGCACCATTGAGCACCAACTGTGTGCCAAAATTCACTCAAGTTCTCGGCTCAGCGCTCGGACTAAGCTTGTTGCAAGCTACACGCGGCCGTTTAACCCTCCGGCAGTTCGCCATGTCACACTGTCCAACAACCGCCTCCGTGTGTGGGCCTGCCCATTGTTGCTGCTTCTCATTGTTGTTGCTGCCCATTATTGTTCCTGCCCGTCATTGTTGCCGCATATTGTTGTTGCTGCCCATCATTGTTCCTGCCCGTTATTGTTGCCACATATTGTTGTTGCTGCACATTGATGTTGCTGCCCATTATTGTTGTCGCACATTGTTGTTGCTGCACATTGTTGTTGCTGCCCATTATTGTTCCCGCATATTGTTGTTGCTGCACATTGTAGTTGCTGCATATTGTTGTTGCCGCATATTGTTGTTGCTGCACATTGTTGTTGCTGCACATTGTTGTTGCTGCACATTGTTGTTGCTGCACATTGTTGTTGCTGCACATTGATGTTGCTGCACATTGTAGTTGCTGCACATTGTTGTTGCCGCATATTGTTGTTGCTGCACATTGTTGTTGCTGCACATTGTTGTTGCTGCCCGTTATTGTTGCCGCATATTGTTGTTGCTGCACATTGTTGTTGCTGCACATTGTTGTTGCTGCCCATTATTGTTCCCGCATATTGTTGTTGCTGCACATTGTAGTTGCTGCATATTGTTGTTGCCGCATATTGTTGTTGCTGCACATTGTTGTTGCTGCACATTGTTGTTGCTGTACATTGTTGTTGCTGCATATTGATGTTGCTGCACATTGTAGTTGCTGCATATTGTTGTTGCCGCATATTGTTGTTGCTGCACATTGTTGTTGCTGCACATTGTTGTTGCTGCACATTGGTGTTGTTGCACATTGATGTTACTCCACATTGTTGTTGCTGCACATTGTTGTTGCTGCCCATTATTGTTCCTGCCCGTTATTGTTGCCGCATATTGTTGTTGCTGCACATTGTAGTTGCTGCCCGTTATTGTTGCTGCATATTGTTGTTGCTGCACATTGTAGTTGCTGCATATTGTTGTTGCCGCATATTGTTGTTGCTGCACATTGTTGTTGCTGCACATTGTAGTTGCTGCATATTGTTGTTGCCGCATATTGTTGTTGCTGCACATTGTTGTTGCTGCACATTGGTGTTGTTGCACATTGATGTTGCTGCACATTGTAGTTGCTGCATATTGTTGTTGCCGCATATTGTTGTTGCTGCACATTGTTGTTGCTGCACATTGTTGTTGCTGCACATTGTAGTTGCTGCATATTGTTGTTGCCGCATATTGTTGTTGCTGCACATTGTTGTTGCTGCACATTGTTGTTGCTGCACATTGTAGTTGCTGCATATTGTTGTTGCCGCATATTGTTGTTGCTGCACATTGTTGTTGCTGCACATTGTTGTTCATTGTTGTTGCTGCACATTGGTGTTGTTGCACATTGATGTTACTCCACATTGTTGTTGCTGCACATTGTTGTTGCTGCCCATTATTGTTCCTGCCCGTTATTGTTGCCGCATATTGTTGTTGCTGCACATTGTAGTTGCTGCCCGTTATTGTTGCTGCATATTGTTGTTGCTGCACATTGTAGTTGCTGCATATTGTTGTTGCCGCATATTGTTGTTGCTGCACATTGTTGTTGCTGCACATTGTTGTTGCTGCACATTGTTGTTGCTGCACATTGTTGTTGCTGCACATTGTAGTTGCTGCATATTGTTGTTGCCGCATATTGTTGTTGCTGCACATTGTTGTTGCTGCACATTGTAGTTGCTGCATATTGTTGTTGCCGCATATTGTTGTTGCTGCACATTGTTGTTGCTGCACATTGTTGTTGCTGCACATTGTTGTTGCTGCACATTGTTGTTGCTGCACATTGTTGTTGCTGCACATTGTAGTTGCTGCATATTGTTGTTGCCGCATATTGTTGTTGCTGCACATTGTTGTTGCTGCACATTGTTGTTGCTGCACATTGTAGTTGCTGCATATTGTTGTTGCCGCATATTGTTGTTGCTGCACATTGTTGTTGCTGCACATTGTTGTTGCTGCACATTGGTGTTGTTGCACATTGATGTTACTCCACATTGTTGTTGCTGCACATTATTGTTGCTGCCCATTATTGTTCCTGCCCGTTATTGTTGCCGCATATTGTTGTTGCTGCACATTGTAGTTGCTGCCCGTTATTGTTGCTGCATATTGTTGTTGCTGCACATTGTAGTTGCTGCATATTGTTGTTGCCGCATATTGTTGTTGCTGCACATTGTTGTTGCTGCACATTGTTGTTGCTGCACATTGTAGTTGCTGCATATTGTTGTTGCCGCATATTGTTGTTGCTGCACATTGTTGTTGCTGCACATTGTTGTTGCTGCACATTGTTGTTGCTGCCCATTATTGTTCCTGCCCGTTATTGTTGCCGCATATTGTTGTTGCTGCACATTGTAGTTGCTGCCCGTTATTGTTGCTGCATATTGTTGTTGCTGCACATTGTAGTTGCTGCATATTGTTGTTGCCGCATATTGTTGTTGCTGCACATTGTTGTTGCTGCACATTGTTGTTGCTGCACATTGTTGTTGCTGCATATTGTTGTTGCCGCATATTGTTGTTGCTGCACATTGTTGTTGCTGCACATTGTTGTTGCTGCCCATTATTGTTCCTGCCCGTTATTGTTGCCGCATATTGTTGTTGCTGCACATTGTTGTTGCTGCACATTGTTGTTGCTGCCCGTTATTGTTCCTGCCCGTTATTGTTGCCGCATATTGTTGTTGCTGTACATTGTTGTTGCTGCACATTGTTGTTGCTGCACATTGTTGTTGCTGCATATTGTTGTTGCTGCACATTGTTGTTGCTGCACATTGTTGTTGCTCCACATTGTTGTTGCTGCACATTGTTGTTGCCGCACATTGTTGTTGCTGCACATTGTTGTTGCTGCACATTGTTGTTGTCGCACATTGTTGTTGCTGCCCGTTATTGTTGCTGCACATTGTTGTTGCTGCACATTGTTGTTGCTGCACATTGTTGTTGCTGCCCGTTATTGTTGCTGCACATTGTTGTTGCTGCACATTGTTGTTGCTGCACATTGTTGTTGCTGCACATTGTTGTTGCTGCACATTGTTGTTGCTGCCCGTTATTGTTGCTGCACATTGTTGTTGCTGCACATTGTTGTTGCTGAACATTGTTGTTGCCGCACATTGTTGTTGTTGCACATTGTTGTTGTTCCACATTGTTGTTGTTGCACATTGTTGTTGCTGCACATTGTTGTTGTTGCGTCAGGAGCCCCGACGGCGGACAACACAGCGGTAAGCTGTGTTGTCCGCCGTCAGCTTTCATACACATGTATGCAAGTGCATTTTGTACATGAGTATACAAGCCCACAAGTTGTTGATAGACTCGTACACAAGTCTTGATACACAAGCTCTCACTTGTCCACAGCGAGGGTTAGAGCTGGACAGTCTGATCCCGCCCCCTATATCGGGGGACAAGGCATTTCGATGCCTCTCATGCAACCCAAGAGCGTAGCATGGAATATAAGTGAGTCTTCCGACGGAAAGACATCAGTGGACATATTTCCTATTCATCAACATTTTTTCGGTGTTTTAGAAAAATAGAACAGTTTGGCTTACATATTTACAATGCATGTGGTAATACAGGGGACAAGCTTGGCGGCCCCGGTGATTGATCAAGGTGCTATAAGCACACCAATGAAAAGCTGGCGAAACTGATATTACCTTACAATGGGAGTTTTTGCTTTGAACAAGCGTTCCAGCTCAGGGCCGTCGCCACCGGGGGGGCAGCGGGGACAATTGCCCCTGCCATGAGACTGGGGGCGCCGCCCCCTGAAATTTGAGGAGGCCCCCAGGGCGGAAAGGAGGCCCCAGGACGAAAAGGTGACCCCAGGACGAAAAGGAGGCCACAGGGCCAAACGGAGGCCCCAGGACGAAAATGAGGTCCTCCAGGATGAAAAGGAGGCCCCCATGACGACAAGAAGGCCCCCAGGACGAATAGGAGGCCCCCAGGACGAAAATGAGGCCCCAGAACGAAAAGGAGGCCTCAAGACAAAAAGGAGGCCCCCAGGACGAAAAGGAGGCCCCAGGACGAAAAGGAGGCCCAGGACGAATAGTAGGCCCCCAGGACGAAAAGGATGCTCCCAGACGAAAAGGAATCCCCAGACGAAAAGGAGGCCCTCATGAGGAAAAGGAGGCCCCTAGGACGAAAAGGAGTCCTGGCATGATGAAAAGGAGGCCCCAATGACGAAAAGAAGGCCCCCAGGACGAAAAGGAGGCCCTCCAGGACGAAACGGAGGCCCCCAGGAAGAAAAAGAGGCACCCAGAACGAAAAGGAGGTTCCACAGACGAAGAGGAGGCCCCAGGACGAAAAGGAGATTCTCCAAATTATGCGTCACCAAGAGGAGGCCCATAATTTGGGAAGAAAACGAGTGATCTAGGAGATAGTAGGAGGCCCAAGAAATTAAGAGAGCGCTAACAATTGGCACGGACGCCCCCAGGACGATTAGGAGGCCTCCGAGACGAGAAGGAGGCCCCAGGACGAGGAGGCTCCCAGGACGAGAAGGAGGCCCCAGGACTAAAAAGAGGCCCCCCAGGACGAAAGGAAAGACCCAGGACGAAGATGAGGCCCATGGGACGAAAAGGAAGCCCCATGGAAGAAAAGGAGATTCTACAAATTAAGGGCCCCCAGGAGGAGGCCCATAATTTGAAAAAGAAGTCACCTAGGGGAGGGAAGGAGGCCATAGAAATCAGGAGAGTGCCAAAAAATAGCACCGTTAGTTATTTGGGTTTTAGGGCGCATCAACTGCAGTGGTCATACAGCGCCCATAAAAAAATGGCACGGATGCCCCCCGACTTTGCAAAGGAGCCTCAATACGGGAGGCCCAAGAAAATGAGAGGAGGCCCTAAGCCGGGAAAGAAAGCCAGTGGATATGATATGATGTTTCGGAGCAGGGATGTCGCCACCGGGGTGGGCGGCAGCGGGGGAAGTCGTCTCCACTTCTTGCCTTGATACTTGGGGGGGGGGGGACGCCCCAGTAATTTGAGGAGACCACTATCCAGGAATGCATAGGACAAAGAGGTGAGCAAGGAGCCCGACGGGACAGAAGACGATGCTGTCAAGGAGGATCCAAGACTGACATTGAGTCCCCCAGGAAATATAATCAGATTCCTATCACAGACATGGAACAGAGATTGTGAGGAGGCCCCCAGGTCGAAAAGGAGGCCACCCAGGACGAAAAAGAGACCTCCAGGACGAAACGAATGCCACCGAGACGGGCAAGAAGCCACCCAGGGTTACACGAGAAGGCTTCCGATGGATGGAAATATTTTCTTAATTTGGAAAACGAGGACACAAAGATAGAAGAGAGGACCCTACAATAGAAAATAATGAAAGGAGATAATTATCCGGACGCAAGAGGGGGCCCAAAGATGGGTAAGAAGGTCCCCTAGGAATGAGAGAAGGCCACTGAGACTAGCCAGACGAGGCCCATATTTTAGAAGACGAGTACCCTAGAAGAGAAGATTTAGGACTAGGACGCAAAAGCAACATGCTAAGAGGATAATGAGGCTCCAAACACATATGACGGGGCCTCAAAGACGTGAAAGGAGTCCCATAATCTTAATAAGGAGTCATCTAGTAGAGGGTAGGAGGTGCCAGAAATCAAGAGAGTGCCAAAAATTGGCACGGAGGCACCCATAATTGCAAACGAGGCCCCAACACGGAAAGGGAGGCCCAAAAAATGAGAGGAGGCCCTAAGACGGAAAAGAAAGCCAATGGATATGAGATGAGGTTTTGGAGACGCAAAAATAGGCACCAAAACGAATAAGGTTCCACCAAAATAGAAAATGATGACCCAGAGACATGGCTGGAGGCACCTAATTCGGAAGAGAACACAAGGTTGGAAATAAGACCAATGATGAACGAGGAGGCCCTAAAATTGGAGAGAAAGGCCATTGGATAAGTGAGATAGCTTCCGGGGGGAAAAGAAGGCTCACAGATGGCCAAAAAAGTCCCCGGAGAATAACAAGGCCACTGAAATAGGAAAGATTATGTATACTTTGGAAGAGGACGAGGAACAGAAGAGGAGTCTACTAGGAGAAAAGATACCACCCTTAAGATGGGCGAAGTTCGAATCAAAACGCAGAGCAGGAGGTCCCCAAGACGTGAGAGGAGGCCCCCAATTTGAAAAAGGACTAGAAGAGAAATGAG
This sequence comes from Imbricaverruca yamaguchii, assembly GCA_034440575.1. Lineage (NCBI taxonomy): Eukaryota > Metazoa > Arthropoda > Thecostraca > Neoverrucidae > Imbricaverruca > Imbricaverruca yamaguchii. The sequence goes on from JAOTOL010001381.1 coordinate 423,969, forward strand.
AGCCCTGCCGGTCTCGAGAGGAGTCCCCAAAAAGGACTAGGTCTCCAGGACTGAATGAGGGACCGAAGACCGGAAAGATTTAAAAGAAAATGGGAGGAGGTCCTTAAGATGGGAGTGGTAACAGGTATGAAGGGGTGTGAGGTTTCCAAAATTGAAGATTCCCTCAAGATTGATAAGGCTTTGCCAGGATAAAGTATGAGGCCCACGAGGCGTGGCAGGAGGCCATAGATTTGGCAGATAATGCCCCTAGGACGTGAGAGGAAGCCCCATGCCATGGTAAAGGAGCTCCAAAAGCATTTATTTCAGTGGCCCTGTAAGAGAGGGCCATTCAAGACGGGAGAGGAGGACCATTGAATATGGAGGGGGTAGGACATAAAACGTTGAAAACCGGTGAAGAGGCTCCAGGAAATGGAACGAGCTACTTATGGCGCGAGATGAGGCCTACAATTTGCAAGAAACCCCTAAGAAGTGGTAGAAGTCGTGCCGGGGTGTTTGAAAATTGCGATTTGCACCCAAAAAATTTGGCCGGCGCCCCTGAAACTCACGCTGAGCCTGGGTGCACCAAAAATGTACGACCGGGCGATAACAATCAATCTAGTGGCACGACGGGTCGTACCATTCCACAACAGTCTCATTGGGAACAATGCAAATGAAGCCGGAGCAACGAAAAACACTCCGGACATGAGTCCAACTCTGAAAAACACTCACAAAAACACACAAAACACACAAAAACACTCCAACTCTGGGACCCAACAGTGACGCCAAAAAGCCTAAAGCGTTTTAGACCCCAAAAAAGTTTCGAGGCAGCTAAAGCTCGCGCTAGGGATCCAAGCAAATGACGTCGGGGCCCAAAAGATCACAGTGGACTATATAAAAAAAATCGCGTCGCAGCCCTTGAAAATCACACTGGAGGCGCACCGGGTCCCAAAAGTTGTAGCTGCTCCAAAACTCAATTCTTAACCGGAATGTTACTCTGGGATAATAACATACTCCTTCAATGTCCGCAGTGGCACATCAAAGGGGAAAATGCCCCCTCTATCCTGAGAGGCATAAGCTCCCAAGAATCGTGCCAGGGCTCCAAAAATTGTATCGGTCCACCAGAATTCGCGCAGGGGGTCTCCAAATAAGTACTTCGGGCCCCAGAAAACTCGTTACGAGGCTCGAACACTTGCAATAGGAACCGCCAAAATCGCGTTGGGGCAACAGCTAAGTACAACGCTTCCCACAAACTTGAAATTGTCCCCCAAAATATCGCGCTCGGGACCCACAATTCCCATCGGTAGTCCCGTCGAAGCTCCACAAAATTGTCGTCTAGGCCCACACGTAGGAACAGCGTGACCATAAAAACCGAATCGGTATCTGAAAAAAGCTGGAGCCTTCAAAAGTAGGAATGGATTCAACGAAATAAATATCCGGTTCGAGAAAATGGCTCTGGAGCACCGAACATTCTACCAGATGCCTTCACAAATTGAGAATGGCACTGGAAAACATACCGTATAAAAAAATCGAGGTGAGATGCCAAAACGTGGCGCCAGGGACTCGAAAAATCAGGCCGGGATTCGGACTTTACAAAAAAATCCACAAAAATTATGTTGAAGCACGAAAACTGGCGTTGGATCCCCGGAACCACGCGCCTGGGTGCGATAAATCGCGCTGGGACTAAGAAGCATCGCACCGAAGCCACAAAATGGTACTGGAGCACCACAAATGTGCGTCAGGAGCCTCAAATAAACACAACGGGAACCTAAGAGCACAACGGGGGCCGACAATACAACTGGTTCTCTAAAACGCACATAGTCTCCCAAGAGGCGACAGGGCCTTAACACATGCGCTGTAGCCATAAATACCTGGACCATCGAAGACCATCGGGATCTTCGAAAACACCCTGACACGTAAAAAATAATTGGTGCCCAAAAAATCAACAACACACTAAAACGAGGAGGAGTTTCGAAAATGCATTAAGCCGCAGCGCAGAAAGACACAGAGGGTCCAACAAAGAACACTGAAGAAGGGCCTCGGTTCGATAGCCATTCTGGAAGGATACCGGCAATGATATCAGGTGCAACAAAGCTGAGCGGAATCTGCATTTCATAACTACCAGAATATGTGGGAGGTAGGGAATTAATGATCAGATTTAATTACTCGACTTTTCGCAGCGAACGCGCATACTAAGCATTCCAACACGTCAAATATGGCGCAAGTCTATCATGTGGCAATAATTAGCAAAAGGCAGAAGGCCTAGCAGAAACCGTAGCATCGCACAAAGTGTGGCGAATGCGCCAAATGCGCAAGATGAGTGCGGACGTGCACGGACGTTGGCGTCGTGGCGACCGGGTGATATGAACTGGAATGCCTGAAATTGTGAAATTTTATATTTCAACGTAATGGGTAATATATTTCAAATTCAAGTTACGGGCTTAATACATTTTCGAAACTCCTGCTCGTGTTATGTTTTTTTTATTGACCGAGGATATTTTTTTTTACATGTCAGGTGGTTTTCGAAGATCCCGATCTGCTTATTTAGCTCCTGGTCCTTTTGCTCCATTTGCATCCATTTTGTCTTTTGTGGTTCCAACCACTTTTTCAGACACCTGTGCGTTAGCATGGTCCCTGTGTGCCTTGAGAGTTTCCAATGTATTTTTTTAAGCTCCATATATGTTTATTTAGCATACTGCAACCCATGTTTTAAGGCCCTGTCGCTTTTTGGGAGGTTGTGTGCCTTAGAGCGTCAGTTGTATTTTCGGCCCCCGTTGTGCTATTGGGGTCCCGCTGTGTTTATTTGGGGCTTCTAACGCACATTTGCGGGCCCCAGTTCGGTCCCACAAATGTGCCGGTTCGGTGTCCCAGCCCCACAAATAACCTAGTTCGGTGTCCCAGCCCCACAAATAACCTAGTTCGGTGTCCCAGCCTGACTTATGGTTCCCAGACGCGTAGTTCCTGGGCTTTTCATCGCATTTTTCTGGGCTCAATGCGATTTTTCTGGACCGTTTCTGAATTTTTTCTATGAAAAGTCCGAATTCCGGCCCAACATTTCGCGACCCTGGCGCCATGTATTTGTATCCCATCTCGATTTTTCGAGATTCGGTATGTTTTTCGGCGGCGTACGCAATTTGTGAAGGCATCTGGTAATATGTTCTGTGCTCCAGAGCGATTTTACTGACCCTGACATTTATTTTTTTGTGAATCCCTCCTAATTTTGGAGGGCTCCAGCTTGACATTTTCGGATACCGATCCGGTTGTTGTGGTATAGGTGCAATTTCAGCAGTGTGAGTTTACTTATCAAGGATACCATAATAAAAACGTAGAATTGGGTGGGGGAGTTAGGGTTGATATCCGACGAATCGGGAAAGATAGTGATAGATTAGGCCCCTCCACAGGAGAATTCAGTTGATCACTAATCATTTCATTTCGATAGGGTCCCTTTGACAAAATAGCGGTCAAAATCCCAGGCGCGTGAGTTTATTCTGGAAGAATTTGTTATTTTAGCTTGTTTGACAGGTGCCTTGCAGCCAGCACCAAATGTTAGAAAACTTCGCAAATTCCTAAGATCACGATACAAAAACAATGTAACCCACTTCGCGTTGTCACCTTCGCGAAAAAGTCGTCCCAGGGCTGATAAATGGTCGCTTCAGCTTTGCTTAGGGCATCAACCTGGTGGTAACCTAGGTATTTATCCACATATTACTTATTCATACCTTGGTATGGCCCAGTTTTCAGGGGAAACAAATTATTGCTATTGCGTGTTGAGCAAAGAATGCACCATGCCAAAGAACAAGCAGTGCATAATGTGAAGTCATGTTTCCCATTCCCGAACCATATTAAGGGCCTATAAACAATAGGAGGCCGCATCACAATGGAGGCCCCTTTTCGGGGAGCAGGAGGCCCCTTTCGACCTTGCCCCCTGGAAGAATTTCGTGGCGACGCCACTGTTCTGGCCATTAGAGTTTTACTATTGCTAAACATGCCAGGCTCGGCGCCCGGCTCGCCGTATCTCATTATCTTAGCGGAGCGGAGCTTACCAAAGCACGTTCCCACACGGTTCGTAGACTACAATGCCATTCCAATGGTGTCCACTCGGAGCTTTTTCCTCGATTAATTCCAAATGTCACCAGAGGCCATTTGGGTCTAAAATTCCCATATATTTCAAGCCTTAACGGCTCGTTTCCCGGAGGAAGCTTACGCATGGAGACATCCTCAACTACGATTAGACATGATGCGCATGGACTTTGATCCGCCGTAGGCAAAGATTCTTACGTCGTTCCGCTCTTTCGCTCTTTCCTTGTATTTTCCATATTCGCTTCCCATCTGACTCGAACATGTCATTTCGGAGCGAAACACGCTGAAACTATCGCCTCGACGGGTAGACTTTGAAACTCAAGAATTAGCATTCGATCAGTTCCCGAGGTCACAAAGCTAAACAAATATTAACACGCGCTCTCGAAGGCCTCTGAAAATAACGCGCACTGGAGGGAGGGGGCGGACTCCGCCCCCTAAGATCTCGGCTCCTATGAAGGCTAGAACAACGAAATTCGCAAGGTGGATGGGCACGATAGTGAACTCTATTGTGTGCAACGTTCAGGACCTTAAGTCAATATCTTCAAGGTCAAATGAGGTCAAAATTGCAAAATTTCCGGTTTTGCGTGGCTTGGCTTGCCATTGTTATGGATCGCTGTGATTGTGTTTAAATGCTCCAAAATTGGCATTAATGATGCTTTGTACATTACTAATGATGCAATACAGATGTCAGATCGCCTTTGACTTCAGGTCACCTATATAGGAGCACTTTATTAGGTCATTACCTACTCCAGTTACCGGAAGCGGGCTGCCAACCCGACTGCTCCATTGGGCGGCTCTGCACAATCGTCTTCGCAAAGAAAGGATTGAAATACATGAATAAAGTATGGAAACGCTTTGGCACACAATGACAAACAGTATATTTCGGGATGTGTAGGGAGTAACGTGTAAAGTGACATCAATCGCATGCCAGTCATTTGCATTTATGACACATTCCAGATGACCAAATTTGGCTCCATTAACCTGTCATGAACTTGACCTGACTTGACCTCGGTGACTTCACATGACTTTGAAACAACGTAGCATGACAATGTACATCAAACAAGTCGCTAGTTTTGCCAAGAACACTTCCTTTTTGCCAATATACGGGAAGCCCATCAGCGCCGATATTTGTGGTCCGGCGCTGATAATTTTTGTTTAGCTTTAGCGACCCCTAACTCGAAAAATGTTCGGGCGACTTTAATTTTTCTTACTTTAAGGAACGCGCCAGTCATTTATGAGCAGGTACGCAAACAATGGCATATATCGGCCGATAAAATCTGTAATTATCTACGAAAAACCGGAAGGATGGGCGGATTTGGCCCCCCTCCAGGGCGCGTGTTAAATTAATATTTCATTTTTTGAATCGTTGCATTGCATGCAATGATTGTGTGCATTGTGTGCAACCCTGCAAAAATATGGATTACGAGAACAGCACTATTACAACTATTGTCCAGTCAACGCCAGAAAGATCGCGGATTGTTTTCTGCAAATAAATGTCGAAGAACCCAATTCAAGTCCGGTGTATTCCATGCTTAGAGTTTCGACAAGTTTGGTCTTTAGTTACTAAGTCAGCTCTGGTCAAATCAACTCCATGCCAACTGAGGTCAATTACAATCAGCACACACACACACACACACACACACACACACACACACACACACACACACACACACACACACACACACACACACACACACACACACATATATATATATATATATATATATATATATATATATATATATATATATATATATATATAATACTGCGGTATGGGAAATACAGTTGCATTGATTGTTCTCGCTTCAAACGCCATTTCACCCCCTTACGCTTTCTATGTCAGTTATTCGATTCCCTGGTTCTCTCGCAAACATAGTACATTTGCTTAGAGAAAGTATATGGGACGATATTTGGTGGGAGCTTCGCTTCAGTTCGAGTGACCTCGGGTGATCTCGGATAACATAAAGTCATTGTTCACCTTGCCTATATCTGGAATAATATAGATAGAGATAATTGTGAAAGGCGAATTCAATTTCAGGGACGGTACCTACAACCAGAATGCTTCAACGTATGACCTTCCATCAGTTTGTATCACTGTTCTCAATGGGACAACACGACGACCTTATGTGATATGATGACCTGATCCCCCTGGTCACCGTCTTGACTGCTTCATATCACTTTCGGTCATGGTTCCAAGGAAATAGTCAGAAAAGCAAGAATATACATTTCGTTTTCGGACTTAGCTTGATATCGGGTGACATCAAGTAACAGCATGCTTATTTGTAACCTTTCATACATCCAGGGATAATTTTAACGACACATTCGAATTCCGCGTGCATTTCTAATACAGTGTCCCTCAAAGTGTAGCCTTAGACATGTTTGTATCGCCGGCAGCAATAGGACCAAAATGTGACCTGACCTGACCCGACCCCATGCTCGGAGCTCCGGGCCATCCCATCTGCTCACTTTATATTGTCGTCTGTCATTATTCAAGCCCGCAAGTTCATTTGAGGTACAAGAGCCTCGACGGTGCGGTTGAAAAGCCAGGACCTCAACGGCACGATGCAAACACAATCCTGTGTTTCCTCTCTCTTGTGCAATTTCGTCTTTGGAGAATACCGTTCCGTCGTGCTACACTCTGGAGCCTCGATGAAGGAGGTGGAGCAGTGCTACTGGTGTCTCCACCATCTCCCTTCCCTCCTCCTGAAGCAGCCATTAAACTCACATGCAGCAGCAGCAGTAGCAGCAGCACCACCAGCAGCAGCAGCAGAAGCAGCAGCAGGCTCAATGATAATATACCATCGGAAGCTGGGGTGGATCTATAAGCGTGGGTTGTGGAGGAATGCAAAATCAGATTTTTATGAAAAAACTCATCACATTTGAACAGCTAACATATGTCAGGACTGTTTATGGCAATATTTATCAAATACAATTCTCCAAGGTTTCGAAGAATGCCATTTTAGTGCACAATTTTGGCCAAACTCGATCTCTTGAAGAGCGATCAAAGAGCAGTGGTGCTTCCGCTGGATCCACCACTGGTAGTGAGTTGTCATCATAACTGCAAATATTTTTCAAATATCACCTGCGCCACGCATCACCTTGCATCACGCCACGCCGAGTAAGGGCGGAAGCCGAGATGTGACTGAGGTACTGCCGCGCACCGTCAACTCTAAAGCAGTAATCTTTCTAGTCGGACCCTCGTGCTGCTCGCCATGGAAACCATTGTAACCCAGATAAGAAATAACAATACCGAATGCTTAAATGCATATGAAGCTTCATAGACATCGAGATAAATCCTCATCCACCGAACAAGAGAAAGGCTTAGGCAACAATTTGCACTCAATTTCCCTATGGAGAAAAGCACGTTTTAACTTCATTAGTGAGTCGTGGCGTCACGGCCATCACAGGGTTCTGCGTGTGCCGTCACGGCCACTGCAGGGTTCTGCAGGTACCGTCACGGCCACCACAGGGTTCTGCAGGTACCGTCACGGCCACCACAGGGTTCTGCGTGTGCCGTCACGGCCACTGCAGGGTTCTGCAGGTACCGTCACGGCCACCACAGGGTTCTGCGTGTGCCGTCACGGCCACTGCAGGGTTCTGCAGGTACCGTCACGGCCACCACAGGGTTCTGCAGGTGCCGTCACGGCCACCACAGAGTTCTGCGTGTGCCGTCACGGCCACCACAGGGTTCTGCAGGTGCCGTCACGGACACCACAGAGATCTGCAGGTACCGTCACGGCCACCACAGGGTTCTGCAGGTACCGTCACGGCCACCACAGGGTTCTGCAGGTACCGTCACGGCCACCACAGGGTTCTGCGTGTGCGGTCACGGCCACTGCAGGGTTCTGCAGGTACCGTCACGGCCACTGCAGGGATCTGCAGGTGCCGTCACGGCCACCACAGGGATCTGCAGGTACCGTCACGGCCACCACAGGGTTCTGCGTGTGCCGTCACGGCCACTGCAGGGTTCTGCAGGTACCGTCACGGCCACCACAGGGTTCTGCGTGTGCCGTCACGGCCACTGCAGGGTTCTGCAGGTACCGTCACGGCCACCACAGGGTTCTGCAGGTGCCGTCACGGCCACCACAGAGTTCTGCGTGTGCCGTCACGGCCACCACAGGGTTCTGCAGGTGCCGTCACGGCCACCACAGGGATCTGCAGGTACCGTCACGGCCACCACAGGGTTCTGCAGGTACCGTCACGGCCACCATATGGATCTGCAGGTACCGTCACGGCCACCATATGGATCTGCAGGTACCGTCACGGCCACCACAGGGTTCTGCGTGTGCCGTCACGGCCACCATATGGATCTGCAGGCACCGTCACGGCCACCACAGGGTTCTGCGTGTGCCGTCACGGCCACTGCAGGGTTCTGCAGGTACCGTCACGGCCACCACAGGGTTCTGCAGGTGCCGTCACGGCCACCACAGGGATCTGCAGGTACCGTCACGGCCACCACAGGGTTCTGCAGGTGCTGTCAGTTGGCCTAATCGGGGAGGACGCTGCAGTTGGCCGGTGACCGGCCCTGGGAGGACGCTGCAGTTGGACAGTGACTGGCTCGGGGAGGACGCTGCAGTTGGCCAGTGACTGTCCCGGAGAGGACGCTGCAGTTGGCCAGTGACTGGCTCGGGGAGGACGCTGCAGTTGGCCAGTGACTGTCCCGGGGAGGACGCTGCAGTTGGCCAGTGACTGGCCCGGGCAGGAGGCTGCAGTTGGCCGGTGTCTGGCCCGGGGAGGACGCTGCAGTTGGCCGGGGACTGGCCCTGGGAGGACGCTGCAGTTGGCCAGTGACTGGCTCGGGGAGGACGCTGCAGTTGGCCAGTGACTGGCTCGGGGAGGACGCTGCAGTTGGCCCGGGACGGGCCCGGGGAGGACGCTGCAGTTGGCCGGTGACTGGCCCGGGGAAGACGCTGCAGTTGGCCGGTGACTGGCCCGGGGAGGACGCTGCAGTTGGCCGGGGACTGGCTCGGGGAGGACGCTGCAGTTGGCCGGTGACCGGCCCTGGGAGATCTCTCAGGCGGCTCTTGTCGTGTCCCGGGCGCTGAATGACATTCAGAAAACCTCAACCGTGTCCGGCTAAACAGGCCGTGGAGGCGGCCTGTTGATCAATGGCTGGCCCAACAGCCTTCGTGATGTTTATGGTTGCCACAAGCGTGGCCGGACACAGAGGGAACCTGCGATCAACTGTGCAATTCCTCTGCGATTGCATGCCACCCATCGAACTGCGGCACAAACATTGATCAATTGGAAGCTCGATTGGTTCGTTCCGTTCGTTTCAAACACACTTTCAACTATGAAGAGCACTTCCAAGCACTTCCAACTCTGAAGAGGTGAAACCTAGTGAATCTGGCTCGTCATTCACCCATCAAGACGTCTTAATGTTTCGTATGCTTGCTGTATGAGCAACATGTAAACTCTTACCCGTATAACTCGAGTTAATGTAAGGCTTCAAACCGACAGTGAAAAATGAGAACAGACAGAGAACAGACAGACAATGTGCACTCAGGAACTGCGACACAGATAGCTTTGAAGTAAGTGGCATGGAACTAGCGATGGAATTGTGCCTGCAGAGGCAGCGAATTAGAGAGGGGGGAGTGAAGAGTTCGATCGGTAGCCTCTCCATTTTTTTTTCAATTGAGGCATTAACCTGCAAGTTGCTTGCGGCTAATTTTGCCATCCCTCATGTTTGTTTCCGCGAATAATCAGGTGAAACTTCTACTACCTTAAAAGGAAATCCTAGAGTACCTTTTGCTGAACATTTTTCAAGACCACTCAAGGTCACGCGGCTGCGGCGTCACGAACTTGCTGATGCTTGCCAAGTGCAGAACCGTCATACATCTAGCACCAAAACGATACACTGTCGACATCACATGTACTTTAGGTACAATAATATGGCATGCGGTCTCACGGAACATTGTTCAAGAAGTACCCTAGTGTTTGGCACATCCAATTTGTATGACGTCGTATGCCGTCATCCTTACCTCAATCTGCAATGGAGGCTATGTAGCGAATCTTGGGCTTGGATCTCCACTATAAATTTGTGGCGGGTACATACCAGACAGATATGCGAGTTCCTATGCCACCATGCACTTACAAATATTTTGTATGGGAACAGAACGCTTTGTGAAAATGCAGTACATAAAGGGGAGCATGAAACACGTCCTGAAGACCTAACGTGGCCGTGTTTGACCTCTACTCAAAAACATGTTAAGCAATTTACAAATGACTATCATCTTCCTGCATGCTTCACATCAATGTCTACTCGGGAGAAGCTCCCAAGTACACGTTTGCGGTGAAAACGTACAAGGCTGTTTCTATCTCTAGTCTAACCTTTGACCCGACCCAGGGGATAATATTATTTTGGCCGGGCTCAATTTGTCTACGGGTATCTCTTGATGAGGGTTTTATTCCGCTATTACAGATGCCATTTGACATTGAACAGCGATAAAAAGCGTCCATCCAAAGCGAGTTGTATTTCACTTGAAGCCCAAGCGCGCTTGAGGACCAACCGTGTGTCATTTCATGGCGGACAGGATAGGAGTTGCCCGCCGCATTTAGGGCATCGGGCTGGGTGGCGGGATGCCTTGCTGTCAAGGCCGAAACGCTGGCAATTCGAACAGCGGAGATGATTTTGAATAAAGACGCAAACTTTGTGGCGTGGCTATGCGGCGAGGACGGTCCTCGAAAGAATGTCAGCGTTGAAGGTAAGGACAAGAAGACCTGCATACCGTCTTTTGCCTTCTCAGAAGGATGGGATGCGACGGCAGTGGGACGATCGATCCGGCCAGAAAACGTCGACACGACGGAAGGAAACGGCTCTCACGACAGGCTGGATAGCTACGCAAGAGCCGGCGCTGTCGAGGTAAGGCTCGATGGATTGGATGAGTGCATGTTGGCAGGGCGTAGTCTGGTCGAACATGTTTGTCCGCGGCATGGAGTGGTGTTCTGGTCTGGATCGTGAGACGTGGTCGTGGTCTTGGGACGAAAGGATAACGTTGAACAACGTGTACTTCAGATCCTTACAATTATATCAAACGTTCTCAAATCCCCGACAATTCTTCATATAGCTGCACAGTTTTCAGTATCACGAATTGTATGAACTCGGCGGTGAATCTCCCATGCCACTTCTTGTTTACCATATGTGTGTCTTCAGCAAACATGTGCAATACAATCTATCCAGTCATCTAGCCCATGTTCTTATAAACATCGGTGGGCAATTTCGGTGAGGAAGGGTGAAGTACTTTGGACGGTACAGACTGAGCAGCCGAACATTTCACTTAGTGACAAATCCACGAAGGTTTTTTTCAAACACGCCTCTAAAATTTTAATCCTGAAGTCGCTGCTGGGCAAAGTGGAAAGTAAAATGAAATTAGCATCCTATGTAGAAGCAACAATTAACGAACATCGTCCAGTATATCACAATGCATTTTCGAAGCCTCCAGGAGCTACAATAAAAAAAAATATAAAAAACAACCAGAAGGCAGGGAACACTTTATCTCTTTTCAGCCGTATTTTTAGTCACAATGTTCTGGACAGCCATAAAAATACGAGACAATTCGACATAGCAAGAGAGTAGCTTTGCTGAATAGACAAGCCATGAGTAGTATCAGCACCGGACAATTCCGAATCAGTATGCGTATGTGTATTGAATATGAATGAAACGGGACGAACAGTGCAGTCACCAATGCTCCCACTTCATTGCAATATTCGTTCAATATGTTTTACTTGCACAGTATCCGTACATGCCCATTCACTGTACTTTGTATTCTCGTACTATCCCTTCTATGCTCCAAGCTTCAGCTTAAAAGCGGCCAATGACAACCAAAAGGGAGCCATGCATGTATGTGTTTCCCGGAAAAATCGTCAATGTCACAGCTGAAGGATCTGATCCCGTCCATAGATTAACTATCTTTGATGTTCATTGAGGCTATGGCCTCCCGACACGCACTGGACCGAACCACCATTCAAATCAAGGCCATGCACGTTAAATGTGAGCCGTGTGGCACACCGATGTTACCTCGTACACTCGTGACTTTCTGCCAATAAACTACGGGAACTGGCGATTTCCTGTTGATTAATTACGCGCGCCCGTGAAGTAGAGGGCTCGTTTCCGCTGACGTCAGTGCTGGGCAGGATATTGATGGGTCAGTGCTGGGCAGGATATGGATGGGTCAGTGCTGGGCAGGATATTGATGGGTCAGTGCTGGGCAGGAGATTGATGGGTCAGTGCTGGGCAGGAGATTGATGGGTCAGTGCTGGGCAGGAGATTGATGGGTCAGTGCTGGGCAGGAGATTGATGGGTCAGTGCTGGGCAGGATATTGATGGGTCAGTGCTGGGCAGGATATTGATGGGTCAGTGCTGGGCAGGATATTGATGGGTCAGTGCTGGGCAGGACATTGATGGGTCAGTGCTGGGCAGGATATTGATGGGTCAGTGCTGGGCAGGACATTGATGGGTCAGTGCTGGGCAGGAGATTGATGGGTCAGTGCTGGGCAGGATATTGATGGGTCAGTGCTGGGCAGGATATTGATGGGTCAGTGCTGGGCAGGATATTGATGGGTCAGTGCTGGGCAGGATATTGATGGGTCAGTGCTGGGCAGGAGATTGATGGGTCAGTGCTGGGCAGGATATTGATGGGTCAGTGCTAGGCAGGATGTTGATGGGTCAGTGCTAGGCAGGATGTTGATGGGTCAGTGCTAGTCAGGATGTTGATGGGTCAGTGCTGGGCAGGACATTGATGGGTCAGTGCTGGGCAGGATATTGATGGGTCAGTGCTAGGCAGGATATTGATGGGTCAGTGCTGGGCAGGATATTGATGGGTCAGTGCTGGGCAGGATATTGATGGGTCAGTGCTGGGCAGGATATTGATGGGTCAGTGCTAGGCAGGATATTGATGGGTCAGTGCTGGGCAGGATATTGATGGGTCAGTGCTGGGCAGGATATTGATGGGTCAGTGCTGGGCAGGATATTGATGGGTCAGTGCTAGGCAGGATATTGATGGGTCAGTGCTGGGCAGGAGATTGATGGGTCAGTGCTGGGCAGGATATTGATGGGTCAGTGCTGAGCAGGAGATTGATGGGTCAATGCTGGGCAGGATATTGATGGGTCAATGCTGGGCAGGATATTGATGAGTCAGTGCTGGGCAGGATATTGATGGGTCAGTGCTGGGCAGGATATTGATGGGTCAGTGCTGGGCAGGATATTGATGGGTCAGTGCTGGGCAGGATATTGATGGGTCAGTGCTGGGCAGGATATGGATCTACTCCGCGACTGGCCACCTAGTCGCGAAATGGTAATCGCCACCAGAATGCTCTATCAGACGCCATGCACAAGAAGCTATTTGTGAAGGGCAAAGTAACCACCTCGTTGCCGATGACTTAATGCGAGCCAGCCTGGTGAGATAGGCTACTGCATCGGCCAATCTTGCCCAGCAATGGACAGGTACGTATAGGTAAGAGAACAGGGGCGATAAGAAGCACGCCAATCCGACTCGCGGGTGTCCGATGACAACGAGCGGGCGATGGGAAGCACAGCACATCCACCAAAGTGCTGTGCTCCCCGAGGCTGGCTTGAGAGGCAAACCAGCCCCGGGTGTTCTCCCGCGCCGACTGTCCCGTAAAGACTGTGTCGGTTCGGGGGCCAACGTGCCCGCCCTAGAGGGGCTCAGGCCGCTCCCGGGGCACGGCAACGGCCCAAGTCTGGCCGGCTGACGACACCCACTGCACCACTGCGGGAAGGAAGGCGCCGGCCATCACCACTTACCACTTGCTCCCTGCTTTACATGTTTCGCACGACGCAGTGGTGACACGGGTGTCACAATGACACGACACCCGACTGTGTCGTATCGCAATGACTTTCCCGGTCAGCCGGGCCGGGGCGGAACGCCCACTCATCTCACATCACGTCACGCTGTCACATTACGTCACGCCGTCACATCACGTCACGCTGCCACACTACGTCACGCTGTCACATTACGCCACGTCGTTGCATTACGTCACGCCGTCACATTATGTCACACCGTCACATTACGTCACGCTGTCATATTACGTCACGCTGCCACATTACGTCACGCTGCCGCACTACGTCACGCTGTCACATCACGTCACGTCGTTGCATTACGTCACGCTGTCACATTACGTCACGCTGTCACATCACGTCACGTTGTCACATTACGTCATGCTGTCACAATACGTCACGCTGTCACATTACGTCACGCTGTCACATTACGTCACGCTGTCACATCTCATGGCCGGCGTCACGGCGGCCCGTCGCGTCTCAACAGCCGAGGCCAGTACGCCGACAGGTGTCGACCGAATGTCTGGGATCGGCCCGGAGCTCCGACCCCAGGATACATGGGAGTCAAATGTATTAAAAAGAGGTGGTCGAAAACTAACTTAGCTACATGAAGAACTGACCGCTGGAAGGAGTAGACCATTGGGAGCGAGTCAGGAAGAGGGTGCGAAAAGACAAAAGGAAATAGAAATGCTAGATCATAATTCGCTAATTTATCTGCTTTTCGTTCCTGGTTAGCCTAGAGTGGCCAGTTACACTGAGAAAAAAAGATGTCGATGCTTTGAGGTCACCCCCACCCGTCGAACTTGGATGTCACCTGCAATACGACGATAAATATCATGACATTTTAATATTGCTTCGAGCGCAGACGTGAAGTCGAAAGAAAAACAACCGCCTTGGGAGGTTTATGGTAACCAATGTGTTGTAACACATCGCAGATACCAGCCAGTTCGGCAGTACAAACTCACAGAGAATCATGGGGATGGGCTTATGACACGATAAAGCAGTACTAGACGTTCCTCCAGAACCCTGAATCGACTCATGCTGCACCCATACTGTGCAATGTGTCTCTTGCAACACCCACGTGACATGAATTGCAAGCATGAACTGCATGCTTCATGGTTACCTAGCCGGGCTATTCTGGGAAGTTATTGAACATCCCCATGAGTTTCTGGTGTGCAGATGGTACCACAGGTAGCACATTGCTTGAGGTCCATCTTCTGACATTCACGTTGCGCACGGGTAAGAGTGGCATCTTCCGCAGCAAATGTGTTCTGCTCTGAGACATTCCCGCTACCACACATTTCATCAGTTGTTACCACACTTGATCAGCATCCTGCTCGCTTGCCTCCTTTCGTTGGCAAAAATACAGTCATCAACGTTTTATTAACCCGTCCCGTCTCGGGGGAGCGGTCTTCAACCACCCCCACCTCAGGTTTTCCGCGGATAGCGGACGAACGGCGCGGGGCAGCGCGCCCAAATTTGGTATGCCTTTTCCCACATCAATTTGACATGCTGATTAAAATTTTTAGGTCAGGTCATCTGGGGTCAACGAGTTAGTCAAGGTCAAGTGAGGTCACCTCCAAAAACTTTCAACCAGTCGTCATGCTTTAACGGGTACAGATATTTTAATGAAACTTTCAGCGTTTGCTTATCTTTACGGATGAAACAAAACGTACGAGTGGAATTTTTTTTTTCGTTTTTGACTACATATAACTTTTGTGTATTCGTCAAATTGCAGTTCAAATACAGGATTCTGGCTAAAGTAAGCATGTTTTTATCAGCGCAAGTTGACTTCCAACAACGTTTCCCGGTCTGCTCTACCAATTGGAAAAACAAAATGAAAGAAAACCTGAAAACTCAAAATTTTGAAATTAATTTTTTTCTTTGGGGGGGGAAGCTATAGCCCTAGTCGATTTCGCTGTCCTTTTTTTCATTCTAAATAAATTTTTTCTTTCTTTCATATATCCCCAAAATGAAATCCCCAGAATCAAAAAACATAATGTAATTCGTGAAAAGTCGTGAAAATCTAGCCCCCTGGTGACGTCACTTTTGGGGGAAAATCGTTTTGGAGGGTGGACCCGGACCCTACTCCTCGAGCGCTTTCTGATTACATCTCTTTCGTTTTCGTGCAATGCTTATTTGGATTTTAGAGGGGGTCTTCAACCGCCCCCCCCCCCCCCGAGACGGGGTGTGAGGATTTGACCGGAAAGACGGCGCGGGTTATCATCATGCTATTCCGCACCGTCTCTCCTGTCAGATCATCTCACCCTGTCTCGCTGGGAGGGGTCATTAAAGATCTCCACCAAACATTCAACCTAAGCATTACTCTGAACCGAGCGGGCTAAAATCGGAAAAGTCTGAATAAATACGGTCCAAAAATGGTCTTATATGATAACTTTGAATAATTTCAAACACAAAAATCTTGATTTTTGTCAAGAAGCAATCCTGGTATCAACACATTTGTTGTCGGAATATAGGAGTACTTTAGGTCGAATAATGCAACTTTGACACTACTTAGGCCATGAAAATTCGAAATCACGATATTATTAGCAAGGTGTAAATAACCTCTGGTGATGCTATTGGGGAGAGGCACCACTTGTGATGCTATTGTGGAGAGGCACCACTGGTGATGCTATCGGGAGAAGGACCACTGGTGATGCTATCGGGGAGAGGGACCACTGGTGATGCTATTAGGGAGGGGGACCACTGGTGATGCTATTTGGGAGAGGGACCACTGGTGATGCTATCGGGGAGAGGGACCACTGGTGATGCTATTAGGGAGGGGGATCATTGGTGATGCTATTGGGGAGAGGAACCACTGGTGATGTTATTAGGGAGGGAGATTACTGGTGATGCTATTGGGGAGAGGGACCACTGGTGATGCTATTTTAGCTGCATTTGGAGTGTTTAACCCGTCCCGTCTCGAGGGGATCTTCAACCGCCCCCTCAGGTTTTTCCCGGATAGTAGGCGAACGGCGCGCGGCAGCGCGCCCAAATTTGGCATACTTTTCCCCACATCAATTTGGCATGCTGTTTCAAAATTGAAGCCAGGTCATCTAGGGTCAACGAGTTAGTCAAGGTCAAGTGAGTTCACCTCCAAAAAAATCAACCAGTCGTCACGCTTTAACGGATATAAATATTTTAATGAAACTTTCAACATTTGCTTATCTTTAGAGATGCAACAAAACGTACGAGTGGATTTTTTTCTCGTTTTTGACTACATATAAATTTTGCATATTTGCCAATTCAGTTCAAATAGAAGATTCTAGCTAAAGTAAGCACTTTTTATTAGGGTAAGTTGACTTCCAACAACGCTTCTCGGTCTGCTCTACCCACTGGAAAAGGAAAATTAAAGAAAACCTGAAAACTGAAGAAAAGAATTTAATTTTAAAATACATAAAATGTTTTTTTTTTTGGGGGAGGGGGGAAGTATTTTGACCCTGATCAATTTCGCTGTCCTTTTCTCATTCCAATCATTTTTTTCATATATCCCCAAAATTTACTCCCCAGTGCCAAAAACATAATGTGAGTCGTGAAAAGTCGTGAAAATCTAGCCCCTGGTGACATCACTTTTGGGGGGAAATTGTTTTGGTGGTGGACCCGCACCCTACTCGTCGCGCGCTTTCCGATGACACCTCTTTTGTTTTCGTGCGATACTTAGTTTGGATTTTAGAGGGGTTACTAACCCCCCCCCCCCGAAACGGGATGTGAGGATCTGACTGGAAAGGGTTAAGTAAACTTCAAATGTCATAAATATAAGGTCGTATCGAAAAGCTAGAGACACTGTGGAACAAATAAGCAGAGCAGCAAGGTGAGCAAAAGAATTGGATTTGGCTAGGAACTGTAGTGGGGACAGCGAAACTTCCAGCATAACAATAATAGCGCACAAGTCGAAAGATATCACAGCGAGCATTATGTTCTATGACTGTGCAAAGTTCAGAATGCTATTACTTTTCTAGACAGGCTATGGAAGTGTGAACTAAAATGGCAACCTGCGTTCCACTCTCCAACGAGGGCGAATTATTTAAATGCCAGTAATCATCATGTGTTGGCAGGGGATGTCACATGCTCTTATTATATGGGTTAACGTATTTTTTGCGTGCATTTCAATGAAAACACCTCTTCAAGCTCATACCAGGCGATGGACCCAGATGACTGGTGCTGGCTGAAGTTGATCCACTTTTGCAAAAAACAAATAATGCAAGGTAGTTCTTAACGCTGGATTAGTATTGACAACATTTTCTTCAACCTCGTTCCACAGGGATTGAAATAGAACTCACATCATGCTAAGTGAATCACCAGGGTGACCTGGTGTGACCCAAGGTGAATTTTTGCAATCAATTTCGGCCATGGTGGTTTTACATTCTAAAGCCGAATTCACCATTCCTCTTGAACAAATCCACAACTCATATCAATCGATCCGGTCTGAAGCCTGTGCCTCAGAATGTGACCGTGTCACCGTGTCCGGTCAAATGCAACTACACGACTTTCATCACGTTCGTGGGTACCATGCGTTGCAGCTCGTTTTCCAGGTCAATTTGTCCTTGTTTCATCACCTTATCCATAGCTATTTCGAATTTACATTGGAATTACGTTCGATCGCGGAAAACTGCTGATTCTCACATCTGCTAAGGATGATCTTGATATCGCAGTTAGCAAATACCACTGTGTTCGGCACAGACTCAACAGTTTTTGACGCCCCGTTTTACAAACAACTGCTAGGTTTACAAACAGCCCAAAACAGCTAAACTGCTAATTAACCTCTTCACATAGCGACATGGATTGTGCAGATTCGTGTCACAGACCAAGTGTGGCGAACTCCAAGCATGCTTCCTACAAAATCACGCCTTCACACTCGAGGGTGCACAACACAATTGTGGAAGAGTGCAGACTCACACCCTATAACCACATAATTTAGTCACACATACAGTCAGGGTGCTGACTAATAGTAAGTCGTGAGCTGCACCACGAGAGGCCAGACCACGCCCTGCACCGTCGCTCGGCAGTATGTACAGTACAGGCCACGCCCCAGTCACGGCCCGGGTCACATGGAGGTCACGGCGCTGCTGGCACGCCATATAAGCTCGCCGTGGCAGCCAGTCAGCACCACAACTCCAGCGTCCGGAGTCATAGCCGCAGCTTCTCACCATGAACGTCAAGCTGGTGGTGAGTGCAGTTGCGACGACTCGACAGTCGCGGTGGTGTGACAATTGAGTCGAAATCGTCGTGGGTTCGAATCTCACCTGCGGCGCCGTGTTGTCATCCGGCAGCAATGTATCGGACGGAGTGGAGAGTTGGTTACGCTGACTGGCATTCAAGCTATATATTGACTTAGCGCTACGGAAATGAGATTTGCCTTGGCTGAGTCTGTTTGTAGAAATGTTACGTTTGGGACACTGAATGTTTGTCACCTGTTGCTCTTTGACATTATGGAGGTCGTGTGAAGCTGATGGATTTCTCACAAAATCATGGCCAGCACGCTCATGGGGCACGAGAGTGCTGTGGACACGGCTGAATGGCAGAAGTTGACCGCATCCTCGTATCATTCATGGGGTGAAAAGTACGACATGTATACTTTGTATCTTCACTTTATTTTTCACGCCTCGGCTCTTCAGTCCAAAATTCATAATTGATACTATTGGAGATATATACATGGGAATGGTACAAATGTTTTCACTAAACTTCTTCAAGTGTTAATATTATAATGAGTAGAGCGTCTGTCAAACCAAAACTGGTTCGAGACTGACTGACCCTGCGAAATTCCGGCCTTCTGCGATAGCTTAGCGTGGAACAGTGGGCTAGTGGGCCGATGGGACAGTGGGCTAGTGGGCCGGTGGGACAGTGGGTCAGTGGGCCAGGGCGACAGTGGTGACTGAAGCAGGCGAACTGAGTGAGCCACACCGGGGTCAAATATTCCTCACTGGAGGTTTGTTCCTTCCAGCTGGTTCTGCTCGTCGCCATGGTGGCAATGGTGGCTGCCTACGGCGGTTTTGGTGGCTACGGAGGCGGCTACGGCGGCCACAGAGGCGGCTACGGCGGCCACAGAGGCGGCTATGGTGGCCGCGGCTACGGTGGCTACGGCGGCTACGGCGGCCGCGGGTACGGCTATGGTGGCCGCGGGTACGGCGGCTACGGCAGTCGTGGCTACGGCGGCCGCGGCTACTATGGCTAGAGAAGCGGCGGCCTCAACTACGGCTATCACTAATGAGTCCCGGCGCTCGGAGGATGGTCTCCACTCGGCTTGGTCTGCTCTGTCTTATGTGCGATGACGGTGTGTTGAGATTGTCTCGTATAGAGAAGATTCTCGGCATTCCGCCACCGTGATCAATACTAGTATTACAGTACTTCATGAATAAATACAGGTACCTGCAAACAAGATGTTGGCAGTCGGTTGCTGAAGAAATGGCTCATGGAATGCCAAATGGAACGAATCACACGATGGCGAGACAAAAACCATTCATTGGAGCCATAAATCTGAAGAAAATTAACTGGCAATTGATGGGTTTATCTGTCAGTCAAGCAGACAATACAAGAAGAATGTTGACCAGCCGCATAACCTTGTTGATCGAAAGCCGGCGGCGGCGACAGCGGCCAGAGGGTCAACTAGCGCCACCCGTGGCAGGGTTGTAACTACCGTTACCGGATATTTCTGCGACTGTCTCTTAACCCGTCCCTCCGGTCAGATCCTCACACCCCGTCTCGGGGGGGGTTGACAGGAATCCCCTCTGATCTTCTAGCTAAGCGTCGCACGAAAACAAGAGGTGACATCGGAAAGCGGTGGACGAGTAGGGCCCGATAGCACCCCAAATGTTTTCCCCAAAAATGTGACCTCACCAGGGGGACTAGGTTTTCATGACTTTCGTCATGTTTTTGGCTCCGGGGAGTTTATTTTGGCGAGATTTGAAGAAGAAAAATTGAAATAAAAAAGGACAGCGCAATCGAGCAGTACCATGCCATTTTTGGTCACCAAAAAATCAACTTACTTTTGTAGGAATAATTTTGAAATTTTGAGCCTTCAAGCTGCCTTTAATTTTACTTTGTTCATTGATAATGCGGACCGAAAAACGTTGTTTAAAGTTAATTTTTGCACGAATAAAGATCCTTACTTTAGCCAGAATCTTCGATTTGAACTCTAATGGGCAAATACGCTAAACTAATAAGTAAAAAACGAAAAAAAATGAAAAATTGCTCTGTGGCGTTTCTTCGCACCACTCAAGATAAGCAAACGCTCAAAGTTTAATTAAAATGCCTGTATTCTCTAAAGCGTGACGACTGGCTTAGCTTTTTTGGAGGTGACCTCACTTGACCTAGACTAACTTGTTGCCCCTAGATGACCTGGCTTCAAAATTTTGACACAACGTACCAAATGGATGTGTAAAAAGGCATCTTAAATTTCGTCGCGCTGCCGAGCACCGTTCTTACCCTCTCCGCAGACAACCTTACGGGGGTGGTTGAAAATCCCCCTCCCCCGAGACGGGCCGCGAAAACCCTGTGCTGTGGGGAAAGATAGAGGAAATTAAACAACAACTATGACCTGGAGTAAGAAATAAGTTACTCATTCATCTTCCAGTACCACGAATATCTGGATGCAAAAACGGGTTTGTGTGAACCAACACGATACAAAGGATGAGCTCGGTCTTGCAATGCTTAAATCAGCATCAAGGTTTCATGAGAGAGGATTTTTAGGATTTCAAGACTAAATGCGGAGTTGGATGCTACAAAACCCAGACTAATATGTTCTTTATCGCCTTGGCTTACGCAAATCCGGTATTTGCTCGAAAACTAAAGCCATAATTCAAAATCCCACCGTACCGGATAGTGGCATATCTATTTGGAGATCTAACAGTAGTAAGAACTTCGCGGTGTTGTCAAAGCCAGATACAGAATTTGGTGCTACATGTTCAAAGCTTTTCATGGTTTCAGCGTTTTTATCAACACAAACCATTATTCTCTCAAAAGGTGAAGTCCCCGGAAAAAAATAACATCCTGCTACGCAATGGTGTAGCTATTTGGTTCTCATATCGTGTCAATATCATTGGTATCTCATGATACCTAGATGCGGAGTTTTGCATTACAAGACCGAGTTCATCCTCTTTATCGTGTTTATTGATACAAACCCGTTATTTGTTCGAAAGCTAGATGGATATTCTGAGAACTCACCGTGCCGGGCAATGATGTATCAATTTGGCTATCTAAAAGCATGCAAATCGTCAGGACGTGGCCAACATCAGATCCGCACGCAGGTGCTAGACTTTGAGCACTTATCATGGCCTTGCCATATTTTTCAACACAAGCCTGATAATTTTTTCCCAAGATGTTAAAGCCAAAAAGTAAAAACCATTCTATCCTGTAATGGTTTCGTTCTTTGGTATTCTTACACTGCCAATATTTTTGAGAAATTATCAAAGTGCGGTGTTTATGTGGTGTTTAACATCACAAGATCAAACCTTGCCATACTCCTGCCGTGTTCATTGACACAAATTCGTCATTTGCTCGAAAGTAATGGACATATTTATAAAAAAGAATTTTCGCCGTCGAAACTCGCAGAAAACTGTCTGTCATCTATTTCATGCGGTTGATCTCCATACAAACATTTAGTAGGATTTCCATTCATTTGCAATATATACTCATTGATAGCTTGTAGTGCAAACACGAAGATAATATTAGACGTTTTTATATGGCTCACGTGATAGTTTTATGCACAAAAAAAATCAAAACTAGTTTATTTAATATTGCCGAGTATGATTAGATAAGCATCAAGCTTTCCTTTGGACGATTAGCCAAGGTGAATGGAAAATTGCAAAATGAACAAAATAAGGCCTCAGAACAAGCAAGCATGACACGACAAGTCTGCAATGACAATGTTTTGTCTCACATTGAGAATGCCTACAATGTATTATAACTGAAAAGTTCAATAGATTGCTGCAAGAAGAGAAAACATCAAATCTTTATTGGGGCAACATACGATATCAAAACATTGTCATGACATAAATGACAATAGAGGTTCAAAATTGTATTGACACACTGGGTACACTAGAACTGTTATATGTGATCCAAGAATGTCAAATCATTATAAACACTCACTGATGATAATAAGTGTACCATACCAAAGTGTGATACAACACATTTCCGTTGCTAAAAGTGAATGCAGCTAAAATGTCAAAGTTGCCAGAACAAACCGAGTTGCTAAAACCGTAACATGGCGACAAATCTGCCAGCATTCCATTGCAACACCTTGCGTACATAGTAGAAACAAAAAGAAAACAAGTTCTGGATCTTTGGAATCTAGAGCGTTGTTCTTTCCAAAACTAAAAATACTCGCCTTTTCTAATTTGAAAGCCAAATAGTTCCAATTTCACAAAAACAGTTTACTACTATTTAATTTGTACACAACTCCCTTGGAAGGGATGGGAAGCGACAGTGTGTTTCACTACAAATAGGACAGACACTATCCTCCCAGAGTAGAAATAATGATACATTTTTTGCTTCAAATAAAGACATAAAGACATAAAGGATTAGTGCACCTATGAGCCACAAGGACCCTTTTTGGTTTCACTCTGTACACTGAACCAGCTGCCCACCAAATCTGTCAATCAGCCCTCCCTGTAATACCGAAAAGCAAGCCCTCTATTCTTATAATGATTGTCTATGCTGTTTTTAAAGATGCTCAATGTGCTGCTACTGACCATGTTTTCTGGCAGCTGGTTCCAGTGTTCTACAACCCTGTTGGTGAAGAAAGTTTGCCTTAACCTTGTTCTGCTGTGGTTAACTTTAATTTTGAATTTATGACCTCTAATTGCATCATTTCTGTTCAATTCAAACATTTCCCCAAGGTATCCCCTCTCCAGACCATGGACAAATTTAAAAACCTCGATGAGATCTCCTCTCAGCCTTCTATATCTAAGTGAAAGCATATTCAATTTCTTCAATCTTTCCTCATGTGCCATGTTGCTTATGCCATTAACCATTTTTGTAGCCCTCTTTTGTACTCTCTCTAAAAGCCAACAATCTTTGTCATAGCTAGGAGACCAAGCTTGGATGCAATATTCCAAATGTGGCCTGACGTATGCACAGTAAAGCTTCCTGATCACTTCCTCACTTCTGTATGATACATTCCTATTTATTGCCCCGAGCATTCTCAGTGCCTTCTTCCTGGCTTCCTTGGTCTGTTCTGATGCCCCCAGTTTGGTGTTTAGAATAACACCTAAATCCTTCTCCTGTTAAGTCACTGATAGCACTTGGCCACCCATCAAGTATGGAGCCTTCATATGCTGCTTACCTATATGCATGATTTTGCACTTATCAAAATTAAATTTCATTTGCTATTCTTCGGACCACTTCACAAGTTCATCGAAGTCTTTTTGCAGCAAGATATGCTCATCTTGACCTGTTATTGCCCTAAAGACCATCAAATCATCCGCAAATTTCAAAACTTTACTGCTTAGGCCACTTTCAATGTTATTTACAAATATAATGAACAGTATAAGCCCCAGTACTGACCCCTGGGGGACCCCACTCATAACATTTTGCCATGATGACTTTGTATCACTTAGCATCACTCTTTGCTCTCTGTCTGAAAGCCACAACTCTATCCATTTTAAGATGCTACCTGCAATACCATGGGACTGAAGCTTTATCATTAACCGTTTATGGAGTACCTTGTCAAAGGCCTTACTAAAGTAAAGATGCTACATCAACCTGATTTCCCTGATCAAATTGTTCTGTGGCGAAGTTCAAAAAGTCCAAGAGGTTTGTGAGACACGATCGTCCTTCTCTAAACCCATGTTGAGCATCTTGAATCAATCTGCTACCTTCCAGATAACTAACTATTCTATCCTTGATAGTTGATTCGAGTACCTTGCAGACAAGGGATGTGAGACTTGCTGGCTTATAGTTTTCAACTTTCCCTCTTTCTCCTTTCTTGAAAATAGGAACTACATTTGCCCTTTTCCAATCGGTTGGAATTTCATTTTGTAAAACTGATCTACAAAATATTATACTAAGTGGAAATGCCAGTTCCTTTTCAGTTTCCCGCAACACCATAGCATAAATTTCATCAGGTCCTGCTGCCTTGTTTGGCTTTATTTTCCTGATATGATTGTAAACACCATCACTATCAATGAAATCAACATCATTTGTCAGATCCCATGTCACTTAACTATGGTGTACGGTCGGAAGATTGGTCATATCTTCCAATGTAAGCACTAATTTATACTGCTTGCTCAGCTCCTCAACCATCTCACTATCCTCACCCAATGTAGTCCCGTTTACTTCCAGTGGACCAATTGTGCTAGAAACTTTACTCAGCTTGTAGAAACTAAAGAACTTTTTACTGTCCCCATTACAGTTTCTAGCTAAATCCAGTTCTTTTGCTCGCTTTGCTGCTCTGGTTTTTTGCTTCACAGTGTCTCTAGCTTTTCGATACGCCTTTAGATTAACGACATTTGAGGCTTCTTTAAAGACTCTAAATGCAGTTTTCTTAGCCTTAATTGCTTTTATCAAGTCTGGTGTAAGCCATGCTGGTCCTCCTACCCTTCTTTGGCGTCTTTGCTTTTGGGGGACATGTCTAATCTGAATTTCCTTCAAGTAAGATTTGAACTTTTCCCACATTTCACAGGCATTTAAATTGGAGAATTCTTCTTCCCATCTGATGGCACTTAAAGCCGCTCTGATGCAGTCAAAGTATGCTCTGTTGAAATTTGGAACATTTACCAAATTATCCTTGATAATTTCCCCTACATGTGCCTTGAATCTAACTATGTTATGGTCACTTCTTCCCAGAGTTTCGCCTACAGTCAAGTCTTGAACCAAGTCACTTAAATCCGAGAATACAAGGTCCAAGAATGAACCATTCCTGGTAGGTTCCGATACAAACTGGTGTAAGAACAGGTCCTCTTCAAGTCATTTCCTAAACATTTTGCATGATGGGGAGCCAACACCTGCATTTCCATAACCTATTAGATTAAAGTCACCAAGAATAAGGCACTTCCTCTTAAAGTTTCTACTGATTTCCTCACAAATCACCTTGTCAAGCTCCAGTTGCTGAGAATGTGGCAGGGTTCCTGATCGGTAGAAAGCTCCTATCCTAAGAGTATTGCTGTTGCCTTTTCCCACAGTGACATCAAGCCAAATGGACTCCACGGACACATTTTTATCCCCACCTGCTATTTATTTTGAACTGAATAAGCTATTCATATAGAGCATTACACCACCCCCTTTCATTGCTGGACCCTATTGCACGAAAACATATTGTATCCCTGGATCTCATAGTCCTGCAAGTTATCTCCAAAATACGCTTTACTGACCCATGCCTCCGTAATGCAAACAAAATCTGGTTTCTCCTCGGCAACAAAACACTTTAACTCATCAAATTTGGAACGGATACTCTGAGCATTAAACGTCATACTCTTAACAAATGCTCCATAACCACCTTTGGCTTTTCATTCTGATGAGTTCTTTTTTCACTAGATGAACTATCACTCTGTCCCCTTGAATTGCTGCTGTCCCTATTTGCAGACTTTGAGGTTCTATTGCCTTGGCTGACACTATTGGAATATTCCTGAGATGGCAATGCAATTTCATCCCTCCCCACCCCATTTCCTAGTTTCCCTGAAGGACATGCTCCTACACTTTGCCTAACACCTGAAACCCCTTCTCAGAGAAGTGCAGGCCATCCCTCTGATAGAGGTCCCACGATGCATAAAACCTGCTCCACTCGTCTACAAATGTAAAACCTAGCTCATGGCAGAGCTTTCCTACCCTGGCGTTGGCTGCCAGTGCCCTAGAGCTCCACTCAGGGGAGGCTCTAGCCCTAGACAAAATTGCTGTTACAATGACTCTATTGGTACCCTTCAGGGTGGCCAGAAGGCCTTGTACTCCTGCAGAAGCTCCTCACTCCTAGTAGGACCTATGTTATTTACCCCTGCATGCACTATGACTGTATTAAACTGGTGATCACTGGTGACCTGTGCCACCACAGGTACCAGGTCCTTCACCTTGGCACCAGGCCTGGTGATGCACCTCCTGTCCCTCCTACCTTTACAAAATACCCGCTCTAAATGTCGCACACGAGAGTCTCCTAGGACCAGCACTGACTCCTTACTACTACTATCCTGGGGGCAGTCATCCAATGCTTGGAACATATTTGATGTTAATATGCCTGCCCGCAGGGCCGTTCGGCTAGACTTCCTCCCGCTCCTACCACCTGCCACCTGCCACTCACTGACCATTTCCTTAGATTCGCGTCTCCAAATCCTCCACCCCCTGACCTCATGCCACTTCCCCTCCTGTGACCTACCAGAACTACCCCTCCTCTGTTCACTATTAACACTCCCCTCTCGAGAGATCCCAGCCACCTCCACAGTAGGGGAAGCCTCAGCTACCTGGTGGCCTGCGACCACCTGGGCATATTATGTCTCTGCTACGGAGTGACCCCTTGTTGCTTTATCTTGCCTACCCTGTGCAAAAAGGGCAGCCTTGAGATTGGAAAGCTCTTCCCTAAGGGTCCTAATCTCTTCCTCTAGTGCCTGAATCCTGGTCGAAACCATCCTAAACGCTGCAGCTGATGCCTAGATTTAGATTCAAATTAACTCGCTAAACAACCGACAAAAAAGCCAACTATCATTCACTATAAATCGCTACCTCCTATACTGTCAGTTAATTATCTGAGTACCTCAAGAAAAGCAGCACGCTAAGCAGAAACTATTAAACAATTGTTTTGTCTTTTTTTGCTTTAAAAAAATTAAACAAAATGTCTAATCTAATTGTCTTCCACACAGGTAGACAACTATATGAATATCCATTTTGATATCACTTGTGGCTAGATATAAAAATGAGCAGTCACACAGCACTTATGAATACCCGCAACTTACTGCCAATTAAACCATTTCTTAGACTTCAACACCAAACACACTATGCACAACAAAACATAAATAAAGTATGTTAGGATAGTATGAATGTTGTCTAATGTACTTATGAAATCTACACACTTGTAATATCTCCTACTACAGAAATCGGAGCGTCGAGAACACGCCGAAAGCCACGAGGCCTCGCCTTGGCGCACACGAAGATGGCGCACGGCGGCGTCGCTTGGTTAATATAGTATAGTTTGCGTGCTACGAAAATGCTTATAAGATAAAAACTAATAATATATAATCACAGAAGTAATTGCTAAACACCTATCCACAGCTTAGACTAGAGTACTGCCCTGTTCTGCAACGACTTATCTGAAAACCTGGAGCTCCGACGGACGTCCTCCCACCTTGACACCTGGCGGCGAATACTGGATTCAAAGACATATGTGAAACGTCAGATAACGATATGCAAAATAGCACGAGGCAAATTGTCCACTTGTCTTGTACTTGTCCAAAGGAAAGCTTGATGCTTACCTAATCATACTCGCCCATATTTAATTTAACTAGTTTTGGCTTTTCTTTTGCATAAAATTTTCACGTGAACCGTAGAATAAGCCCTAATCATTTCTTTGTGTTTTCACTGTAAGCTGTCCATGATTGTATTTTCCAAATTAACGGAAATCTTATTCAATCTTTGTATGGAGATCAACCGTGTGAAATAGATGACAGACAGCTTTGTGCAGGTTTTGACAACTAAAATTCTTTTTGTTAAATATGTCCCTTACTTTCGAGCACATGATGAATTTGTGTCCTTGAACACGGCAGGAGTATGGCAAGGTTCAGTCTTGTGATGTCAAAGTCCGAATGTAGTTTTGATAATATGTCAAAGATATTGGTACTGTAAGAGCACCGGATAGATCAACCATTACATGTCAGGATGGTTTCTATCTTGTGGCTTTAACTTCCGGGGAAAAAGATTGGGGCTTGTGTTGAAAAATATGATTAGGCCATGATAAACGCTGAACTTGTAGCACCTAAGTCCGGATCTGATTTTGGTCATATCCCGATGATTTGTATACTTTTAGATAGCCAAATAGATGCATCATTATCCGGCACGGTGAGTGTGTAAAATATTCATCTAACCTTCGAACAAATAACCGGTTTGTGTCAACCAACACGAAAAAAAGAATGACTTCAGTCTTGTAATGGGAAGTCCATATCTAGTTTTTATGAGATCCCAATGATATTAACACGATATGAGAACCAAATACCTGCACCATTACATGACAGGATGGTGTTTTCTCCGCATGCTTTACCTGTTGAGAGAATAATGGGCTTGCCGTGACAAAAAACAATGAAACCACGAAAAGCATTGAACGTGTAGCACCAAAGTTTGAATCCGACTTTAACAACACCCAGAAGATCTTACTACTGTTAGATAGCCAAATATATATGCTATAATCCGGTAGGGTGGGTTTTTTATTTATGGCTTTAGCTTCCGAGCAAATAACGGATGTGTGTAAGCCAAGGTGATATAGAACAGGCTAGCCTGGGTTTTGTAGTATCCAAGTCCGCATCTATTCTAGAAATCCTAAAGATAATGGTACTGCAAGAGAGCCAAATAGCTGTACAATTGCATGGCAAGGTAGTTATATTCCATTGCTGCTTTACGCTCTGGAAAATAATCGATTTGTGTTCAGAAATATAAGAACATGATAAGCTACCACATTGTGGTGCCCAAGTTCGCATTTCATTTTGAACATATCCGGAAGATTTTAGCATTGTTAGGTAGCTAAATAGGGAGCTATTATCCAGTATCATGAGATTGTTAAACCATGTCATACAATTTGAGCAAATAGTGGCTTGGTGTCAACAAACAAGCAAATCCAGGCTACGCTTTGGCCTTGTAATGCCCATGCCCGGTTCCGCATATATTTGTAACATATCCCGATATTCTAGGTACTGGAAGATGAAGAAGGAACTTAATTATGACTCAAGGCCATAGTCTTTCTTTAATTTCCTTTATATTTCCTCCACAGCCCAGCAGTTCATTAACACGCGCCCTGGAGGGGTGGGGGGGGGCGAGATCCGCCCACCCCTCCGATTTTACCGTAGATAACTCCAGATTTTCCAGGCCGATATACGCCATTGTTTGTGTACCTGCTTAGAAATGAACGGCTCGTTGTTTAAAGTAAGAAAAATGAAAATGTATCGATTTTTTTTCAAGTTAGGGGTCGGTAAAGTCAAAACCAATTCTCAGCGCCAGACCGCAAATATCGGCGCTGATGCGCTTCCCGTAAATTGACAAAAAGGAAGTATTCTTGGCAACACTAGCGACTTGTTTGATGTATATTGTTGTGCTGCATTGTTTCAAAGTCATGTCAGGTCACCGAGGTCAAGTCAGGTCAAGTTCATGACAGGTTAACTCACGCCCTGGAGGGGTGGAGGGGGAAATCCGCCCACCCCTCCGATTTTTCGTACACCACTATATTGTACCGGCCGATATACGCCATTTTTTTCCGTACCTGCTTAAAAATGTCCGGCGCATTGTTTAAAGGAAGAAGAGTGAAAATCGGCCGCAAAGGTTTTAAGTTATGGCCGTAATTTTTTTTATCGCAGCGCCAGACCACAAAAATCGGCACTGATGCGCATCCCGTATATTGGCAAACGGGAAGTGTTCTTGAGAACACTAGCGACTTCTTTGATGCATATTGTTATGCTATATAATTTAAAAGTCATGTTCGGTCGTCGAGGTCATCATGACAGGCTAATGGGACCAAACTTGGTCCACTGGAATATTGTCATAAATGGAAATGACTGTCATGCGATTGATGTCACTTTGCATGTTACCCCCTACACATCCGGAAATATACTGTTTGTCATTGTGTGCCTAAGCGTTTCTATACTTATTTTTCTATACTTATTTTTCTATACTTATTTTTCTATACTTATTTTTCTATACTTATTTTTCTATACTTATTTTTCTATACATGTATTTCACTCCATTCTTTGCGAAGCCGATTGTGCCGAGCCGCCAAACGGAGCAGTCAGGTGGGCAGCCCGGTTTCCGTAACTGAAGAGGTAATGACCTGGTAAAGTGCTCCTATATAGGTGACCTGAGGTCAAATGGCGGATCTTGCGTATGCATTGCATCATTAGTAATGTCCAAAACATCATTAATGCCAATTTTGGAGCATTTAAACACAATGACAGCGATCCATAACAATGACAAGCCAATCCACGCAAAACCAGAAAGTTTTGCCATGTTGACCTCATTTGACCTTGAAGATATTGACAAAAGGTCACAAAATTTGCACACAATAGAGCGAACTATCGTGCCCATCCACCCTGCGAATTTCCTTGTTTTAGCCTTAATGGAAGCCGAGATCTTAGGGTGGCGGAATTCGCCCCCCTCCAGTGCGCGTAATTTCCAGAGGCCCGCCAGGGCGCGTGTTAAGAGACAGTCGCAGAAATATCCCGTAGCAGTAGTTACAGAACCCTCCACGTGTGGCGCTAGGTGTCTCCCAGCCGCCGTTGGCTCCTTTTAGTCAACAAAGTTATGCGGCTGGTCAACATCTCTTCCTGCCCTATTGTCTGCTTGACTGACAGATAAAACCATCCAATGCCAGTTAATTTTCTTCAGATTCATGGCTCCAATAAAATGTAATACTTTGTTTTTGCCATTGTCTGGTTCGGTCCATTTGGCATTCCATGAACGATTCATACAGCAACCGATTGTCAAAATCTATTTTCCAGGTATTTGTATTTCGTAATGAAGTACTAGTATTGATCACGGTGGCGGTATATCGAGAATCTTCTCTGCACGAGACAATCCAATCGCACGTCATCGCATCGTCATAGCACATAAGACAGAGCAGACCAAGCCGAGTGGAGACCATCCTCCGAGCGCCGGGGCACACTAGTAATAGCCGTAGTTGAGGCCGCCGCTTCTGTAGCCGCCGTAGCCGTAGCCGCCGCTTCTGTAGCCGCCGTAGCCGCCGCTTCTCTAGCCACGGTAGCCGCCCCCGCGGCCACCATAGCCGCCTCCGCGGCCACCATAGCCGCCTCCGCGGCCACCATAGCCGCCTCCGCGGCCACCATAGCCGCCTCCGCGGCCACCATAGCCGCCTCCGCGGCCACCATAGCCGCCTCCACGGCCACCGTAGCCACCTCCGCGGCCACCATAGCCGCCTCCGCGGCCACCATAGCCACCGTAGGCAGCCACCATTGCCACCATGGCGACGAGTAGAACCAGCTGGAAAGAACGAACCTCCAGTAAGGAATATTTGACCCCGGTGTGGCTCACTCAGTTCTCCTACTTCAATCACCACTGTCGCCCTGCCCCACTGACCCACTGTCCCACCGGCCCACTAACCCACTGTCCCACCGGCCCACTGGCCCACTGTCCCATCGGCCCACTAGCCCACTGTTCCACGCTAAGCTATCGCAGAACTCCGGAATTTCGCAGGGTCACTCAGTCTCGAACCAGTATTCGTTTGAGAAAGACGCTTTACTCATTATAATATTGACACTCGAAGAAGATTAGTGAAAACATATGCACCATTCCAAAGACTATATTTGGCTACACTAGTATCCATTATGACTTTTAGACTGCAGAGACGAGGCGTTAAAAGTCAAGTGAAGATACAAAGTATACATGTCGTGATCTTCACTCCATGAATGATGCGAGTATGCGGTCAACTTCTGCCATTCAGCTGGGTCCACAGCACTCTGGTGCCCTATGAGCTGGACATGATTTTGTGAGAAATCCATCAGCTTTACACGATCTCCATAATGTCAAGGAACCATAAGTGACAAGCATTCAGTGTCCCAAGCGTAACAAACAGGCTCAGCCAAGGCAAGTCACATATCCGTAAAGTTAAGTCAATATATGTGCCATTCCGTATAACCAACTCTCCACACCGCCGAACATCCTGCTGCGGGCTAACAACACTGCGCCGCAGGTGAGATTCGAACCCACGATGATTTCGACTCAATTGTCACACCACCACGACTGTCGAGTCGTCGCAACTGCACTCACCACCAGCTTGACGTTCATGGTGAGAAGCTGCGGCTACGACTCCGGACGCTGGAGTTGTGGTGCTGACTGGCTGCCACGGCGAGCTTATATGGCGTGCCAGCAGCGCCGTGACCTCCATGTGACCCGGGCCGTGACTGGGGCGTGGCCTGTACTGTGCATACTGCCGAGCGACGGTGCAGGGCGTGGTCTGGCCTCTCGTTGTGCCACTCACGGCTTCCTGTTAGCCAGCACCCTCACGGCTATCTGTAGTTATGACGCGTGCGTGTGCATACTTCCACAATTGTGTTGTACACCTCCTGCGTGCGGAGGCGTAACTTTGTGAAAAGACAGGGGCTTGAAGTCCGACACAGTTGGTCTGTAACACGGATCTGCACCATCCATGTCGTTGCGTGAGGAGATGACCAACCAGTTGACCTGTTTTTGGCGGTTTGGAGACCTAGCAGTGTTTTAAAAAAAAGTAAAACGAGGGGTTAATAACTGTCGAGTCTCTGCTGACTACAGTGGTATTTACAAACATCGAGATCGAGATCAAGGTCATCCTGAGCAGATGCGAGAATCAGCAGTTTTTCGCATTCGAACGTAACTCCAACGTAAATTCGAAGGAACGATGGATAAGGCAATGAAACACAGACAAATGGACTTGGAAAGATGTGCTGCAACACATATCACTCACGAGCCTGATAAAGGCCGTGTAGCTGCATTTGACCAGGCACGGTCACCCGGTCACATTCTGTAGCACACCCTTCAGTCCTGATCAATTGATATGTGTTGTGCATTTCTTCAAGAGCAGCGGTGAATTCGACTTCAGAAACGAAAACCACCATGGACACAGATGGCAAAATCGTCACTTTGGGTCACACCGAGTCACCTTGGTGATTCACCTAGCATGACGTAATTTCTATTACAATCACTGTGAAACGAGTTTGAAGAAATGTGGTCAAGACTGCTCC
This sequence comes from Imbricaverruca yamaguchii, assembly GCA_034440575.1. Lineage (NCBI taxonomy): Eukaryota > Metazoa > Arthropoda > Thecostraca > Neoverrucidae > Imbricaverruca > Imbricaverruca yamaguchii. The sequence continues at coordinate 457,665 of JAOTOL010001381.1, forward strand.
AGCATTACAAACTTCCTTGCATTACATTTGTTTGCAAAAAGTGGGTCGACTTCAATAAGCACCAGTCATCTGGGTGGCTTGAAGAGGCATGATCATTGAAATTCACACAAAAATACGCTAACCCATATAATAAGAGCACGTGACATCACTTGTCAACGCATGATGATTACTAGGATTTCGATAACTCGTCCTTGTTGAAGAGTGGGACGCAGGTTCCCATTTGAGGTCATACTTCCATGACCTGTCTAGATATGTGATAGGAATGTGAAATGTGCAGTCATAGCACATAATGCTTGCTGTGAAGTATTTCGGCTTTGGCGCTATCCTTGTTAAGCTGGAAATCTTGGCCATGGAGATCTGAGGTAGGGCTTGCATTTGAGCTTACCTGTCTCTCTTACTTCCCTGAGCTAAAGTATTATAAAGCACAATATGTTGCAATCTTGATCTCAAAGCACATCACGAAATATTCCTATTTTATTTTATTTTATGTTTTAATAGCTTTGGTCCTTGCGGTGTCGGACTTTGCAAATATAAATACTCTACCCCGCACACCTCTCTACTTGTGTGATTGCTAAAATTCGCAGTCCTTGCGGGCCTTCGTCATTTTCTCTTCAACGGCCGTTTCAGTTGTCCAATGCCCAGGTCCAGTCGGTCTGCACACTTTCTCCTCACGTTACAACCACTGTTCCAGATGGTATTCTCTTCGCATAGGCATCCTCCATGTCTTCTGGCTTTGTCAGCATGCTGCAAAGTGATTACGCGACATTGCACTATGGTGCTTCACCGGACAGAATTGAAAAGTATCGAACAACTTCCCGCAGCACTGTGTCGTTACCCAGCCCATTGCTGCGTCACTCTCCCACAACTCCGCTACTAGGTCCCGTTCGCTCGTCCTGGTCTTCGCTCTTTGCTTCAGATCCATATTTGGTGTAGCCTGGTTTTTCGTTTATTTACATATTATACTTCAACATATTCAACGGAGATATGCTTGGCACAACTCATGTGCAAATCAGATTCTCTTCCACTCAAGCCGTGCCACTTACTTGGTGTTTAGTAGATGCATTGGCGTTTAGATTCGATCCGCTTCTCCTCTTTGTCGGCGAGATCTCATCAAGAAATAGGTATTTTGCAGTCAGATATCGTGACATCGTTGCAAATGAATCAGTGCATAGCATGCAACTATTTTTTTTTATCCGTTGGTAAACATAGGAACAGCCGAATGAACAGCGAAAACCAGACCTTGAAAATGAAGTGAATGGAATCCGTTTTTGTGTGTGGGTGGGGGGGGGGTGTACCTCTCTATCCTCCCCAAGTTTACATGTTCTTGGTTTGTCCCCCACCCGCCAATTTCAAAACCGTGGCTACACCCATGGATATAATGATAAATCTCATACTATATTCCTAGTATATCACCGATCAAGACCGGCCAATGTTTGACAAACGCTCCTGGAAACCTGATAGACTGTTTGTTATAGCGACTGCTTGCCTAGATAACCTAGATATCCTGCCAATTGGGAAAATACTATCAGAGGTTAGCATAAAGACATAAAGACATAAAATATTAGTGCAACTATGAGCCACAAGGGCCCTTCTTGGTTGCACTCTGTACACTGAACCAGTTGCCCACCAAATCTGTCAATCAGCCCTCCCTGTAATACTGAAAAGAAAGCCCTCTATTCTTATATTGACTGTCTATGCTGTTTTTAAAGATGTTCAATGTGCTGCTACTGACCATGTTTTCTGGCAGCTGGTTCCAGTGTTCTACAACCCTGTTGGTGAAGAAAGTTTGCCTTAACCTTGTTCTGCTGTGGTTAACTTTAATTTTTAATTTATGACCTCTAATTGCATCATTTCTGTTCAATTCAAACATTTCCTCAAGGTATCCCCTCTCCAGACCATGGACAAATTTAAAAACCTCGATGAGATCTCCTCTCAGCCTTCTATATCTCAGTGAAAAAAATATTCAATTTCTTCAATCTTTCCTCATATGCCAGGTTGCTTATGCCATTAACCATTTTTGTAGCCCTCTTTTGTACTCTCTCTAAAAGCCAACAATCTTTTTCATAGCTAGGAGACCAAGCTTGGATGCAGTATTCCAAATGTGGCCTGACGTATGCACAGTAAAGCTTCCTGATCACTTCCTCACTTCTGTATGATACATTCCTATGTATTGCCCCGATCATTCTCAGTGCCTTCTTCCTGGCTTCCTTGGTCTGTTCTGATGCCCCCAGTTTTGTGTTTAGAATAACGCCTAAGTCCTTCTCCTGTTGAGTCACTGATAGCACTTGGCCACCCATCAAGTATGGACCCTTCATATGCTGCTTACCTACATGCATGATTTTGCACTTATCAAAATTAAATTTCATTTGCCATTCTTCGGACCACTTCACAAGTTCGTCTAAGTCTTTTTGAAGCGAGATGTGCTCGTTTTGGCCTGTTATTGCCCCTAAAGACCTTCAAATCTTCTGCAAATTTCAAAACTTTACTGCTTAGGTCACTTTCAATGTTATTTACAAATATAATGAACAGTAGTGGCCCCAGCAATGACCCCTGGGGGACCCGACTAAGAACATTTTGCCATGACTTTGCACCATTTAGCATCACTCTTTGCTGTCTATCTGAAAGCCACTACTCTATCCATTTTAAGATGCTACCTGCAATACCATGGGACTGAAGCTGTATCATTAACCGTTTATGGGGTACCTTGTCAAAGGCCTTACTAAAGTCAAGATATGCTACATCAACCTGATTTCCCTGATCAAATTGTTCTGTGGCGAAGTTCAAAAGGGTAGCATAAATTCATGACCTTGAATGATCCTGGAATGGTACCGGGACAATACACAAATATCAATTCGGTCATGTGTTATCCTAACCCGCATATAAGGTGTTGTATCAAGTCAAAAGTTTATTTCAACATGTGATGAACTTAGGTTTGGTTAAAAAACGACAGGAGGTGTTCTCCTTGTTAACGTCATAGCTCCGTGACTAGTCATGACCCAACGGAAGCATCTTACCAAACGCTCCGAAAATGACGCTGCAGGGGGTACCGTAATTTACATTCGGTTCCGTCAAGCGGTTCGGAAGCTATCCGCGAAAAATTCGCGGTCTGTATCAAAGCTGCGCCAGTTGCATCTTGCACAGGGAGTGGTTGAAATCGGCAAAACTTAGTTATGGACGCAATATAGCCGAAGCAGCAGTCGCGCCCCATAAATCCTAACTACCATCGAGGACATAATGGCCCCATGGGGGAAATCGCGTCAACCACATGATATTTTTCACAGTGGTCCCTCTCCCCAATAGCAGCACCAATGGTCCCTCTCCCCGATAACATCATCAGTGGTCCCTCTCCCCAATAGGATCACCAGTGGTGCCTCTTCCCAAAAGCATCACCAGTGGTGCCTCTCCCCAATAGCATTACCAGTGGTGTCTCTATCTATGAATCACCAGTGGTGCCTCTCCACAATAGCATCACCAGTGGTGCTTCTCCTCAATAGTATCACCAGTGGTCCCTTTCCCAATAGCCTCAGCAGTGGTGCCTCTCCCCAATAGCCTCACCAGTGGTCCCTCTCCCCATGCATCACCAGTGGTGCCTCTCCCCATAGACCCTACAAGTGGTATGATCCCGACACGCGAACAATGCTGGATGAAGAGCACGTGGCCGTTCCGTACCGGAACGCGTTCGTCCGTGTCGAGTTGTGGGCTTTTGTCAGGTCATTGTTGACGCGTGGATTATCACGTGTGCCAGCTGGATGCTGGACGCGGCCATTTTGGGCTTAGTGGCGCATCGATTGCGTTGGCCATACGGGGACGCGGACATTTCGGTTCCAGCCACCATATTTTGTAAAGGGATGGCCAAGCTCCCGCCAAAACAATTCCATCTGGCCAATCACTTGGTCGTGGCGTTGCTGTTGGCGGTCCACTGCTACTACCAACCCACTGTTATGATCTACGACCCACTGCTACGACCTACGACACGCTGCTACGACCTACTACACGCTGCTACGACCTACGACACGCTGCTACGACCAACCGAAGGGCTGCCTGTGGAGGAGATCGGCAGCTGCCGCCTGCCGCTGAGCAAGAGGAAATCCGGTCTCCACTTGCAAATTAATACCCGCGAATGTCACAACGAATGTCTTGACGAATATCACCTTATGGTCGTGAACCTCTCCGAAGTTCACCCTAACTTCACATGAAATAAACGGACCCTTGTATGTGCCTTTTTGCGGTGTTCTGATCAAGTGCTGCATTGAGCCATCATGCCACCAAGATTCGTCGAATACTGTGCGCTCTGTTCGTACATGGTCGCGGTATCGACACAGACTGGCCGCAGTGGTCCCTCTTCGCGGCGCCACCGTATTTATCATGTGACTCTCAGTGTAGGATCTGTGTAGGCTGGCCGCAGTGGTTCCTCTTCGCGGCGCCACCGTATTTATCATGTGACGCTCAGTGTAGTATCTGTGTAGGCTGGCCGCAGTGGTTCCTCTTCGCGGCGCCACCGTATTTATCATGTGACGCTCAGTGTAGGATCTGTGTAGGCTGGCCGCGGCAGGCCGTCGCTTCAGCCCGGGTAGCGCCATCGCTGGCCCATCGCGTGGTTGTTTGGTGTGATGTCTGTGGCGGCGCGTCAAAGTCTGTAGAAAGTGGTAGATGTGTGGTTGGTGACCTCGGATGATTTTCTACTTGGCTCGTGTCAGACTCCACCCGATCCCCCTCATTGTATCAGGGTCTTGCCCTCCGCCAGGCGTTAGCACCTACACTGGGCTGCCACGGCCCTCCTGCACTGAAACGCACTCCACCTGCCCATACATGTCGCTATTTACACAACCATAACATCCCCATAACACTTCGTACGAAAGGGGGATCTTTTGTACCTCCTCACTGAGATTTTTCGGCGATCGCAGAAAAACATCGCCGTGCGGTGCCGCAAGATTTTAGGCATCTTTTCCTTCCTCCTTTTTGGGTATGAAGTACAAATTTGAACCTCAGGTCATGTAGGATCATTAAACTAGCTCAGGTGAAAGATGACCACATTCGAAAATGTCTTAGCTTCGTTAACGCATTCACATGAAGTGATATTGACAAGAATCTTCCTTCGTGAAATCAATTTGGCACTGTCCCATAGGGTATATCTCGGATTTTTGTTCGAGTTCCGGTGAGCTACCTGAGGCCACGACAATTTTTTGGTCGTTGTTGGACAATATTCCTATTCACGAACACATTTGATATCGGAATATTCCTGATTGGCCACTATTCCTTTTTGACAATTGTTGGGCAATATTCTTATTTTTATAATATGAATGCTTTTCAAATATCATTTTGCCCTGCTATCCATGCAACAGGACAGTGAGAATTTCCTTATGCTATTTGTTTGACCTCCGTTAATCGGCCTGAAGCTAGGTCACGATAAGGTTCGCAACGTATCCCCTCATAACACTTTTCACTTTGTGGCCCCAGGAGTTCCTTGGCGTTACTAGCTTGCTACCTAGCTGAGGTGCTCCTGGGGCTACTTCTACTAATAACTGGTGGTGGCCTATCTGCAAAAAAAGACAAATAAAAAGATGCAAATAGTTATAGTGAACTGTAGGTGTGGAGAGTAATGACATGTATATTGGCATCCTGAGGCATTCCTAAGCTGGCTCTCCTAACTTTTGAATAGTTGGCGATGGGAAAGCCAAATAGCAGATGGGATGGGAAAGCCATGGGATGGGAAAGCCAATCGAGCCTGTAGCAGTGCGTGTAGCCAAATAGGATAGGCTACTGCATACGAAACAGGGGTCGACATTAGGAAAAAAAACGTGAGCAGAGGTCATTTGGACCTTGCTATTTTTATCGTGATTTCGAATTGGCATGGCCTAAATTATGTCAAAGTTGCTTTGCACGACCTAAAGTACTCCAATGCTCCGACATCAAATGTGTTTTTGCCACTATTTTTTTAAAGATCAAGATTTTGGTGTTTGAAATTATTGAAAAATGTAAAAAAATACCATTTTTTACCTATTCATTGAGACCTTTCCGATGATAATCCGCTCTGGTCAGAGTAATACTTAGTTTGGAAGTTTGACGGGGGTCTTTATGACCCCTTTCCGCGAGACAGGGTGAGATGATCCGACAGGAGAGACGGCGCGGAATAGCATGACAATAATAAAACGTTGATGACTGTATTTTTGCGAACGAAAGGTGGCAAGCGAGCAGGATGCTGATCAAGTTATAACTGATGAAATGTGTGGTAGCGGGGATGTCTCAGAGCAGAACACATTAGCTGCGGAAGATGCCACTCTTACCCGTGCGCAACGTGAATGTCAGAAGATGGACCTCAAGCAATGTGCTACCTGTGCAACAATCTGCACACCAGAAACTCATCGGGATGTTCAATAATTCCTCAGAATAGCCCGGCTAGGTAACCATGAAGCATGCAGCTAGGCTCGCAATTCATGTCACGTGGGTGTTGCAAGACACACATTGCACCATATGGGTAAAGCATGAATCGATTCAGGGATCTTGGGTAACGTCTAGTACTGCATTAACGTGTCATAAGCCCATCCCCACGATTCTCTGTCAGTTTGTAATGCCGATCTGGCTGGCATCTGCGATGTGCTATAACACATTGGTTACCATAAGCTTCCCAGGGCGGTTGTTTTTCTTTCGACTTCAGGTCTGCGCTCGAGGCAATATTCAGATGCCACGATATTTCACGTCGTATTGCTGGTAATATCCAAGTACCACTGGTGACATAAAGCCGTCGATATTTTTATTCTGAGTGAAACTGGTCGCTCTAAGATAACCAGGAACGAAAAACCAGATACATTAGCGAAACATGATCTAGCATTTCTAATTCATTTGTCTTTTCGCACCCTCTTCCTGACTCGCTCCCAATGGTCTACTCTTTCCAACGGTCAGTTCTTCATGTAGCTAAGTTAGTTTTCGACCATCTCTTTTTAATACATTTGGCTCCCATGTATCCTGGGGTCGGAGCTCCGGGCCGATCCCAGACATTCGGTCGACACCTGTCGGCGTACTGGCCTCGGCTGTTGAGACGCGACGGGCCGCCGTGACGCCGGCCATGAGATGTGACAGCGTGACGTAATGTGACAGCGTGACGTAATATGACAGCGTGATGTAATGTGACAGCGTGATGTAATGTGACAGCGTGACGTAATGTGACAGCATGACGTAATGTGACAACGTGACGTAATGTGACAGCGTGACGTAATGTGACGGCGTGACGTAATGTGACAGCGTGACGACGTGATAGCGTGACGTGATGTCGGTTTGTCGTACATAACTGCAGATTTTATCGGCCGATATGCACCATTGTTTGTGCACCTGCTAATAAATGACCGGCGCGATGTTTAAAATAAGAAAAATATTTAAAAAAACGGCCGCAAATTTTTCGAGTTAGGGGTCGCTAAAGTCAAAAACATTTCTTAGCGCCAGACCATAAATATCGGTGCTGATGCGCTTCACGTATATTAGCAAAAAAGAAATGTTCTTGGCAAAACTAGCGACTTGTTTGATGTACATTATCATGCTTTATTGTTTCAAAGTCACGTCAAGTCACCGAGGTCAAGTCAGGTCAAGTTCATGACAGGTTAACACACGCCCTGGAGGGGGATGGCGAAATCCGCCATCCCCTCCGATTTTTTTGTACATAACTCCATATTGTACCGGTCAATATACGCCACATTTTTCTGTACCTACTTAGAAAAGACCGGCGCATTGTTTAAAGGAAGAAAAATGAATATCGTGCGAAAAGTTTTTCAAGTTAAGGGCCGTTAAAGTAAAAACAATTCGCAGCACCAGACCACAAAAATCGGTGCTGATGCGCCTCTCGTATATTGGCAAAAGGGAAGTGTTCTTGACAACACTAGAGACTTGCTTGATGCAGATTGTTATGCTATATAACTTAAAAGTTATGTTAGGCCGTCGAGGTCAAGTCAGGTCAAGTTCATGTCAGGCTAATGGAACCAAACTTGGTCAACTGGAATGTGTCATAAATGCAAATGACTGTCATGCGATTGATGTCACTTTACATGTTACTCCCTACACATCCCGAAATATACTGTTTATCATTGTGTGCCTAAGCGCTTCCATACTTTATTCATGTATTTCACTCCTTTCTTTGCGAAGCCGATTGTGCCGAGCCGCCCAACGGAGCAGTCGGGTTGGAAGCCCGGTTCCGGTAACTGGAGCAGGTAATGACCTAATAAAGTGCTCCTATATAGGCTACCTGAGGTCAAATGGCGAATCAGACACCTGTATTGCATCATTAGTAATGTCCAAAACATCATTAATGCCACTTTTGAAGCATTTAAACACAATCACGGCGATCCATAACAATGACAAGCCAAGCCACGCAAAACCATAAAATTTTGCTACTTTGACCTCATTTGACCTTTAAGATATTAACATAAGGTCATGAATTTTGCACACAATAGAGTTCACTATCGTGCCCATCCATTCTGCGGGTTTCGTTGCTTTAGCTTTCATAGGAGATGAGACCTTAGGAGGGCGGGGGGGAATCTGCCCCCTCCAGTGCGCGTTATTTTCAGAGGCCCTCTAGGGCGCGTACTAAGTAAGAGCTGGGGGGATGTGAAAAAAGTCAGCCACGACCACGCAGGGGCGCAAACTTCAGACAAATATAAGCAACTTTCCCATGTAAACCCTGTAACTACCTTTAAATAAACACCCGCCCCCGCCCAAATCTCTTTTCGGCGAAAAGTGTTTCCACGATTTCATTACCTCTCAATTACATTATACCTAGTAATACTAGGTATAATGTTTTCATTTCACGTGAGCTAATTTTGCTTAATTTACACCTCTTTCGGAGCCGGAGCCGCCCTGCTTTTGACGGCTCCGGCTCCGGCTCCGACTCCTGCTCCGAGTAAAATGTCCCGGCGGCTCCGGCTCCGGCTCCGGCTCCGACTCCGTATCCCTGCATGAAACCCATAGTAGAGCCTGCCTACCCTGGCGTTGGCTGCCAGTGCTCTAAAGCTCCACTCAGGGGAGACACCAGCCCTAGGCAGAAATAGCAGTCACAATGACTTTGCTATTGCTTTGCTTCAGGGTGGCCAGAAGCGCCCTGTGGTCCTGCAGCAGTTCCTCACTCCTAGCAGAATATATTTTATTTACTCCTACCTGTACTGCACTAAACTGGTGCTCACTGGTGGCCTGTGCCAACACTGGCACCAAGTGTTTGGATGAGATGAGTTTTGCGCATTTGGTTTTAAATTGGGTCGCTAGTTCTCGTTGGAGCTATGATTTTTTATTCCCCTACCAATTAATAGGTAGGCATAAGTGCCCTTCCAAATCCGTGCGACCTAATTACGTTCAATTCCAAGGGCGAGAAGTAAGTCATGGTAAACAAGTCAAGGCAGATCACACCACTCCCCGCTCCTGCTTCTTGCTGAACAGATCCCGCCACCAGATATTAGTAAAAGATGTTCCTGAAGCTCTCTTAGACAATTACCAAGGCTAGTAACGTCATCGAGGGCTCCAGGAAAATAACTGCTATAGGTGTTAATGGGGAAATAATACAAATTAATAATATTGTACATGCATCTCCTAAACCATTACTACACTAAGGAGAAAGAACGAACCAAGTATGAAGAAGAAGAAAGAAAAGAAAATACGATTCTTAAACGAAAATATCCGAATGATACTAGATCACCGTGTATAGCACATTACTATTACTGACATTCATTGAAAAGTTCATATTGTCTAGCAATGTATTATCTGATGTGCTTCTTCAAGATGATTTTACTCCTAGGCACATCGTCAATCCTGTGGAAGTGGGATCAGATTATTTTATCCCAGGCCTTTGGTGCAATAAAGGGTAATGAAGACATTCTGTAATTGATATCAGAAAAGGGTATTTGAAAGTGTTGTCTAGCTCTGAGGCCACCTTGTTCATGAAGTTGAAACATATTAGAAGGAGGTGCTGGTAATGGTTGATTTAGAAAACCTAACATGATGCAAATACATTGCTCATCCACTATGTCCAGAAACTTTAGAACTCTATGCTTAATAGGCAATTCATTTGTATGGTATAAGTAAGGTTTCTTGTCAGCAATCCTAATTTTCCGGCCCGGGATAAAACTGGGTGTGGTATCGGTCGGAGTTGAAAATATTGGTGTTTAATTTGATTGGATAGTGCTCGCTGTTATGGGTGTCGGCTTCTATGGTTCAATCAACGTCGTTGGCCAGGGTCGGAGAACAAATTGATCAGTCAATGGCTGCTGCTGTATTATGTCCAAGGTGGAAAAGGTTGGTTCTCCAGTGTTAAGTAGTACTAAATTATGCCGGTCTAACATTCCTTCAGTAATGTGACCCGGAGTGTCTCCACATGTACGTGTTTGATCCCAGGCTGGACTATGTGCATTGACGGCTCAGAGTAACATGAAATGGTTCTTGAAATGTCCTATTAGATTTTATAATTGTGTCAAAATATTTGTATTGTCTGTGTGTGATGAAATATACATGGAACACACATCTATATGTATTAGCGTGACAGCTATTTGGACACAATATTTTTTTTCTCGAAAAACGAAAAAGGCAGTTGATTTTTTGGTTCGTGTTAGCCTAAAAACACCACATAAACAGCTTCATCTCGATCAAATAATTTTAAGGCGTGCCTCATCGCACTTGAATGTCAGACACCCCAGACATTTTTTTAGGACCACCCATCCCTATTACTCCGGGTATGTGTTGGCTAAAATAGAGTCAGAACGTGTTCGTGCTGGTCGGGTGTGCCCTGAATAATCGTATTGCAACCTTATTAATTATAATTATAGTTTAATATTTAACTATAATTATAGTTTGTTCCAATTTCCCAATATTAATGCCCTTTTTGGTCTTTTCGTAAATATGGCCGCTCCGGCAACACGGAAGGAAACGTATATACCGGTCATCGGCCTCGCCGACGAGAGATTGATAAGTGGAGGTTAACCAAAGGGCTCTCGAGCTCATCCAGATCGATGAAGACAAAGTGTTCCTCATTGCGCAACGCGAGGAAGGCCGCCGAGGAAAAATGATGGGCGCCGATCGGCAGCTCGCCGAGTTCGAGCAGCGGCAGTTGAATCGCGCCTCCCAGGCCAGCGATCGCAAGACTCGGAAAGCGCAGCGCATGGCCGAGATCGACACTGTTGAGCTCGAGTCTAGCTCCAGCCCGTGTCGCAACTCTACAACGTCCAGCGCTGAGGACGAGCCTCGACCATCGACTTCCACCGCCTGCCCACCGCCGCCGAAGCGCCGCCGCGGCAGAGATACTTTAATCTCGCCGACTGTCGCCGCTGCTATACACCGCACTCGCGTGACGGACCATCAGGCAATGTACGTCTTGTCGGCGGTGGCCGACACCCTCGGGCACGACGTATCCGAGCTCACCATGAATCGGGAGTCCATCCGCCAATCCCGGCGGAACCACCGGAAGCAGGCCGTGCTGGACATCAAGGCGTCGTTTGCGCCGGACGTACCCCTGGTTGTTCACTGGGACTGAAAACTGGTTCCCAACTCTACGACCGGCAGCAGGAGCAAAGTCGACCGTATTCCGAGTTTGGTCGCTGGGACCAGCGTCACCAAGCTTCTCTCCGTGCCCAAGCTCGAGATCGGCAGTGGACTGGCGATGGCAAACGCTGTCGTGGAGGCCCTGCACGATGGGGGTGCTGCAGACCCGGTCGTGGGTACGTGTTTCGACACTACGGCCTCGAACACAGGCCCGCAGTCAGGGGCGTGTGCGCACATTGAGCAGCAGCTCGGTCGTGACCTGCTCAATGTCGCCTGCAGGCACCACATGCTCGAGCTCATCGCCGCGAAGGCCTACGGGATTTGTCTCAACACCCCATCGTCCAGGCCTGAAAACGCGCTCTTCAAACGCTTCTAGGACAAGTGGGTTTTCATCGATCAGGACCAGTACGAGACCATGCCCGATGACCACCTCACGGAGGCCATCCAGGATTCCCGAGACAACCCCATCGCGGGTTTCAAGCTCCATCTGTCGCAGTTCCAGCCACGGGATGACTATCGCGAGCTCCTGGAGCTCTCCGTGATCGTGCTCGGCGGGATGCCGGCCAGAGGCATTCGATTCCGGCGGCCTGTGGCTCACCACCACGCGCGTTGGATGGCCAAGCTGATCTACGCTGTGAAGATCTACCTCTTCCGAGGACAGACAAACCTGACTGCCCGGGAGAGCGCCGGCATCCTTCGGTACGTCAAGTTCCCCGTCTCTGTATACGTCCCTGCGTGGTACGCCGCGCCGAGCCCCACATCGGCCCCTGCGAACGACCTCGCCCTCCTGAAGGATTTGGTCGGGTACGAGGACAAGTCCCTCGCCACTTGTGGTATTTGAGTGAGAGTCTCGTCCCGCTGGCGTTCTTCGACGAGAACTTACCGCTGGGAAGAAAGCGGGCCATGATCGAGGCTCTCAGCTCCAATGAGGGCTCGGAGGATCTCACCAAGCGGGCCGTCGTTGATCTCAAGGCCGACTTGTCGCAGAAGACCCTCGCGGACTTCGTGACTAAGTCGTCGCGAATGCTCTTCGTCACCATGGGGATCGACGACGGCTTCCTGGAGACCGACCCGGCGGAGTGGCATGACGAACGACTCCGGGTACTGAACGACTTCGCCGAGCGTGACGTCGCCCTAATGGAAGACTACATTTTGACCCTCACCAAGGACGAGGACCAGACGCAGTACATCCTGCAGGTGGTGGAGGCGCACCGGGGAAGATTACCCGACGCCAACAAGAGCACCGTCACCCAGACTGACTGAGGCCAGGTGACCAGGACCAAGACCAGGACCAGGCCAGGATTAGTTTCGAAACTCATCGCAACGTTGGGTCCAGGAAGACCCATAAGACCTGCCTAATAGTGGATACATTCAAGTGCGATGAGGCATGGCTAAGCATAATTGGATCAGGATGAAACTTTTTACGTGGTGTTTTTAGGCTAATACAAACCAGAAAATCAACTGCCTTTTTCATTTTTTGAAAGTCGAAAAATAAGTGTCACCCTAATATGTATACTGTGCAAACGTAAAGTACAAGCTACTGTTTGTAAATGTGGATTTAGAGCAATTTGTGAATGTAGTCATGTAAAGTGCTGCACTGCCACTGCGATGTGCTCCACGGACCTCGTGGCGATACAGTGAATTATTGGAGAGGTTGAAGTTATGTGCATAGTTAGGCAAAACCATGTTTCTTGGAGTGCTATGAGAGTAAGTGTTGGAATGATCTGGCCGTCTGGCCACGTGGGAGGACGCGCGTCACTAGTAAACGGAGCAAGAGCGACCGGTGTCACCCCACGAAAATGAAAACCATAGAACTGCGGCAATAGGCAATCAGTCACGCCAAGACCATGGCACAGCCGAGTACTCAGCGGGCTTCGGCAATATGCGATCGGATAGTACCAAATACCCCATGATGTTGAGAGATGGTTTTCCGTTCCGAATAGAGCGAATCAGAGTACAGAATAGGAAATCAGAAAGGATAAACGCACCGCGTTATTTAAACCTCAGCCAACGTTCACTGCTGATTACTGGGACAGAACTGTTCGGAGCTTGAGGGGTTGCACGAAACTCTGCACTTGCGAAGTGTTGAATCGCTATGCTCTTTTCCAACGGTACTCACGTCACACAGCAGCTGCCTCCACAATCACATTCCATCCTTAGTCCATAGGTCAGTTTACCAGGCCGGCTTTGCATCTAATTTCACCGTCGTCCATCATCGTTCATCGTCGCTTCGATTTCTATAGTAGGAGATATTACAAGTGTGTAGATTTCATAAGTACATCAGACAACATCCATACTATCCTAACATACTTTATTTATTTTTGTGGTGCATGGTGTGTTTGGTGTTGAAGTTCAAGATAGAGTTTAATTGGTAGTAAGTTGCTGGTATTCATAAGTGCTGTGTGACTGCTCATTTTTCTGTATAGCCATAAGTGATATCAAAAGGGATATTTATATAGTTGTCTACTTGTGTACAAGACAATTAGATTAGACATGTTGTTTATTTATTTAAAAAATAACACAAAAAAACAATTGTTTAAGAGTTTCTGCTTAGCGTGTTGCTTTTCTTGAGGTACTCAGATAATTAACTGACAGTATAGGAGGTAGCGATTTATAGTGAATGATAGCTGGCTTTTTTGTCGGTTGTTTAGCGAGTTAATTTGAATCTAAATCTAGGCATAAGCTGCAGCGTTTAAGATGGTTTCGACCAGGATGCAGGCACTAAAGGAAGAGATTAGGACCCTTAAGGCAGAGCTTTCCAAGCTCAAGGCTGCCCTTTTTGCACAGGGTAGGCAAGATAAAGCAACAAGGGGTTACTCTGTAGCAGGGACATCATATTCCTAGGTGGTCGCAGGCCACCAGGTAGCTGAGGCTTCCCTACTGTGGAGGTGGCTGGGATCTCTCGAAAGGGGAGTGTTAATAGTGAACAGAGGAGGGGTAGTTCTGGTAGGTCACAGGAGGGGAAGTGGCATGAGGTCAGGGGGTGGAGGATTTGGAGACGCGAACCTAAGGAAAGGGTCAGTGAGTGGCAGGTGGCAGGTGGTAGGAGCGGGAGGAAGTCTAGCCGACCGGCCCAGCGGGCAGGCATATTAACATCAAATATGTTCCAAGCATTGGATGACTGCCCCCAGGATAGTAGTAGTAAGGAGTCAGTGCTGGTCCTAGGAGACTCTCGTGTGCGATATTTAGAGCGGGTATTTTGTAAAGGTAGGAGGGACAGGAGGTGCATCACCAGGCCTGGTGCCAAGGTGAAGGACCTGGTACCTGTGGTGGCACAGGTCACCAGTGATCACCAGTTTAATACAGTCATAGTGCATGCAGGGGTAAATAACATAGGTCCTACTAGGAGTGAGGAGCTTCTGCAGGAGTACAAGGCCCTTCTGGCCACCCAGAAGGGTACCAATAGAGTCATTGTAACAGCAATTTTGCCTAGGGCTAGAGCCTCCCCTGAGTGGAGCTCTAGGGCACTGGCAGCTAACGCCAGGGTAGGAAAGCACTGCCATGAGCTAGGTTTTACATTTGTAGACGAGTGGAGCAGGTTTTATGCATCGTGGGTCCTCTATCAGAGGGATGGCCTGCACTTCTCTGAGAAGGGGGTCCATGTGCTTGGCAAAGTGTTGAGCATGTCCTTCAGGGAAACTAGGAAATGGGGTGGGGAGGGATGAAATTGCATTGCCAACTCAGGAATATTCCAATAGTGTCAGCCAAGGCAATAGAACCTCAAAGTCTGCAAATAGGGACAGCAGCAGTTCAAGAGGACAGAGTGATAAAATAATTCCTCAGTGTGAAAAAGCCAAAGGTGGTTATGGAGCATTTGTTAAGTGTATGATGTTTAATGCTCAGAGTATCCGTTCCATATTTGATGAGTTCAAGTGTTATGTTGCTGAGGAGGAACCAGATTGTGTTTGCATTACGGAGGCATGGGTCGATGAAGGGTACTTTAGAGATAACTAGCAGGACTATGAGATCCAGGGATACAATATGTTTTCGTGCAATAGGGGTCCAGCAATGAAAGGGGGTGTTGTAATGCTCTATATGAATAGCTTATTCAGTTCTCAAAAAGTAGCAGGTGGGGATAAAAATGTGTCTGTGGAGTCCATTTGGCTTGATGTCACTGTGGGAAAAGGCAACAGCAATACTCTTAGGATAGGAGCTTTCAACCGGTCAGGAACCCTGCCACATTCTCAGCAACTGGAGCTTGACAAGGTGATTTGTGAGGAAATCAGTAGAAACTTTGAGAGGAAGTGCCTTATTCTTGGTGACTTCAATCTAAAAGGTTATGAAAATGCAGGTGTTGGCTCCCCATCATGCAAAATGTTTAGGAAATGACTTGAAGAGGATGTAGGGGAAAGTATCAGGGATAATTTGGTAAAGGTTCCACATTTCAACAGAGCAGACTTTGACTGCATGAGAGCGGCTTTAAGTGCCATCAGATTGGAAGAATTCTCCAATTTAAATGCCTGTGAAATGTGGGAAAAGTTCAAATCTTACTTGAAGGAAATTCAGATTAGACATGTCCTCCAAAAGCAAAGACGCAAAAGAAGGGTAGGAAAGCCAGCATGGCTTACACCAGACTTGATAAAAGCAATTAAGGCTAAGAAAACTGCATTTAGAGTCTCTAAAGAAGCCTCAAATGTCGTTAATCTAAAGGCGTATCGAAAAGCTAGAGACACTGTGAAGCAAAAAACCAGAGCAGCAAAGCGAGCAAAAGAATTGGATTTAGCTAGAAACTGTAATGGGGACAGTAAAAAGTTCTTTAGTTTCTACAAGCTGAGTAAAGTTTCTAGCAAAATTGGTCCACTGGAAGTAAACGGGACTACATTGGGTGAGGATAGTGAGATGGTTGAGGAGCTGAGCAAGCAGTTTAAATCAGTGTTTACATTGGAAGATATGACAAATCTGCCGACCGTACACCATAGTTCAGTGACATGAGATCTGACAAATGAAGTTGATTTCATTGATAGTGATGTTGTTTACAATCATATCAGGAAAATAAAGCCAAACAAGACAGCAGGACCTGATGATATTTATGCTAGGGTGTTGCGGGAAGCTGAAAAGGAACTGGCATTTCCACTTAGGATAATATTTTGTAGATCAGTTTCACAAAATGAAATTCCAACCGATTGGAAAAGGGCAAATGTAGTTCCTATTTTCAAGAAAGGAGAAAGAGGGAAAGTTGAAAACTATACGCCAGTAAGCCTCACATCCCTAGTCTGCAAGGCACTCGAATAAATTATCAAGGATAGAATAGTTAGTTATCTGGAAGGTAGCAGATTGATTCAAGATACTCAACATGGGTTTAGAAAAGGACGATCGTGTCTCACAAACCTCTGGAACTTTTTGAACTTCGCCAGACAACAATTTGATCAGGGAAATCAGGTTGATGTTGATCTTGACTTTAGTAAGGCCTTTGACAAGGTGCCCCATAAACGGTTAATGATACAGCTTCAGTCCCATGGTATTGCAGGTAGCATCTTAAAATGGATAGATTTGTGGCTTTCAGATAGACAGCAAAGAGTGATGCTAAATGGTACAAAGTCATCATGGCAAAATGTTCTTAGTGGAGTCCCCCAGTGGTCAGTACTGGGGCCACTACTGTTCATTATATTTGTAAATAACAATGAAAGTGGCCTAAGCAGTAAAGTTTTGAAATTTGCGGATGATTTGAAGGTGTTTAGGGCAATAACAGGTGAAGATGAGCTTATCTCGCTGCAAAAAGACTTAGACGAACTTGTGAAGTGGTCCGAAGAATGGCAAATGAAATTTAATTTTGATAAGTGCAAAATCATGCATGTAGGTAAGCAGCATATGAAGGCTCCATACTTGATGGGTGGCCAAGTGCTATCAGTGACTCAACAGGAGAAGGATTTAGGTGTTATTCTAACCACAAAACTGGGGGCATCAGAACAGACCAAGGAAGCTAGGAAGAAGGCACTGAGAATGCTCGGGGCAATAAATAGGAACGTACCATACAGAAGTGAGGAAGTGATCAGGAAGCTTTACTGTGCATACGTCAGGCCACATTTGGAATATTACATCCAAGCTTGGTCTCCTAGCTATGACAAATATTGTTGGCTTTTTGAGAGTACAAAAGAGAGCTACAAAAATGGTTAATGGTATAAGCAACCTGGCATATGAGGAAAAATCGAATAAATTGAATATGTTTTCACTTAGATATAGAAGACTGAGAGGAGATCTCATCGGGGTCTATAAATTTGTCCATAGTCTGGAGGAGGGATATCTTGGGGAAATGTTTGACTTGAACAGAAATGATGCGATTAGAGGTCATAAATTCAAAATTAAAGTTAACCACAGCAGAACAAGGTTAAGGCAGACTTTCTTCACCAACAGGGTAGTAGAACAATGGAACCAGCCGCCAGAAAACATTATCAGTAGCAGCACATTGAACATCCTTAAAAACAGCATAGACAATCATTATAAGAATAGAGGTCTTGCTTTTCAGTATTGCAGGGAGGGCTAATTGACAGATTTGGTGGGCAACTGGCTCAGTGTACAGAGTGCAACCAAGAAGGGCCCTTGTGGCTCATAGTTGCACTAATCTTTTATGCCTTTATGTTTTATCACCTAACTGTCTCCCTACTTTCCTCTCGGCGCACTTCACACCATCTCACTAGGTGCCACCACCTGTCGGTGTACAATACATCGCTTCTACAGTCACACGCTAGGTGGCTCTACCGTTCCACATATAACATGTTCTGTCCCGCAATATATCGCACCTTGTTCATAGTACAAACTTCTCTGGTGGCCGTTTCACCCTAGTGCTCCTAAGGGTTGCTGCAGGGTTGGCTGGAAGAACAGTGTTGTCGGGGCTGTTGCCATTGGACGGACAGGATAACCACAGAGGGTCTGACATGTCCTTGTTTCATTCTTTGAAAGAGGGCCTATCAGACGTCTTTCTCCCTTGTTGTTTTCCTCGAGAAGTTTTTCCAAACAGGAAAAGGGGAAATGGTACCGTGAGCTACAGATGTAGGATATGTAAGGCTGCCAGCCGTAGAGAGGAATTAGGGCCATCAAGCTATACAAATCATGCGCGATCTACGCATTGGGCAGAAGTGACAGGTCGCTGAAATCTGCTTAGACTATGACCGCCCAGTCAATGACGAGCCAATTGTGCGAAAGATGCGCAGATGAATGAAGCAATAGTGAAGCTAATCTGCTTCGACCATCTTCCGGTCACCGAGATCACGACATTGTCCTTCAGAAAGTTCCTCCAGCTGAGACATTCAGGGCATGTTTTTGTTCGTTAGCATGCTAGCAGAGCTTCGTCTTACGAGTTCACGCGAGGGAACATCAGTTTATTCATACGCAGTGATTATACTTTCCGCACTAAATACACCATCGCCTAGGTCACATTTCGCTGAATCATTTGTGAGTTAAATACAGAGTTCGGCAGCTTCGTTTGTGATGCCTTCATGGCCTGATATGTACGCCCGTGATGCTGTGTGCACCAATTTGTGCACCAATTTGTGTTCGCTGAACAGCCCCGTAGATTGGCTAACGGTGTCGTATGCATTAGAACCTCGATGTCGTAGGTAAAACTGGTATGTGATTCATTCCACAAGAACTCAACCAAAAGTTCAATTTCACACACCACTTCGGATTTTCTGGAAACTGTTCTGTGGCATTCTTCCATATGTTGAAAACAGACGTCAGGTTGAAGAATTCGTGCTTATGATCGCTTATCTCCGACAGTAACGTCAGAATATAACTTCACAACGCAACGGTGTACTGAGTAGATTCCACTCGAACTGAACCAGTCGACTACACATCTGCCAGCAAATATTGATGACAATTTGTCTTGGTGTGCTTCGTGTAAGTCCTGACTACCATTTTTAACTTTAAATACCTGTAATACGGATAATTTGCCCCAAATACTGATTTCTAAGTTCAAAGTGGCAGCGCAGCTACCGTATAATACATATCTACATTACTGGAAGATGATGAAATATTCAAAATAGGAAAAAAAGCGGTTCGACGCGGATTTCCTCACCGTCGCACGTGACTGGCAATAGCTTCATATATCAGACAAACATCCCTTAGTGCGTCTTCTCCTGAGATGTAGAACGGGAATTCAGCAGTGGATTCTTATCACTGCTTTGCATTGAAAAGGAGGCCCTCCAGGACTAAAAGGAGGCCCCCAGGACGAAAAGGAGGCCCCCAGGATGGAAAGGAGGCCCTCCAGGACGAAAAGGAGGCCCTCCAGGACGAAAAGAGGCCCTCCGGGATGAACAGGAGGCCCCCAAGACGAAAAAGAGATTAATTATACAAATCAGGGGCCTCAGGAGGCCCCTAATTTGTAAAAAGAAGTCACCTAGGAGAGGGTAGGAGGCCCCAGAAATCAAGCGAGTGCCAAATATTGACACAGAGGCCCCAGGACGAAAAGGCCACCAGGACGAAAAGGAGGTCCCCATGATGAAAAGGAGGCCCCCAGGACGAAAAGGATGCCCTCCAGGACGAAAAGGAGGCCCTCCAGGACGAAAAGGACGCCCTCCAGGACGAAAAGGAGGCCCTCCAGCCCTCAGTTTCCCATTCCCGAACCATACAAAGGGCCTAAAAACAATAGGAAGCTCTAACACAATGGAGGCCCCTTTTCTGGGAGCAGGAGGCCCCCTTTCGATCTCGCCCCCACCCTGGAAGAATTTCGTGGCGACGCCACTGCTAGTGCCCCTTGCTTTCCGACATATCGTCCGCTCTGATCCCTGTGTATTTTGCAGTTACATTAGCCCTCGATATAGCAGCTGAACGTATGTGTTATAGTCAGGGGCGGACACAAGTGAGGGGAGGGGCACTGGGATCTGCTCCATGGCCATGTGTCGCACTGCAGCGTGTCCCTCCGGCTGGGAAAAGGCTCCCCTGTGGGAAGGCTCGTGTGCACTCTCTTACCCCGATTTTTTTCAGCCGATTCCTGGGTCCGCCTCTGGGCACAGTTGACTAGACTTGTGCTTGCCGTTGTCTTCATTAACTGTTTTCCCCCAAAAGCTTTCAGCTCACAAACCTTGAACGTCACGGACATTTCGAGCACTGCACAACACGAACCGTTCGATACAGAATGGATACAATACGACACCGATTCACAAACCGTCGGCTTTAAGCTACTCCAAATACTAGCATAACTCGCTACAGAGTTTTGCCTGAAACTAGGTCACTTGACGGTAATCCCCGACGGGGTCAAAGGTGAACCGCCGGGACGGACCACTCCGCGCCCCCAGGCGTTTCCTCGAGCAAGCATGGGATGCACGAGCGCCGGAGGCCGCCAGCTGATGGCAGTGGGGTTGCCTAGCAACAGGGCTGTCGGTTTATTGCTTGCCGAACGCGACGCAGTTTGGTTGCGCGTTCGCACCTGTGTCATTGCCGATTAAGGGGTGCGATGAGTGATGAGTGATCAGTGAAGCGTGACTGATTGGGAAGGGGGCACACGGGGCGTGCGCACAGCTGTTCGTCCTGGAGGTCACGGTGTTGCTCCTCAGCCATCGTCAGTAAGTGCGCCGGTCTCGTCCGTGCTGCCAGATCTCGTCCGTGCTGCCAGATCTCAGCCGGCGACGCACCGCTTTTGATCTCGGGTTATGGTGCACGTGTTTTGTCCTTATCTTCCGTGTCTAGTCCTCAGTTCACGGTGGGACGCTTCCGCTGTGATTGCGTCAACGGTTGTCATGCCAACCGCTGTGAGTTCGGCCCCCCGAGTGCCGACAGTCCCCCACCTCGGGGAGTGAAGGAGGTCGGCATAGGGGCCAACCTTCTGCTTCATAAATATGTTACGCTATTGCCCTGGACAAGGGCGCCTTATTTAAGTTTTCAACATCATCCCAGACAGTTTAGCGAATCCGAACACAGAATGTTTAATCATGCTACTTAGACACGGAATTTCTAATGATATACATACGCATTGCATAAGGTCTAGCAGGCATACATCTTGCGGGAAGACCAGTCCCCCAGCCTTCCTGGGACAGCCCCCGGGAGACCTAGCAGAATTGTGACTGACTGAGACGTGCACTGATCTCCAATCACTAAGCGGTCCGTAACCTGACCTGACATGATCTGATTTGGCGAAAGGTTTTCCACCGGTGGTCCCGCCATGAGTCCTGTACATGCTCGCAACATTTAGGCTCGCTAGCCCCCCGATTACGAGTTATGTGCGAAAGCCTCGGGAGGAGGGAGGGTCGCACTTGTACTACCTGGACCACCGAAAATGCCAAGATGTCCAAGTCCCGCGACGGTTGACTATTGTCAGTGAACATTCCGCCGCATTGACCATTACGGGGTTGTGTTACCTTAGAGCGTTTCCATACGGAGATAGCTGGCCACATGCAACGACAGAGAGAGTTTTTCCTGTCATCAGCTTGCGATCAATACCGATTTCTGCATCTTGGATCACTGCAATGGAGGTCACCCATGGTTGGCCTCGGATGTCGTCTTCGTTTGTGTACAAAAACGATGGCATTACATTCTCTCATTGGCGGTGTAGCAGCCCTGGTATATGCGATTGATGTGCTCACAAGTTTTTCTCAATACTCGGGGGTACTAGCCAGGTGTGATTTGCTATATTTCGACTCATATGCAAGGATAGTTCGGTATTCATATCGGGTAGAGGGGGAGCGGGATTTCCCCCTGTGGAATATCCCGTGATAATTCGAAAACATGTTGCGATATCTCAACGAAATTGTCAATAACTGTCAATTCATCAACTTTATTTTTTTCGTGCCAAAAGAAAGCTGATGATATGCGATGCGTGAGTGACGTCAGAGTGACGTCATGATTGCCGATTGAAAACAAAACAAAAACGTGTTGTTGAACACAAATTGACGTAGAAACCGATTGAATGAAGAGATTTGATGTCGGTAAACGGCAAACGAGAGACAATTAATAGACGAAGTATGTATTACGCCGTTGTTTTGTTTTCATGCTTCACTTTAAATTATTTTGATGTCAAAGTATAAAATATTGATAGAAAGTACGGTAAATTGAGGTTAGTTGAGCCCCCAGTAAGTTGAGCCGCCCCATTATCTCACCTCCCATGGTGTCATGGGAACTTAGAAACCATTTGCCGACGCTTCGGAGGAATCCCTCATTTTTGGTTTGACGAGGTCCAGGACTGGTATATATCTGGTGAGCCAGATATATACCAGATATATACAAATGTGTTTAACAAAGTTTGAATTCCTTTTTCTTCGACTTAGAAATGCTTTTATCTTCCTTGACTCGCGGTAGAAAGGCTTCGGAACCCAGCACACAATTGTAGGCGTGTGATTTATCTCGAAATACATGAAGCTACTTTGGCGTGATATGATCAAAAGATAGCCAGCCATACGTAATTTAAAGTGAGGTAGGTATGGTACTAGGTGAGCAATCGAGGCCGGTATGAGATGAGCAACGGTGATCCGTGATATGCTGATGCCTTGCCTGTTGCGAACATTGACATACAATTATTTTTCAACCTATTGACATCGAGCGTATTGCCATGTCATCAGCTATTGTGTATACTAGATGAAAAGGCGATGGCTGGAAGCCTAGGCTGAAGTATGTTACAAAGTAGATTCTTATTGGTTCATGTTTTTTTTCTACTTCAAGGGGGTGGCGGCTGGAAAAAACTCGTTGGGCAGACGCGGTGGCGTACCAAAGAGGAAAATTATCCCCTCTCCTGATCGGGTGTGGTCCCAAAAATCGAGCTGGGGTCCTAAAAATCGCGCTTCCCATAAATTCGCATCGGGGCCACAAGAATTGACAAAACGGGCTCTAAATAAATACAGCCGGTACCAAAAAAATAGACTTGAAACGGACTTGAACATTTGCGCAGGAGCCTGATAAAATCACACTGGGGCCCAGCGAGGCGTAACGCGCCCTGACAACTCGCTCCGAACCCCAAAAATATTGCGCTCGGGACACAAAATTCCAGTCGGTAATCGCAAAAAATGGGGTCGTTCATAAAAAATTCCCTTCGAGGCTCATGAAAAATTCGTGTCGATTTACCAAATAAGTATAGTGTTGCCCCAAAAAAATTGCATCGGGACCCGACAAAATGTGAAGCCGGAGCCCTTCAAGCTAAAGGGAGATTCCCAAGAAATAATTGTCCGATCCAGGAAAATCGCTCCGAAGCCCAAAACATACCACCAGATGCCGTCAAAAATCGCGAGCGCTTGGGTAGCACGGTGCCGGTGTGTCAAAGTCCGACCCGATATTGCAGGACCTGCATCGGCCCCGAGGGTCGTTCAGACTTCGTGGCAGTGCAGCCGCGCATGGTCGCGGCTGCCTCAGCCGGCAGCCAGGATCGGTACCGGTCAACACGCGCCGTCTCCGCGGGCAACCGCGTGACCTGGCGGACTTGGCGACCGTTGAACAGCCTGTCCGGCACTCGACCCTGAGGTAATGTGCAGCCTCTATTGTGAGTGGTGATGTGGCGGTAGCACGGACGTGTGTCGACCTGCAATGCCGGACGTGGGTGATTGCGAGACACGGGTCCATTTGGCTGCCTGTCAGCCTACTTTCAAACAAACGTGAACTGCGCTTTGCTTTGCACGTGGCAGTGAGGCGTACTTTGAAAAACTCAACTGAAATCGACATCGGTGGCATGTGACTTCAAAAGACTGCATATCTATATATTTTGAACATTAACCCGCGCCGTCTCGTGGGGGGGGGGGCGTCTTTGACGACCCCCCGAAGGTTTTCCGCGGATGGTGAAAGAACGGCGCGTGGCAGCGCGCCGAAATTTGGCATACCTTTTCCCACATCAATGTGGCATGCCGTATCAAAATTTTCAAGTTAGGTCGCTAGGGTCAACGAGTTAGTCAAGGCCAAGTGAGGTCACCTCCAAAACGTTCAACCAGTCGTCACGCTTTAACGGATGAAAATATTTTACTGAAACTTTCAACGTTTGCTTATCGTTAGGGATGCAACAAAACGCACCAGATTAATATGTCATTTTGTTCTTTTTTGATTACTTATTAGTTTTGTATATTTGCCCATTAGAGTTAAAATATAAGATTCTAGCTAAAGTACGCATTTTTAATGGGAGCAAGTTGACTTCAAGCAACATTTTTTTCGAACCACTCTACCCACTAGAAAATTAAAATTGAAGAAAAGTTGAAAACTCAAAATTTTTACATACAGTTGGGGTGTCCAAAAATATTATGGTGACAAACTATGCGGATCACACAATGGGAGCGCATTATTGAGCTTCAAATTGGACGGGTATCAATTATTTTTTCTCGATGCCATTTTCTACTCAAATTTTCGCATTTTTAGGAATTGTGCAAATTCTGTATCAGTTACTTCATGATATTGAATATATATCATGCCATGCTCCACGAACAATCATGACTTGCAGTTCAAAATATTGAGAATGCAATACCATCACGGGCGTTGACATCTGATAAATATTTTGGAGGCAAAAGACATGAAAGCAATGGGCAGGAAATACAAATGCATTTGGGAGGGGAGGGGCACATTCCGTGGCATCGCATGTTTAAAGTTGACATTATTGGGCAGGGGCAAATCCAACTCTGAGGGGACACTTGAAACACTAAAAGTACACAACACGATACTCCTGCTTACCATTGCGGTTGGCATTGGCAGACCTTCGTAACCCACTCTGAAGCTGAATGAAAGATGGCTGGATGGAAAATTCATCACGCTATTTTATAAACGAATCGAAAACGAATGCGTGATTTACGGCTTGTCAATGAATCACTCTCTGGTTATACTCATCACGCGTCCGGAATATGAGATCTTAAAAGCTGAACTGCGCACTGAAGTAAGAAGCTTGTTCCACACTGGTGTTAATCCTTGCAATGAGCATGCTAATTGTTTGGCATGTGACCTTACCAGAACAGTGTGGGTGCTGGCTAATCCCCCACTTAGCAGGAGTTTGTTATTTAGATGAAGGTACGTCTTGCTCATTTACATGGCATGACTTCGTATATGATTCATTGACTATGCCAGTGTAATTGTGCTCGACATGTAACGATCACTCACAACACGTCTGGCATCATTGAGGAAGCCTGCGCATTGCAAAATATCCCGATGTATGCCGTAATACTAGCGTGCGCAGCCATGGATGGTAGATTTCCTTTACAGTGCAGGTGCAGGCACTCACGTGCACAACTCTGCATCGTAAGGATCGCATGAACTACAGACCTCACGGCGGAATGACAATTTGTCACGGCAGTTGTTCGTTTATTGGGTGGTTCACGACGCACTTTATGCACATTCACGGCTAATGGCGCCGCCCACACTGTTTCGCCGGTGGGCTGCGGGATTGGGAAATGCGGCGCTAGTGTCGAACCCTGGACCTTTGGTACCCAGAGCCCGACACCTTAACCACTCGGCCATCCCCGTCCCTATCAAGGCAATGGTTCACCGCTCGTGTGACACCAGTTCTCCAGAACGGAGCGGTTCCCCGGGACACCACAAATCACCCACCGCCCACGATCCATCCCCTGACAACGTGCCAATGACGCTGTAATCACAGCTGTTTGAGCTTGCTTCTAAAAAAAATGGTTCACCGCCCCAAACGACTAAACTACCCCTCGGACGAGTTCTGCTGGCTGTCCTGCACGCCCAGTGTTAAAATTATGGTTTTTCATTAGGTGTGAGGTGTCGAAACGTGTACAGTAGGATGTCGAAATTTCCCACGGAAGCGATGTCTCCAGATACGTTCCCTCAACACCATTTTGATCCAAGAGCGTACTCGTACGTATGTCTAATGGTGGGAATAAGCGTGCTAATTATCGACGAGGTACTGTTGGAAATTAGACACGAAGACATCATAAAGATTCATTAACCCTCGCACGGCTGGGATTAGATACCTACCCCCTTAGGTTTTCCCGCAATAGCGAGGAAATGGCGCGCGGCAGCGCGCTGAATTTTGGCATACCTTACCATTATCCATTTTTACATGTTCTAAAAAAATATGGTCGGGTCATCAAAGGCCACCGAGTTATCGCCGGTCAAGTGAGGTCACCTCCAAAAATATTTAAGCAGTCGCCACGCCTTCAATAATAAAGATATTACAATGACACTTTCAGGGTTTACTTATCTTGACTGAGCGCCAAAACATACAATTTCAGAATTTTCGGATTTTGATTTTTTGATGACGTCATTTTTTGCACTTTTTAGTTTTATCTAAACTAACATCAACATTGCAGACAAACTATGGACTTTTGTAAAATGCTAAGTTGACTTAGAACGTCATATTTTTGGTTCGTATACCTATTTCAAAAATGAAAAATCAAATTCCAAAATGTAAAAAATCCAAAAAATTTGACAATGCAAATTAAATTTTTTTTTTTTTGAGTTTATAGTTTTAATTTTTTTAGAAGATGCAAAAATAGCTAATTGTAAGGTATGCCAAATTTCAGCGTCCTGCCGCGCGCCCGTTTTCCCGCTGTCGCGGGAAAACTTTGGTGGGGTAAGTATCTACCCCCTCAGGTGTGCGAGTTCAAATCCTAGCGTAAAAACTACGGAAGTACTTTCGACTGTAATTTGTTCGAGCTATCCGATGAAGTTCAGATTCGTTCTATCTTGCTTGGTTCGTGAGATACCTGGGGGGGGTAGGTATCTACCCCCCAGTCTGGCGAAGGTGGCTCAAACCACCAGTCGTTTGAGGGTTAAGCGCGACGTCGATGCTTCTTTGGAAGGGATGTCGATTCATTGTCCAGAATGTGGTGTATCCCACCCTATTTCACGAATAATTTATCACTGTTCACGCCCCAAGGCCACCCAATGAACCTAAGACCATGACCATGGACCTGAGACCATGACCATGGAGTTGAGACCACAGAAGGACGCGGCCCATCGACAATGTCTGGGCCATTTCTCGATGCATCAAACACAACCGTGGTTGTTGACACCCTGCAATCTCCTCCTCGGCAAGGCGAGACAAGACACGGAGAACGCAAGGCACGAGAGTGAGCGCAACAATCGCTTCCGCAACTCATTGGCAGCCGTCATCGGCTGCATGTCGCACGCGTTTCGTTCCTAACTGGTTGTGCCTGGCGCCGAACCACCCTCTGGAACATCGAAGACACCCTCAATTCACCAGGGGAAAACATTCTGCAAGGACACCGATGGTACGTGGCGCCAAGTTGTCTTCCATTAAGCAGCCAAAGGCGCACGAAAACTGAGCCTCCCTACCTTAGCAACCAAAAATATAATAGACGAAACGAGACATTTCGAGATTCTTACAGGGCAGACCATTTTTTTCCTTGATTCACGTGCCAAAAGCGTTCTCCTTTATATGAAGTTTTTGGTACCGCCACCTGAAGACAATCCTGGCTGAACAACTGGAAGCAGGTGAGAGTTATACCAAGGGTAACTTCTCCAAGAACCGGATGACAGATTCGAATTCCGTTGGCTTTCAGGTCATATAAGACATCCAATGCTGCTCAGAAGCATGCTGCCAACCAAACAAAAAGCGCCACAACCTTACTTGGGAAAAGTTCTCCAAGAAGGACATACCTGGTCTAGACCTGAAATGACCTGGAATATTTGAATTCTTAAATAAAGTCCACATCACCTGCAACTTGCTACCTTGTTCCCAATTTCTAGGTCTACAACTTAAATATCGCCATAGCAGAATATCGGACTGACAACCTCCGTCATGGAAGTGTAGGCGGTGGGCGAAGAATGGCGTACAGAATGTGCGGTATGTGAGTCTCCGCCAAATTTATTTGCCCACTCTAGCGCAAATCGTAGGTACGCCACTGCTCCGATGCGACATAGATTGTGATGAAATGCCACAGTAATTGCATGATAGGAATTGCGTTACAACTGATAGTTCTCAGATAGATCAACATAAGGGTTTGTAAACCTGTGTTTGGTAATTGCAGGCTATAACCCTTCACCACATTTCCTCTTAACACGTGTACGTCCGGGGGCAGATATCTGCCCCCTGTGGTTTTTTCCTGACTTGCCGCCATACTCATCGGGTTAGCAAGGCCAAACCTCGCATGGCTACTCATTTTTTATCCGTACATTCATAGTCTTTTCCGCATATTCTCATACATTTTTAACCGTGGGTCATCTAAGGTCAGGTCACAAGGTCAGGCGAAGTGACCCAACACCCTAGGAGCTCTAGGTGGCATAACTTCCACAATAATTGGGCGATTGATTTCAAACTTATAACACTTCATGATCTCGCCACGGACCGTAATATATATCTCGTTTTTTTCGTAACATTGACCTGAGGTCAGGTCGCGGCCATGGCTTCCTCCATCATAGAGCTACGGTAAAATATACAAATGTTTCCTGGTAACATATTTGTTCTCGGAATGACCTCACAACGGTCATGTAATGTGTCGATTGACACATTACATGCCCTCCCTAGGCTACTTCATGACCTTGACCTGAGGTCATAGTCTCGGAGCAAGAAGTATTCCCGCTTGGGCACGTAGTTGGCGTCTCGATTGTCCTCTGTAAATCGAATAGTGTTCGCTTTCGATTTGTTTGTTGTTTCTATCTGTTACAAGTCCTGAGATATGTGTCAATGTCTGAGAGTCCCACGCGATCTGGTCGAATTTGACGTATGGTGACTCCGTGACGTGAACATTGACCTGAGCGAAGAAATGGCCCA
Organism: Imbricaverruca yamaguchii; assembly: GCA_034440575.1. Lineage (NCBI taxonomy): Eukaryota > Metazoa > Arthropoda > Thecostraca > Neoverrucidae > Imbricaverruca > Imbricaverruca yamaguchii. Next base: position 486,754 of record JAOTOL010001381.1, read on the forward strand.
AACACTTTCGATAGAGCTTGTCACCAGCTATCCATCGCCGCTTTCCGCTTGTCGCTAGCTAGCATAGTTATAGAGATCTTAGTGGAAGGTGCAGACATCTGCCCCCCGGACCGGCGAAGTTGGCGCGGACCGCCGGGCGAGCGAGTGTTAAGGGTCTGACCACTAGCTCCATCTAGTCTTCGTGTCATGGCATGCCTACTTGTGAATATGTACATTCATATACTGATTCAGGGCAATTGCGGATCAAGCCGGTCGATTGGGGGGGGGGGGGGGGGGGGGGCAACTTCTGTCTGTGAACTTCAAATTTCCCCCACCCACAATTTCCCCAAACCCTGTTCGATGCAAAGAACACTGCCCTCCAGACACCAGGTGCCCCATGACAATTCCTGGATCCGCTCCTGTAGCAATTGGGTACCCTACCCTAAGTGCGATACCCTATCACCCTTCAACTCCTCATAGTGCCACTGATAGCGTAGCCTTACCTTTGGCGGATCTAAACACCGATCTGCGAATTTGAGCTAATAATGTTCGTCCTTTTCTTTTTGTATCATGTCCCCCCCCCACAAAAAAGCAAGTGTCACTGAAACCATCCGGGTTCGTGATGAGACGCTGTGTTATCCTACACATTCCATGAACCATCAGCAGTCTTAGTGTGATGTGCGTAGATTGAGTGCCCGCTTAATATTCAAGGACTCACCGAAAAGCAAGCTTTTGAAGTCGCACGCCAGCGTATACGAGCGGTGTTGTTTTGCGTTCGGTTTAGGAAAACACGTCTCTCCGGTCAGATCCTCGCACCCCGTCTCGAGCGGTGTCGATAGAAACCCCCCCTAATATCTAAACTAAACGTTGCACGAAGACGAAAAAGGGGTCATCGTAAAGCACTCGACGAGTAGGGTGCGACACCGACCCTACCAAACAATTTTTTTCTCCCAAAAAGTGACGTCACTAGAGGGCCTATATTTTTTACGACTTACATCATGCTTTTGACTGGGGAGTTCCTTTTGGGAGATATTAAAAGCAAATTATTCCGAATCATAAAATGACAGCGAAATCGACCAGAACCATGAAAACGTTTGGCCATCCATAAACCAACATTTAGCTTTTTCAACTGTCATAATTTTGAGTGTTCAAGTTTTCTTTAATAATTCCTTTTCTAATCGGTAGAACGGACCGAACAACGCTGTTCGAAGTCAACTTGCTCTAAATAGCTTACTTCAGCCAGAATCTTCCAGAAAGCCAGATTTTAACTTTAATAGGTAAATATGCAAAACTAAAACGTAATAAAAAACGGAAGCAATGAAAAATTCCTATCGTACGTTTTGTTGTATCCCTAAAGATAAGCAAACGCTGAAAGTTTCATTAAAATACCTATATCCGTTAAAGCGTGACGACTGGTTGATCTTGTTGGAGGTGACCTCACTTGACCTAAACTAACTCATTGACCCTAGATGGCCTGACTTCAAAAGTTTGTCACAGCATGTCAAATTTATATGGAAAAATGTATGGCAAATTTCGGCGCGCTACCGCGCACCGTTCTTTCGCCATCCGCGAAGAACCCAAAGGGGGCGGTTGAAGACCCCCCAGACGGCGCGGGTTAAGGTTTGGTTCCAGGCATCATGGGAGAAAAGAGAGATGGATGCAGTCCATGGTTGACCTGGCGTTTCCCAATCGCTCATGTTTGGCGTTGCACCTGCCGACGCACGTCCGTGTTACCGCCACATTACTCGCAACACGACCTGCACAATTTACTCTTGCCCAAATTACCGGGAACAAGACGACTGTCGCACGCATCGACACCGGCCACGCCCCGGCACCTCGCAGTCGCTGCGCTGCCTTGGCGGAGGATGGCGGCTCTCAGTGTCGTGGCCGTGCTCTGCGGGTGTGCCGCGGTCGCTACATCCACCTACTACGACCGCAGCTGGAACACATCGGCGCCAGCGGCAGTCGCGGTGACCGTCCCAGGAGCCGATTCGCTCCTGAGGTGCGGTGATGCCTGCGAGAGAGCCGCCAGCGGCGACTGCCTCGGGCTGAGTCTGGTCGTGGAAGAACGTCGGCTGTTCGCGAGCGTGTACGTGATGGCAACTCCAAAGTCAGACTGGGTGTCGGTCGACTACATCCGCCGTGTGGCTCCCTCAGGATTGGCCATACCCTGTCCCGCCGGCTGGCTCCTCTTCCGTGACAGCTGCTACAGCCGTCAGAAGAGGCCCGAAGGACTGAACTGGACGGCCGCCCGCGACGATTGCCGCTCCCAAGACCCCGACTCCGACCTAGTGACAGTCGACGACGATCGAGAGTTCGCCTGGCTTCTTTACCACCCATCAAGACCGAAGCGCGCTGAGTACATCGGCCTGCGGCAGTCAGGCGGCACCTTCGTCAACTTGGGCGGATCCCCGGCAACCTTCCAGCCGGTTCTGAACACGGCACATGACCTCAGCGACGGCTGCATCAATCTCAGATGGTACAGAATCCCGACAGAACTACGTAAGCGTGCATACTCCGATATTCTGTCTAGCAATGTATGCGAGCGTCCGGCCCGCTGCCGCGTTCGCGACGCCTGCCCGACCGACTGGCTCGGGCTCGACGACCATTGCTACCACTACATTTCCTCCCCGCTCACCTGGCAAGACGCTGACAACCACTGCGCCGCACTGAAGGCAGGTGCTCGGCTCGCTGCAATCTCTAACATTGGCACCTGGCTAGTGCTCAGGCAATACTTCTCACCAAGCGGGGACGTCTTCGTCAGCATAACTAATCAAACTTCGGAAGGCGAATTTCTCTCGGTAGATGGCATCGACGAGGAGATGACCTGGGCGGATGGAGAGCCATCTGGTGGCGACGGCATGAATTGTGTCGTCATGAGGTGGAATGGAGTCGCTTCTGTCGGAGTGAATGGCAAGGGTTGGGATGCTGACGATGGTGCAGTTGCAGAGGTTTGCAACAGCTCCCACACTTTTGTATGTCGTCTGCCAGCAGCCCTCTGCTGAAGAACCTAACTGCCGTTCTGGCAGAGCGCCATTGAGAAATGTGCTACCATCTGCTCGGAAAGATTCCCTCAAGGCCTGGCATTGCCTGTTGAGTACGCCAAGAATTCCAATACGAACTGCTTAGAACCCAGCGAGAGGATATATTATGCTACCAGGTTAGAACTTCTGCTGATGAATTTACTATCGCGTGCACGCAGCGCTCAGTACTTCTCGCACGCGGATTATTACTGCTGCCGAGGCTCACTCACCACCACGCTAGTGGTATTTTCCATTGATATTTCTGTCGTTGTTATTTTGTTCTATTTTGCATGCATCATTTCGGCTTGCAAAAATCACAGAAACCACACAACATTTCAAAGACATCAATGCGACAGAGCATCCGGTATTTTTTGGAAAAGGGAAATGCAATTCAAACAGAAACCATACATAATTTCGACTCATGAAACTTGTGGTCGATCACTGGATATCATCTCTCCAAACAATCCGACACGAAGAAGAAGAAGTTATATTGCAGTTCCGCATATAATATAATTCCTTCACACACCGATTTATGTATGCTGCTTCACCTCGGCTTTAATGCAAATCATGCGAAACGCATCTCTCAGTTAAACATCTCATCCTTGTCCTCCTCCTCCATAACTTCTATAACGAGATCTAGCAAGAGCTTAGTGACATAGCAGCATCCCAATAACAGCGCAATACCATATATATATATATATATATATGTATGTTCTGGTAAGCCAGAGCCCAATCCGCTATCTATTTAATGGCAGGCAGTGACCCAACCCGGGCAAGACTGTTCCCGTTCATCTGCTTAATGGCAGGAAAGGGCCCAGCCTGCTCCCAGGCATCTATTTAACGGTAGGAGGTTCACCTAAGCGTCCCGCGGGGCTAGGCTCGTTCATGAGCTTTTCCAGCAGTAGTAATGTTTTATGAAACGGCGTTCCACGTTCTATTTATTTCACACACAGTTACATGATATGACATGATATGAGTTAGATGTGTTTTCTGCTTTTCGAATAAAGCCTTCGTGCAGTGTGTTTAAATTTGTACGAAGAAGCACACTTGCGATGACTTTTCTCTTTGCAGACTTCATCAGCTTACGCACTGTAATGCGGCATTTCAAGTTGCAATTTCTTGCTCTTCTTTTTAGGTTATAGGGATGTTGTGTTACTGATTTTGTTATCATTCCTTCTCCATCTTGAGACCTACGGCTATTTTCACCCTAAAGACTATGCAGTCACCAGAACAGGAGAGAGTCTCTCGTGCTGAAAGGTCGTATGTTCCATTGACTGAGTGGAATGGCGTGAGACTTCAGCACGGCGACACAGCGTGGCATCTATCATAATCCGGCAATTGGGTATGGTCCGTTAGGTTTGAGGCACGACGCACACCTTCACAGGCTGCCAAGAGAGTGCAGCCGCGGTCGGTCCACCAGTTCCCTCTGGTGGTTTGGTGTCCGACCCTGTGCCCGCAGCAGGAGAGCCCCGCAACCCGGCGGCCTAGTGCCCTCGCTCGCCCACTCAGTGTAATATGAAGTGGTGTTGCCGTGACACATACCCAACAGTTTGAGCGCCTCCTGTGTGTGCTGGCGCAATATCGTGTGGTGGTGCCGGGACACATACCCACAGTTTGAGCGCCTCCTGTATGTGCTAGCGTAATATCGTGTGGTGGTGCCGTGACATATATCGCACATTCTCACCGTGCACATCCATTCGTGACTTGGTTCTGGGTTCCCGACTCAGACACCCGGGGTGTTGTTTACTAAACACCATCTAGCTAAGAAAGATCCATAACTTGTAATTGCTTGGTGGGAGCGACTTAGCATTAGAGGTGCGCAACTCGTAATTGGAGATACACATGTTGCCTTCTAAATTCTTGTAAAATGAGCCGCTTCACTTACCTACGATAACCTTTCGAAACGTTTCAAAATCTGTTCCATCAAAGCAAAATTTGATACATTTGCTGTTTTGCACCAGTTGCACCGTCATCGTAAAGACTGCATGTGACGTCACTCTTCCTACTCTCACGCCCGACCTTGGCGTCGCAGCAACAGGCGTTCCTCGAATGTGCCAGCCAAGATACTTGAGCCGCCATAATGTACTTTTGAGGACGATTTTAGATGTCTTCTTCGCACGTGCAATCGTTGTTCGCATTTCTTTCCTCCGCTAACTTTCAAATTTATCAGGTACTTTGAATTTTATGTACTGGACTTCACCCAGTCTGAACGACGACACATAACCTGAAGATATTTCAAGCATTTGAACAATTTATCTTGTTAGTTGGGTTTAGGGAGTTTCAAGCAGACTTGATCATTATCCTGATGACGCTCATGAAACATATGCATCCTGTCTACCAGTGCGAGCCTATTTACCGTAACGTGCAGTTCGAGAAAGTGTCCTCCGTGGCGACTCATTTGTTTATATAATGCGTTGTAACAGTATTGTTGTAACAGTAACAATACACCATGCACAGTACAAACCGTGTCTGGCCGCTGGAACAGTGTTCACGGCATGTTCGTCGTTCCGTTCTACCATCCCTGTCATAAAGACATAAAGACATAAAAGATTAGTGCAACTATGAGCCACAAGGGCCCTTCTTGATTGCACTCTGTACACTGAACCAGTTGCCCACCAAATCTGTCAATCAGCCCTCCCTGTAATACTGAAAAGCAAGCCCTCTATTCTTATAATGATTGTCTATGCTGTTTTTAAAGATGTTCAATGTGCTGCTACTGACAAAGTTTTCTGGCAGCTGGTTCCAGTGTTCTACTACCCTGCTGGTGAAGAAAGTTTGCCTTAACACGCGCCCTGGAAGGGGGGGGGGTGCGAAATCCGCTCACCCCTCCGGTTTTTCGTAGATAACTCCAGAGTTTACCGGCCGATATGCGCCATTGTTTGTGTACCTGCCAATAAATGACTGGCGCGTTGTTTCAAGTAAGACAAATGAAAATCGACCGACAGTTTTTCGAGTTAGGGATCGTTAAAGTCAAAACATTTTCTCAGCGCCAGATCACAAACATCGTCGCTGATGCGCTTCCCGTATATTAGCAAAAAGGAAGTGTTCTGGGCAAAACTAGCGACTTGTTTGATATATATTGTCATGCTACATTGTTCCAGAGTCATGTCAAGTCACCGAGGTCAAGTCAGGTCAAGTTCATAACAGGTTAACACACGCCCTAGAGGGGGTATAGCGAAACCCGCCAATCCTTCCGATTTTTCGTACATAACTCCATATTGTACCGGCGGATATACGCCAAATTTTTCGCGTACCTACTTAGAAATGACCGGCGCATTGCTTAAAGCAAGAAAAGTGGAAATCGGCCCAGACGTTTTCAAGTTAGGGGCCGTTAAAGTAAAAACAATTCGCAGGGCCAGACCACAAAAATCGGCGCTGATGCGCTTCCCGTTATATCTTACCAAGCGCAATTGACAAATTGACAAGCAGCATTATATCTTACCAAGCGCAACAACCTCCGATGGTCAGATTCTCTTGCAATGTATCCCGTGCATCTAGGGCTGTGTATCTCTGCAGTTCATGTATTGTATCTCTGCAGTGTATCAAGTGTATCTTTGCAGTGTATCTAGTGTATGTTTGCAGTGTGTCTAGTGTATCTCTGCAGTGTACCTAGTGTATCTCTGCAGTGTATCCAGTGTATTTCTGCACCGTATCTAGTGTTTCTCTGCAGTGCATCTATTGGATCTATGCAGTGTATCTAGTGTATCTCTGCAGTGTATCTAGTGTATCTCTGCAATATATATAGTGTATCTCCGAAGTGTGTATAGTGTGTCTGCAGTGCATCTAGTGGATCTCTGCAGTGTATCTAATGTATCTCGTATACCTCTGCAGTGTATCTAGTGTATCTCTGCAGTGTATCTAGTGTATCTCTGAAGTGTACCTAGTGTTCTCTGCAGTGTATCTAGTGTGTCTTTGCAGAGTACCTAGCGTATCTCTGCAGTGTATCTAGTGCATCTCTGCTGTGTCCAGTATATCTCTGCAGTGTATCTAGTGTATCTCTGAAGTGTATCTAGTGTATCTCTGCAGTGTATCTAGGGTATCTCTGCAGTGTATCTAGTGTATCTCTGCAGTGTATCTAGTGCATCTTTGCTGTGTATCTAGTGTATCTCTGCAGTGTATCTAGTGTATCTCTGCAGTATATCTAGTGTATCTTTGCAGTGTATCTAGTGTATCTCTGAAGTGTATATAGGGCTGCCTCTGGAAGCAGGCTAGGCTTGGTCCTTGCTTTTCGTCAGGGACACCTTGATTTATAAGTGGGCCCTCTGGCCAGCGAGAAGTATCTTGTTTGCGGTGCTCCAAACGAAACAATGTTGTTTGTGGGTGGGGTTACATGGGAGGGACTGGTGGCATATGGGAAGGGCTGGGAGTACTTGAAATGGGTAGGGGGCACATGGGAGTTACTGCGGGGCATTTTAAAGGGACTGGGCATAAGGGGGTGAATAGGGGCACCTAGAAGTGATTGGGGGCACTTTGGAGTGAATGCGGGTCATTTGAAAGGGACTGGGCACAAGTGGTGAATAGGGGCACCTAGAAGGGATTGGGAGTACTTGGGAGTGACTGCGGGGAATTTGAGACGGACTGGGGTCATTTGGCCTCGCAGCTTCCTATGAATATGATCTGGCGTGATAGACCGAAGTTTGGGACGAAACCCGTCGTGAGTAATGATGAGAGCATTAATGATGCACCGCATAAACTATCCGGCAGGGTATCCGGCCGGATATCACGAATTTTCAATTATTCGTTATCCGGCTGGATATTTCTTGCTATCCGGCCGGATACCGGATATTTTCCATTGCTTGCAACGATTTCCAGTTAGTGTTCACCACTTGGGTGTCCCTTAACACAAGCAGACGACAACTTCTGAAATTTATCCACGAACTTCACTTAGCATACAAATAGAGAGAGTTTGAAAGGTGTGCCCAGAACGCGACCTCGCCTGGGCAACTGAAAGACCTTTGCCATTTCCGTGGGTTCCATGCGTTGCAGCATATTTTCCAAATATACTTACCCTCGTTTCTTAGTCTTATCCCTAGTTGTTTGGAACTTACGTTGCAATTACCTTCAAATGCGGAACAAATGTGTGGCTTCCCACGCCAGCAACGGGTGACCTTGACCTCGGTGTCGCACTTTCTTGATACCATGGTATTTGGCAGTGGCTCAGCTAGTAATTCTTAACACCTCGTTTTGCCCAAAAACCAGTGAGACGTCGAAAACCAGCCAACACGGATGGGATTCAATCCATCTCCTCCCATAGCAACATGCATAGTGCAGATTCGTGTCACAGATAAAGTATCTCGAACTGCAGGCATACTTTCCAAAAAAGTAACGCTTTACACACGAGGGAGGCACAACTAAATTCTGGAAGAGTGCACACTCACAACTTATAACTACAGATAGGCATCAGGGTGCTGGCCACAGGGGCGGCTACGGCAGCCGTGGGGGCGGTGGCTACGGCAGCCGTGGAGGCCGTCGGGGCCGGTCACTCGGCTACGGCAGCTATGGCGGACACTACGGCCGCCGCTAAGGCAGCTACGGCAGGCACAGCAGCGGCTACGGCAGACATAGCAGCGGCTTCGGCAGACAGCAGCGGGTACGGCAGGGAAAGCAGCGGCTACGGCTGCCGTGGAGGCCGCAGTTACTGCGGGTACAGAAGCGGTGGCCTTGGCTACTGCTATCACTAATGAGTCCCGGCGCTCGGAGGATGGTCTCCACTCGGCTTGGTCTGCTCTGTCTTACGTGCGATGACGGTGTGTTGAGATTGTCTCGTATAGAGAAGATTCTCGGTATACCGCCACCGTGAACAATACTAGTGCTTCGTCACGAAATACGAATATCTGGAAACGAGATGTTAGCAGTCGGCTGGTGAATGAATGGATCAAGGAATGCCAAAAGGAAATAAGCACAAGATGGTGAAAAGAGATAACTTGGAAGCATTTGAATTGACAGGTCACAACATGTATGATCATGAAAAGAAGGGAAGGATTGGTGGAGGTATACTCACAACATTGTATCATTGAACAGAACAGTGATCACAACATTGCATGCTTCTCATTGTATGTTGGAAGTGTGGGATCTAATAAAGCATTGACTTCAACTTTTGCGAAAGGGAATTGCAATTAGTTCAGGATCTTCCTCAATGAAATTAATTGGGAACACTTATTGAAGGGCTTAACTCCTTATGCAATGTGGAGAATGATAAAATATAAACTATTTCATGGTCATGACAGGTTGATTCCCAATAGGCAACTTAGATTAGCTAGGGTTATGCATCCTTCACGGCTGACCATGGAAGTATAGCATTTACCAGAGTCAAAGAAACATGCATTCAAGAAACTAAAAGTTGCTAACTATGAGGTAATACTGGGATCATATGAAATGCTAGAAATATGTGTTAGAACATTTAGAAGACCAGCCGAAATACAATTAGCTCGAGAATGTTCAGCACGTAATGCTTTGAGATTCTTTAACTTCCCTAAATATAAAACGAGTAGTTTGGACCACTGGAGTTAGATGGGGAAATGGTGGTTGATGATTGTGATATTGTGGAATCCCTAAGCAAGCAATTATCATCAGTCTTTACTAAAGATAATTATGGTACAATAGAAACAACATAAGGTTATGCCATGATACGTGGTACGCTGGAGGAACTCACAATATGTTCAGAAACTGTGGAAAAGCAGTCGCAGAATATAAAACCTAAGAAAGCTTCTGGGCCAGATGATATATATGGTAGTATCTTAGTAGAGTTTGCTAAAGGTTTATCAGTTCTCTAGGTATCATTTTCAGGTTTACTATGTAATATCTGTAGTACTTGTAGGTTGGAGAAATGCAAGCTTAGAACCAACTTTCAAAATATGAAGTATGAAGTCTTTAGGGAACTATGGCCCCAGTCAGTTTGACTTCAGTACTTTACAACGCACTAGAACATCCTATTAAAGATAATGACCAGATACATTTTGGTCGGCATAACCTTTGAAGGGATATTCTGCGTGGATAACTGTCTCGAATGTCTTAGTTGACGTTCATGGAGTAGTCGAACGCCAGCCGATGCGGATGGGATTTAAGCCATCTCCTCCGATAGCGACATGGATATTGCAGATTTGTGTCACAGACCAAGTATCTCGAATTGCAGGCATGTCTTCCCACAAAGTCATGCCCTTGCACACGAGGGTGCACAACTAAATTGTGGAAGTGTGCACACTCACGCCTCATACCCACAGATAGTCGCCAAGCTGGCTAAAACTCGGTTAACGCGTTTCATTCGTAAAATTCGGAGCGTCCCATCATTCGTAAAACGAACGGATAGCGAAAACGGAACGAACAGATGTCGGCAAACAGAAGATGGATCTCGTAAAACGAGCGGAAATACACCGGGAATAACACACGTTGTATCCATGAATGAAAACGTTCAATATACGCATCCTTCGAATCAATTATGACGCCATTGAGACCATTCTGACGCGACTGCCGCCATCGAAGCTGTGTGGAAATCCTGAATACTTGTACCAATGCATCCCGATATATATTGCGCGTAATATTCTGAAATTTTTGCTTTTAAGTTATCGACAACTGATTATCCTGTCAGAAAACCATGAAAGATGAGGATCTCCTCATCCTTCTGCTCATGGGGTCTAGTTCTGACCCACTGTTGCGCCGAGCATGGGTTCGATGTAGGTAAACCAAGGATGCATACTTGATGGATGACCAATTACGAGTTGTGACTTAGCGAAAGAAGGGTTTGTTTGTTGTTGGAGAATATGCCAGACATAGTCATAATGCAGACGTGAGACACTCTTCCTGGCTGCATTTGTGAACACCATCAGCTAGTTGACCATGCTGAACCAAGAGTCTGCAGACGGAACAGATGGGTTGACTTTGCAGCCTAGCTTGGAACATGAACTGATGTGTACCTTGGCAGCTTGAGGACCAAGATTAGCATGTGCATGTTTAAATATGCACATCATGCACACACGAGAAAAGAGAGCATCTGTAGTTGGCATTGGACATCCAGAACCAATGCCTTTGCCTCTGAAAATTCCAATGAATTGGCATCTACTGCAATGGAAAGTATGAATATGTTTCTCACCATCAACCATACCTAGACAGTGCCAAGTTCCGTTTTGGGTATCAGGAATTGTCAGGGGGTTTTCATTGCTTACAATAGCACTTAAAACTCACGATGCCAATTACTCCCTGTATGGCTATGTTCTTCAGAGATACTTGCAATATTTTGTCAGGTCTGCATGCACAGCCCCAAATATGATTTTCCACGATTGCATCTATGGTGAACAAGCATGCTTTTTCAGTGCCAATAAAATACATTTGAAGGTGTCATTATTTTCCAATTAAAAATAATATTGAATATTGCGATGGACTTGACTGCATGTTTGCTCAGCTCCACTGAATAGCAAAAGTTGCAGAATATTACAAGTTTCACTTTTTCTTTTGTCATAAGACTCTCAACAAAAATAGTTGGATAAACCTGTGAAGTGGTCAAAAAGTGGCAAATGAAATGTAACTTTGATTAGTGCAAGATCATGCATGTAGGTAAACAGCATACCAGGGATGCATACTTGATGGGTAACCAATTACAAGTGGTGACTTAACTAAATAATGATTTGGGCGTTGTTGCAGAATTTGCCATATATAGAGACATACCACAGAAGTGCAACAATGAGCCACAGGGACTCTTCCTGATTGCATTTTGTGGACACCATCAGCTAGTTGCCCATACTAAACCACGAGTCCCAACATCCTTAACCATGAGTCCCAACATGCTAAACCATGAGTCTGCATACAAAACAGATGAATGAATTTTGCAGCCTAGCATTGGACATAAACTTATGTGTTCCTCGACAGAGCGAGGACCAAAATTAGCATGTACATATTTATATATGCACATCATGCACACATTAGTAAAGAGAGCATCTGTCGTTGGCACTGGGCATCTTTGCTGTTGGCACTGAAAATTCCAATGAATTGGCATCTACAGAAATGGAAATTATGAATACGTTTTTTGGCCATCATCCATACCTGGACCGTGCCAAGTTGTGTTTGGTTTATCAGGAATTGTCAAGGGGTTTTTCATTGCTTGCAATAGGCATTTTGTAGCTCACTGGGCCAGTTAGTTCCTACATGGCTATGTTTTTCAGAGATACTTGCAAGATTGTGTCAGGGCTGCATGCACAGCCCCAAAGTATCATTTCCCACCTTTGTATCTTGGGTGAACAAGCTCGCTTTTTCAGTGCCAATAAAACACAAATACCTTACATGCAATTCTGCCTGTGCCTATTTTCCAGGGCTGCCTGTCTACCACGTGGCCAAAGAAGTGTGCAAAATGCAATATTCTGGGCACGGGCAAATCAATACTTGCAACGCGGTTATTGACAGTGAACACAACTTGTAGTATCTCGCGATCACTGAATCACACGAACAGAACGTTAAAGGCCGAACCGGCGTTGAAAAGTTAAACAAAATCTATCTTTTTGACGGCAGATAGACGTTCATTACCCGGTCGTGATATATTCCGGTTCACACTGTGCGACGCTCCGATCGCGTTAAACGTTCGTAAAACGCAGTTTTGACGGGCTTCTGAAATACGTTCGATGGCCGTTTGTTTGACGAAACGGCCTAAAAGCAATGAATAAACGCTCGGAAAGGATTTAAAAAAACATAGTGTGAACCGAGGATAAGTCGTGAGCTGCACCACGAGAGGCCAGACCACGCCCTGCACCGTCGCTCGGCAGTATGCACAGTACAGGCCGCGCCCAGTCACGACTCGACGCACGCAGAGGTCACGGCGCTGCTGGCACGCCATATAAGCTCGCAGTGGCAGCCAGTCAGCATCACAACTCCAGCGTCCGGAGTCGTTGCCGCAGCTTCTCACCATGAACGTCAAGTTGGTGGTGAGTGCAGTTGCGACTCGAGAGTCGCGGTAGCCGATACAGAAATTATATTTGCCTTGGATTGAGCCTGTTTGCAGACATGCTGAGCTTTGGACACTGAATACCTGTAACCAATGACTTGCTGACACTATGAGGATCGTGCGAAGCTGAAGGATTTCTCACAAAATCATGGGCAGCACGCCCATTGGGCACCTGAGTGTTGTAGCACCAGCTGAATGGCAGAAGTTCACAGTAGCCCCATATCATTCACAGTGTGAAATTCACATGTGTACTTCGCACCTTCGCTTGGTTGTTCACGCTCCGCCTCTGCTGTCCAAAAGTCATAAGTGATGCTGTTGGAGACAAATATAGACCTGTAAACTCTGCATATATTTTTCACTAAACTTTTTTCGAGTGTTAATGTTATAATGACAGAAGTGTCTGTCTCCAGCGAATGCTTCCTGGTTCGAGATTGACGTACTGTACGGAATTCCGGACTCCTGCGTGAAGAAACAGTGGGCCCTGGGACGGTGAAACGGTGGGACAGGGAGACAGTGAGTCAGTGGGACAGTGGGACAGTGGGACAGTGGGATGGAGGGACAGCGGCGATTCCAAAAGGTCAGTTGAGTGAGTCACACCAGGGTCAACTATTCCTCATTGGAGGCTCGCTCTTTCCAGCTCGTTCTGCTCGTCGCCATGGTGACAATGGTGGCTGCCTACGGCAGCCACAGAGGCGGCTACGGCGGACATAGCAGCGGCTACGGCAGCCGTGGAGGCCGTGGCTACGACGGCCATGGAGGCCGTTACGGCCGGTCACTCGGCTACGGCAGCGATGGCGGACACTACGGCGGCCACTAAGGCAGCTACGGCAGACATAGCAGCGGCTACGGCGGCCACAGAAGCGGGGGCCTTGGCTACAGCTATCACTAGTATGTCCCGGGGCTCGGAGAATGGTCTCCATTCGGCTTGGTCTGCTCTGTCTTTCGCGCGCTGGCGTTGTGTTGAGATTGTTTCGTACAGAGAAGATTCTCGGTATACCACAGCGATCAATTCTAGCATTTCATGATGTAATACAGGTACTTGGAAACGAGATGTTGATCGTCAGTTGCTGAAGGAATGGTTTAAGGAATGTCAAATGGAACGAATCGCCCGATGGTGATTACCTCTTTTCATTTGATTAGATGCATGAATCTGAAGAAAACCGACTGGCATTTGATGCGTTTAGCCGTCCGAAAAGTATCGATAGGGAGGAAGCGATGTTGATCATCCGCATAATTTTGTCGACATTACTGAATGAAGGAATCAAATTTGAGACGGATGCCTACTTAGCTATTGAGAAATGCCTCCCGGATTCACATTTCCTGGATTGGAACATCAGACACTGATAGCTTTGAACAGCTCGTTTGAGTGGAATTGGGCGGTGGGTCCTAATTCTGGTGTAAAGGGATAGTTTTCCGTTCCGAATAGAGCGAACCAGAACAGAGAATAGAAAAGCAAATCAAGGTAGCGTCATCACGTGATTTGAACCTCAGTCAACGTCCACTGCTGGTAGCTGGGACATAACTGCTCGGAGTTGGAGTGGTTGAATGAAACTCCGCCTTACGAAGTGTTGCATCACCATGCTCGCTTCTAATGGTTATCACGCCACACAACAGCTGCCTCCACCATCACATTCCATCCTGTACAATACATCCCAATAGGCAACTTAGATTAGCTAGGGTTATGCATCCTTCACGGCTCACCATGAAAGTATAGCATTTACCAGAGTCAAAGAAACATGCATTCGAGAAACTAAAAGTTGCTAACTCTGGGGTAATACTGGGATCATATAAATGCTGGACCAACTTTCAAAATATGAAGTATGAAGTCTGTAGGGAACTATGGACCCAGTCAGTTTGACTTCAGTACTTTGCAACGCACTAGAACATCCTGTTAAAGATAATGACCAGATACATCTTGTTAGGCATAACCTTTGAAATGAGATTCTACGTGGATTTCTGTCTCGAATGTCTTAGTTGACGTTCATGGAGTAGTCGAACGCCAGCCGATGCGGATGGGATTTAGACCTAATGTACCTGAACATCTCCAATGTACCTGAACATTGGAGAAGTGCAAACGCAGGACCAACTTTGTAGAAAGTGCTAAAGAGTGCTTGATCTTAGTAGAGAGTAGAGAGTGCTAAAGCTTTGTCAGTTATCTAGGTATCATTTTCAGGAGATCTATGGAATATTCTGAGGTACCTGAAGATTGAAGAAATGCAAACTTGGAACTTTATAACTAATTAGCATTCATTGCGTGCTGTTATATTGAAGCAATGTGGTTGAATCCCCTGTTAGGAACACCAATAACTCTACAAGGCTCCCACTTATGATCCTATCGTTATCGGCTATTGATACCTTATTAAATGCTCAAGGTGTTCACATTCACAAAGACAAAATGCGAGATGGCTCGTGTTCTAGGTAGATGAATGTCAAACATGTCCAGGGCAGGCTATGACAGGCATGCCAAGGGCAAGGAAGAAGTTTGCATTGGTCACTGCCCAGTAAGCATGTAGACAGCGGACCGACATCGTTCCGCTGTCTGGACGCCAGTGCCCGACTGTCGGCTCAGGAGTGGAATGTTCACCAAGTCGACATGCAGCCGACATGCAGCCGACACCCAGCCAACGTGGGATCGCTGCCAGGCTGCTGTCGAGACGCTAGGGGCTCGCTGCTGGCTGGGGAGTGGGATGTTCACCAAGCCGACATGCAGCCGACACCCAGCCAACGTGGGACCGCTGTCAGGCTGCTGTCGGGACGCTAGGGGCTCGCTGCTGGCTGGGGAGTGGAATGTTGACAAGGCCGACATGCAGCCGACACCCAGCCAACGTGGGACCGCTGTCAGGCTGCTGTCGGGACGCTAGGGGCTCGCTGCTGGCTGGGGAGTGGGATGTTCACCAAGCCGACATGTAGCCGACATTCAGCCAACGTGGGATCGCTGTCAGGCTGCTGTCGAGACGCTAGGGGCTCGCTGCTGGCTGGGGAGTGGGATGTTCACCAAGCCGACATGCAGCCGACACCCAGCCAACGTGGGACCGCTGTCAGGCTGCTGTCGGGACGCTAGGGGCTCGCTGTTGGCTGGGGAGTGGGATGTCTGACAACGGCCCGACGTCAGTTGGCCGCTATTCATATGCCGAATTCAACCCGACGTATGTTGATATTCCAGATCAGATCATTACATATAATTCATCTGCCATATCATGCTTCAAGGAATCCACACATTGTTCGGCATTCGAAATATGGTCTCGCCGTGTGTCTATAGATGAAGTCTGATAAGACAATTTGTTCTGCCTTAATTGTCGATAGGGTCCTTGAGCCCTCATTTGACCGTGAAGACATTGGTCTAGGGCTATGAATATGCATGCCCCAGAGAGTTCGGTACGGGTGTAAGCCCACCTCTAAGATTTTCTTCCTAGATTCAGGAGGTTTGGAGGGTGTTTGAGGGTTCCCTCCCCTCCCCTCCCCTCGTCCTCCCTCCCCTCGTCCTCCCTCCCCTCCTCCTCCCCTCCCCTCCTCCTCCCTTCCCCTCCCCTCCTCCTCCCCTCCCCTCTCCCTCTCCACTTCCGGTGTGTAAGAGGCCCCCAGATGTGCGAGACAGCTGCAGCACAAAGGTAAATGTGGCGACTTCTGCGAAAAATGCATCATGCATGCTTCCTGATATGACCTCAAAATGGGTCGGATATGGCCAGAAACAAGCCGCAACAATTGAGATTGATCAAGACGATTCCGACTGACTGCACTGGGTACTGTGGGTTGTGCACTGACCATCATCACGAGGCATCAGCGGCGTGACTATCGTGTGACCCGGAGAGTGACCGGCGCGTGACCTGCACTGTACACTCGGCGGTGCTATTATCCACGGTGTGGTCGCAGCACGCGTCGTGTAGCTCACGGCTGACCCGATAGCCAGCGCCTCGACGGCGGCCTGTGGTTGCGAGGCGTTAGTGTGCACTCTTCCACCACTTAATTGTGCACCCTTGCATGTGAAAGTGTGACGTTGTCGGAAGACAAGCTTCCGAGTTTCGACACGCTTGCTGATCCCAAATCCTCATTAGCTCTGCCCAACTACATCTCAGGGGCGTAGCAGGTCTGGGATGGACCCTCACTATTTCTCTTCAGCTCGTATGCGAACAGTTTATCTCTCAAGAGCCGTGTTAAGTCCAAGATGATGCTTACTGATGCTTAATGCACATAGTATTCGATTCAAATTTGAGGAGTGCTATGTTGCTGAGGAGGAACCAGATTTTGTTTCCATTACAGAGGCATGGATAAGTGAGGAGTATTTTTGGGATAACTTGCAGGACTATGAGATCCAGGGATATAACATGTTGCTGTGCAATGGGGGTCCAGCAGTGAAAAGGGTGGTATGATGCTCTATGTGAATGGCTTATTCAGTTCTCAAAAAGTAGCAGGTGGGGATAAAAATGTGTCTGTGGAGTCCATTTGGCTTGATGATCCGTTTGGCTCAGCAGCTGGAGCTTGATAACGTGGTTTGCGAGGAATTCAGCATAAACTTTCAGAGGAAATGTCTTATTCTTGGTGACTTTGATCTAAGAGGACATGAAAACTTTCGCGTTGGCTCCCCATCATGCAAAGTGTTTAAGAAATACCCTGAAGGGAAACTGCTCTCACACGAGTTTGTAGCGGAACCTACCAGGCATGGCTCATCATTGGACCTTGCTTTCGCGGATTTAAGTGACTTAGTTCAAGCCTTGACTGTAGGAGAAACTCTGGGAAGAAGTGACCATAACATAGTTAGATTCAAAATACATGTAGTGGGAACTATTAAGAATAATTTGGTATAGGTTCCTAATTTCAACAGAGGAGACTTCGACTGCATGAGAGCGGCTTTAAGTGCCATAAAATGGAAAGAAGAATTCTGCAATTTAAATGCCTGTGAAATGTGGGAATACGTCAAACCTTACTTGAAGGAAATTCAGATTAGACATGTCGCCCAAAAGCAAAGGTGCAAAAGAAGCGTGGGAAAGCCAACATGGCTTACACCAGACTTGATAAAGGCAAGTAAAGCTGAGAAATTTTCATTCAGAGTGTTTAAGGAAGCTTCAAATATCGCAAATCTAAGGTTATATCGAAGAGCTAGAGACACTGTGAAGGAAAAAACCAGAGCAGCAAAGCAAGCAAAATAATTGGATTTTAGCTGGAAACTAGAATGGGGAGAGCAAAGAGTTCTTTAATTTCTGCAAGCTGAGCAAAGTTTCTAGTACAATTGATTCACTGGAAGTAAATAGGACTATATTGGGTGAGGATAATGAGATGGTTCAGGAGCTGAGCAAGCAGTTTAAATCAGTGTTTGCATTGGGAGATATGACTACTCTGCCAACCGTGCACCACAGTTCAGTGACATGTGGTCAGATAAACGATGATTATTTAATTGATAGTGATGTTGTTTGCAATATTATTAGAAAAAACAGTGCCAAAAAGGCAGCAGGACCAGATTAAATTTATGCTAGTGTATTCCGGGAAGCTGAAAATGAACTAGCATTTCCACTTAGTATCATATTTTGTAGATCAGTTTCACAAAATGAAATTCCAACAGATTGGAATCGGGAAAATGTAGTTCCTATTTTCAAGAAAGGAGAAAGAGGGAAAGTTGAAAACTATATGCCAGTAAGCCCCACATCCCTAATCTGGAAGGTACTCGAATCAATTATCAAGGATAGAATAGTTAGTTATCTGAAAGGAAACAGATTGGTTCGAGATACTCAACATGGGTTTAGAAAATGGCGACCGTGTCTCAGAAATCTTTTGGACTTTTTGAACTTCGCTACAGAACAATTTGATCAGGGAAATCAGGTTGATGTAGCATATCTCGTCTTTAATCAGGGTTTTTACAAGGTACTCCATAAGCGGTTAATGATGCAGCTTCAGGCCCATGGTATTGCAGGTAGCATCCTAAAATGGATAGAGTTGTGGCTTTCAGATAGACAGCAGAGAGTGATGCTAAATGGTACAAAGACATCGTGGCAAAATGTTCTTAGCGGAGTCCCCCAGGGGTCAGTACTAGGGCCACTACTGTTCACTATATTTATAAATAACATTGAAAGTTGCCTAAGCAGTAAGGTTTTGAAATTTGCAAATAATTTGTAGGTCTTCAAGGAAATAACATGTCAAGATGAACATATCTCGCTGCAGAAAGACTTGGACGAACATGTGAAGTAGTCCGAAGAATGGCAAATTACTAATTACTTCTGTGATTATATTTCATTAGTTTTTATCTTAGTATAGTATAGTTTGCGTGCTACGAAAATGCTTATATTAACCTAGCGACGCCGCCGTGCGCCATCTTTGTGTGCGCCAAGGCGAGGCCTCGTGGCTCTCGGCGTGTTCTCGACTCTTCGATTTCTGTAGTAGGAGATATTACGAGTGTGTAGATTTCATAAGTACATTAGACAACACTCATACTATCGTAACATACTTTATTCATTTTTTGTTGTGCATAGTGTGTTTGGTGTTGAAGTTTAAGATAGTTTAATTAGTAGTAAGTTGGGGGTATTAATAAGTGCTGTGTGACTGTTCATTTTTATGTCTAGCCATAAGTGATATCAAAAGGGATATTCATATAA
Source organism: Imbricaverruca yamaguchii (assembly GCA_034440575.1). Taxonomy (NCBI): domain Eukaryota; kingdom Metazoa; phylum Arthropoda; class Thecostraca; family Neoverrucidae; genus Imbricaverruca; species Imbricaverruca yamaguchii. The sequence continues at coordinate 506,262 of JAOTOL010001381.1, forward strand.
TTGTCTACTTGTGTGGAAGACAATTAGATTAGACATATTGTTTATTTATCTAATTTATTTATATAATTTTTTTTTTAATGGTTTCTGCTTTTCTTGAGGTACTCAGATAATTAACTCACAGTATAGGAGGCAGCGATTTATAGTGAATGATAGTTAGCTTTTTTGTCGGTTGTTTAGCGAGTTAATTTGAATCTAAATCTAGGCATAAGCTGCAGCGTTTAGGATGGTTTCGACCAGGATGCAGGCACTAGAGGAAGAAATTAGGACCCTTAAGGCAGAGGTTTCCAAGCTCAAGGCTGCCCTTGTTGCACAGGGTAGGCAAGATAAAGCAACAAGGGGTCACTCCGTAGCAGGGACATCATATGCCCAGGTGGTCGCAAGCCACCAGGTAGCTGAGGCTTCCCCTACTGTGGAGGTGGCTGGGATCTCTCGAGAGGGGAGTGTTAATAGTTAACAGAGGAGGGGTAGTTCTGGTAGGTCACAGGAGGGGAAGTGGTATGAGGTCAGGGGGTGGAGGATTTGGAGACGCAAACCTAAGGAAAGGGTCAGTGAGTGACAGGTGGCAGGTGGTAGGAGCGGGAGGAAGTATAGCCGACCGGCCCAGAGGGCAGGCATATTAACAACGAATATGTTCCAGGCATTGGATGACTGCCCCCAGGATAGTAGTAGTAAGGAGTCAGTGCTGGTCATAGGAGACTCGTGTGCGACATTTAGAGCGGGTATTTTGTAAAGGTAGGAGGGACAGGAGGTGCATCACCAGGCCTGGTGCCAAGGTGAAGGACCCGGTACCTGCGGTGGCACAGGTCACCAGTGATCACCAGTTTAATACAGTCATAGTGCATGTAGGGGTCAATAACATAGGTCATACTAGGAGTGAGGAGCTTCTGCGGGAGTGCAGGGTCCTTCTGGTCACCCTGAAGGATACCAATAGAGTCATTGTAACAGCAATTTCGCCTAGGGCTAGAGCCTCCCCTGTGTGGAGCTCTAGGGCACCGGCAGCTAACGCCAGGGTAGGAAAGCTCTGCCAGGAGCTAGGTTTTACATTTGTAGACGAGTGGAGCAGGTTTTATGCATCGTGGGACCTCTATCAGAGGGATGGCCTGCATTTTTCTGAGAAGGGGGCCCATGTGTTAGGCAAAGTATACGAGCATGTCCTTCAGGGAAACTAGGAAATGGGGTGGGGAGGGATGAAATTGCATTGCCAACTCAGGAATATTCCAGTAGTGTCAGCAAAGGTAATAGAACCTCAAAGTCTGCAAATAGGGATAGCAGCAACTCAAAGGGACAGAGTGATAGTTCATCTAGTGATAAAAGAACTCCTCAGTATGAAAAAGCCAAAGGGGTATGGAGATTTGTTAAGTGTATGATGTTTAATGCTCGAGTATCCGTTCCAAATTTATGAGTTAGTGTTTGTTGCTGGGAACCGATTTGTTTGCTTCGGCATGGTGTGATGGTTTTGGAGATACTTACAGGATATATCCGGATTAATATGTCGTGCAATAGGGTCCGCAATGAAAGGGGGGGGATGCTCTTATGAATAGCTTTTCGTTCTCAAAAGCAGGTGGAAAAATGTGTCTGAGTATTTGGTTTGTCGGATAGGGCTCCCACACCCGCCACACTCGCAACTGAGCTTGAAAGGTGATTTGTGAGGAAATCGTAGAAACTTTAGAGGAAGTGCCTATTCTTGGTGACTTTTCTAAAAGGTTATGAAAATGCTGGTGTTGGCTCCCCATCATGCAAAATGTTTAGGAAATGCCTGAAGGTGAAGAGGACCTGTTCTTACACCAGTTTGTATCGGAACCTACCAGGCATGGTTCATTCTTGGACCTTGTATTCTCGGATTTAAGTGACTTGGTTCAAGACTTGACTGTAGGCGAAAGTCTGGGAAAAAGTGACCATAACATAGTTAGATTCAAGGCACATGTAGGGGAAATTATCAAGGATAATTTGGAAAAGGTTCCAAATTTCAACAGAGCAGACTTTGACGGCATGAGAGCGGCTTTAAGTGCCATCAGATGGGAAGAAGAATTCTCCAATTTAAATCCCTGTGAAATGTGGGAAAAGTTCAAAACTTACCTGAAGTAAACTCAGATTAGACATGTCCCCCAAAAGCAAAGACGCAAAAGAAGGGTAGGAAAGCCAGCATGGCTTACACCAGACTTGATAAAAGCAATTAAGGCTAAGAAAACTGCATTTATAGTTTTTAAAAAAAACCTCAAATGTCGTTAATCTAAATGCGTATCGAAAAGCTAGAGACACTGTGAAGCAAAAAACCAGAGCAGCAAAGCGAGCATAAGAACTGGATTTAGCTAGAAACTGTAATGGGGACAGTAAAAAGTTCTTTAGTTTCTACAAGCTGAGTAAAGTTTCTAGCACAATTGGTCCACTGGAAGTAAACGGGACTACATTGGGTGAGGATAGTGAGATGGTTGAGGAGCTGAGCAAGCAGTTCAAATCAGTGTTTACATTGGAAAATATGACCAATCTGCGGACCGTACACCATAGTTCAGTGACATGGGATCTGACATATGATGTTGATTTAATTGATAGTGATGTTGTTTACAATCATATCAGGAAAATAAATCCAAACAAGGCAGCAGGACCTGATGAAATTTATGCTGGGGTGTTGCGGGAAACTGAAAAGGAACTGGCATTTCCACTTAATATAATATTTTGTAGATCAGTTTCACAAAATGAAATTCCAACCGATTGGAAAAGGGCAAATGTAGTTCCTATTTTCAACAAAGGTGAAAGAGGGAAAGTTGAAAACTATAGGCGAGTAAGTCTCACATCCATAGTCTGCAAGGTACTCGAATCAATTATCAAGGATAGAATAGTTAGATATCTGAAAGGTAGCAGATTGATTCAAGATACTCAACATGGGTTTAGAAAAGGACGATCGTGTCTCACAAACCTCTTGGACTTTTTGAACTTCGCCACAGAACAATTTGATCAGGGAAATCAGGTTGATGTAGCATATCTTGACTTTAGTAAGGCCTTTGACAAGGTACCCCATAAACGGTTAATGATACAGCTTCAGCCCCATGGTATTGCAGGTAGCATCTTGAAATGGATAGAGTTGTGGCTTTCAGATAGACAGCAAAGAGTGATGCTAAATGGTACAAAATCATCATGGCAAAATGTTCTTAGTGGAGTCCCCCAGGGGTCAGTACTAGGGCCATTACTGTTCATTATATTTGTAAATAACATTGAAAGTGGCCTAAGCAGTAAAGTTTTGAAATTTGCGGATGATTTGAAGGTCTTTAGGGCAATAACAGGTCAGGATGAGCATATCTCGCTGCAAAAAGACTTAGACGAACTTGTGAAGTGGTCCGAAGAATGGCAAATGAAATTTAATTTTGATAAGTGCAAAATAATGCATGTAGGTAAGCGGCATATGAAGGCTCCATACTTGATGGGTGGCCAAGTGCTATCAGTGACTCAACAGAAGAAGGATTTAGGTGTTATTCTAAACACAAAACTGGGGGCATCAGAACAGACCAAGGAAGCCAGGAAGAAGGCACTGAGAATGCTCGGGGCAATAAATAGGAATGTATCATACAGAAGTGAGGAAGTGTTCAGGAAGCCTTACTGTGGATACGTCAGGCCACATTTGGAATACTGCATCCAAGCTTGGTCTCCTAGCTATGAAAAAGATTGTTGGCTTTTAGAGAGAGTACAAAAGAGGGCTACAAAAATGGTTAATGGCATAAGCAACCTGGCATATGAGGAAAGATTGAAGAAATTGAATATGTTTTCACTTAGATATAGAAGGCTGAGAGGAGATCTCAAAATTCTCATCGAGGTTTAAATTTTCCATGGTCTGGAGAGGGAAACCTTGGGGAAAATTATTTAAAAAAAAAAAAAAAAATAAAAAGAAAAAAAATAAAAATTAAATTTGTCCATGGTCTGGATTAGGGGCCACCTTGGGAAATTTTTAAATTAAAAAAAAAAAAGAAAATAAAAGGTAAAAAATTAAAAATAAAAATACCCACAAAAAAGCAGAACAAGGTTAAGGTAAACTTTCTTCACCAACAGGGTAGTAGAACACTGGAACCAGCTGCCAGAAAACATCGTCAGTAGCAGCACATTGAACATCTTTAAAAACAGCATTGACAATCATTATAAGAATAGAGGGCTTGCTTTTCAGTATTACAGGGGGGTGATCGACGGATTTGGTGGGCAACTGGTTCAGTGTACAGAGTGCAACCATGAAGGGCCCTTGTGGCTCATAGTTGCACTAATCTTTTATGTCTTTATGTCTTTAAATGAAGTGAAATTTTGATAAGTGCCATATAATGCATGTAGGTAGGCAGCATATGAATGCTCCATACTTAATGGGAGGCCAAGTACTATCGGTGACTCAACAAGAGAAGTACTTAGGTGATATTCTAAATATAAAATTGTGGGCATCAGAACAGACCAAGGAAGCCAGGAAGAAGACACTGAGAATGCTTAGGGAAATAAATAGGGATGTATCATACAGCAATGAGGAAGTCATCCGGGAGCTTTACTGTGCATATGTCAGGCCACATTTGGAATACTGCATCGAAGCTTGGTCTCCTAGTTATGAAAAAAAATGTTGCTGGTTTTTAGGGAGAGTACAAAAGAGGGCTACAAAAATGGTTAATGGTATATGCAACCTGGCATATGAGGAAAGATTGAAGAAATTTATTATGTTTTCACTTAGATATAAAAGGAGGAGAGGAGATCTCATGGAGCTCCCTATATTTGTCCATCGTCTGGAGAAGGGATATGTCAGGGAAATGTTTGAATTTAACAGAAATGATGCAACTAGAGGTCAGGAATTCAAAATTAGAATTAACTATAGCAGGACAAGGTTAAGAGAGTCTTTCTTCAGCAACAAGGTAGTAGAACACTGAAACTAGATACTGCTAGAAACCATTGTTAGTAGCAGCACATTGAACATCTTTGAAAACAGCATAGACAATCATTATAAGAATAGAGGGCTTGCTATTCAGTATTCCAGTGAGGGCTGATCGACGGATTTGGTGGGCAACTGGTTGAGTGTCCAGAGTGCAACCAAGAATGTCCCTTGTGGCTCATAGTTGCACTGATCTTCGATGTCTTTATGTCTTGATGTCTTTATGAACTGTTGCTATAGAAGGTCGGGAATGTTTGGCTCTGGGGAGTTCATTTTGTGCAGACTTGAAGAAAAAAGCGAAAAGTACTTCGAATCAGCAAAGGAAGGCTAAATCGACCATGGCCATAAGAATCTTAAATCTTCCATAAATCAAACGTGTATTGTCTTTGAAATTTAAAAATGTTTAGTTTTCAATTTTCTTCTTTTTTACTTTCTAATGGATAAACTTAGATATCGGCCCGAAATGGATATTCAAGTCAACTTGGTTTCATCAAATAATGCTTACTTTCGCCAGAATCTTCGATTTTATCTCTCGTGGGCAGACATGCAAAACTGATGAGTAGTGAAAAAAAGCGCACAAAATGTTCCTCTGGTGTGCTTTGTTTCGTTCAAACCGTGATAGTTTCAATGACGTACGTTGCCCGCTGGAGCGCGACGACTGTTTGAACGTTTCTGGAAGTGACCTCATGTGACCTTGATCAAATCGTTGGCCCTAGATGCCCTGACCTCAAACTTTTGACACAACCTGCCAAATTGATATATAAAAATGTAAAGCAAATTTTGACGTGCTGTCGGGTGCCGTTCGTTCACTCTCCACGAAAGATTTAGGGGGCGCGTATCAACCCCCCCTTAAAAAAAAAAAAAAAAAAAAAAAAATCTAGAAGGGGCCCGTCTTGGTTGCACCTGTACACTGAACCATTGCCAAATCTGCCAATCAGCCCTCCTGTAATATGGCAAGCCCTCTATTCTTATAATGATTGTCTATGCTTTTTATGTTCAATGTTGTACTGAGTTTTTGGGCTGGTCCAGTGTCATACCTGTTGGTAAAAATTTGCCTTAACCTTGTTGCTGTGGTTAATTTTAATCTTGAATTTATGACCTCTAATTACATCTTTTTTTTTAAATTAAAAAATTTTCCCAAAATATCCCCCCCCCTTTAAAAAAAAAAAAAAAAAATCATGAGATCTCCTCTCAATTAAGTGAAATATATTAATTTTATATGCAGGTTGCTTTGCCATTAACCCATTTTTGTAGCCCCCTTTTTTTCCCCCCTTAAAAGCCTCGAGACAGCGCGGATTAAGGTGGTCTGTGCCGTGCACACACGCTTATCATAGATATCATCACATCCATTACAAATTAACAATTTTGTGTATTTCAAGCAAGTCTTCCCTTAATTTCCTATACTTGGGTGAATACATTTCTAATGCCATAAGCCTTTCTCCATATTCCAAGTTACCTATTTCACTGATGAGTCCAGTGGCTTTGCGCTGCACTCTTTCTGCCACACATACACACACACACACACACACACACACACACACACACACACACACACACACAAAAAAAAAAGAAAGACACACAGCAAACAGCACAACAGAAGCAAGAAGACACGAACAACCACGACAGCAAGACACGCAAAAGACACGCACACACAAAGCAAGAAGAACGACAGACACGCACAGACACGCAACGCACACGCACACGCACACGACACGACACGCACACGACCCAAACACCACACGCACACGCACACGCACACACACACACACACACACACACACACACACACACACACACACACACACACACACACACACACACACACACACACACACACACACACACACACACACACACACACACACACACACACACACAAACACACTCATATATATATATATATTTATATATGTGTGTGGGTGTGAGTATATTTATAGGTAGGGTTCAATGTCTGTACAGAATATTCCAAGGGGTGTCGTACGTATGTTAAGTACAGTTTTTTGTTCTCATGACTTCCATGCTCTTATATCTCACACATCTAAGACTTAGGCCCAGGCATTCTGTATGCTCTGTTTCTAGCTCAGATACATTGTTTCTCTGCTTTAAGGTCTTTTGAACCCAACATACCTGAGTCCCTTTCTTCTCCAATAACATTCCGATCCCTCCCTGCCATGGTGTATCTCAGAGTCTCACCTCAGGCCCCCATGATCCATAATTGTACACTTATCATAGTTGAATGACGTCTGCCATTTATCAGCCAAATATTTTTTTCGGTCCTCTCGTCTAGTTGAATATTACTAGATTGATCACTACTTTTCAACACTCTCACCAGCTTGATGTCATCAGTAAATCTGAGCACTATTTCGCAGCCTTACTTAAATGTTATTCACGAAGATTCTAAAGAGAAGTGGCCGTATAACAGATCCCTGTGGCACTCCACTCAGAACATCCTTCCAATCACATTTGCATCAAGTATTGTTCGCAAGTAATGTGTCAGGGCGAGCTCGACATCTCGTAAACGACATGCCAGCATCGGGCCGCTCTCGGCCCGACATCGGCATACTGATCTGGAATATCAACCATACGTCGGGTTGAATTCGGCATATGAATAGCGGCCAACTGATGTCGGGCCGTTGTCAGACATCCCACTCCCCAGCCAACAGCGAGCCCCTAGCGTCTCGACAGCAGCCTGGCAGCGGTCCCACGTTGGCTGGGTGTCGGCTGCATGTCGGCTTGGTGAACATCCCACTCCCCAGCCAACAGCGAGCCCCTAGCGTCTCGACAGCAGCCTGGCAGCGGTCCCACGTTGGCTGGGTGTCGGCTGCATGTCGGCTTGGTGAACATCCCACTCCCCAGCCAGCAGCGAGCCCCTAGCGTCTCGACAGCAGCCTGGCAGCGGTCCCACGTTGGCTGGGTGTCGGCTGCATGTCGGCTTGGTGAACATCCCACTCCCCAGCCAGCAGCGAGCCCCTAGCGTCCCGACAGCAGCCTGGCAGCGGTCCCACGTTGGCTGAATGTCGGCTGCATGTCGGCTTGGTGAACATTCCACTCCTGAGCCGACAGTCGGCCAATGGCGTCCAGACAGCGGAACGATGTCGGTCCGCTGTCTACATGCTTACTGGGCAGTGATGCGGACGTGCTGCGAAATGACCGTCGCGTTCTTTGAAGTAAGGAACATAGAAATTGGCCGACAATTTTTCGAGTTAGGAGCCGGTAATGTCAAGAAATGCATCAGTGTCAAACCGCAAAAATCGGCGCTGATGCGCTTCCCGTATATTGGCAAATGGGAAGTGTTTGTGGAAACCCTAGCGACTTCTGTGATGTATATTGTTATGCTGTATAGTTTAAAAGTCATGTAAGGTCACCGAGGTCACGTCAAGTCAAGTTAATGACAGGTTAATGGAGCCACTGGTCCACTGGAATGTTGTCATAAATGCAAATGACTGTCATGCAATTGATGCCACTTTACATGTCACTCCCTATACATCCCGAAATCTACTGTTTGTCATTGTGTACCTAAACGTTTCCATGCTTTATTCATGTACTTCACTCCTTTCTTTGCGAAGCCGATTGTGCCGAACTGACCAACGGAGCAGTCGGGTTGGGAGCCCGGTTCCGGTAACTGGAGCAGGTAATGACCTAATAAAGTGCTCCTATATAGGCTACCTGAGGTCAAATGGCGGATCAGACACCTGTATTGCATCATTAGTAATGTCCAAAACATCTTTAATGCCACTTTTGAAGCATTTAAACACAATCACAGCGATCCATAACATTGACAAGCCAAGCCACGCAAAACCAGAAAATTTTGATATTTTGACCTCATTTGACCTTTAAGATATTAACCTAAGGTCATGAATTTTGCGCACAATAGAGTTCACTATCGTGCCCATCCATCCTGCGAGTTTCGTTGCTTTAGCTTTCATAGGAGCTGAGACCTTAGGAGGGCGGGGCGGAATCTTCCCCCTCCAGTGCGCGTTATTTTCAGAGGCCCTCTAGGGCGCGTGTTAAGTAAGAGCTGGGGGGATGTGAAAAAAGTCAGCCACGACCACTCAGGGGCGCAAACTTCAGACAAATATAAGCAACTTTCCCATATAAACCCTGTATCTACCTTTAAATAAACACCCGTCCCCGCCCAAATCACTTTTCGCCGAAAAGTGTTTCCACGATTTCAGTACCTCTCAATTACATTTCACCTAGTAATACTAGGTATAAGGGTTTTCATTTCACGTGAGCTAATTTTGCTTAATTTACACCTCTTTCGGGGCCGGAGCCGCCCTGCTTTTGACGGCTCCGGCTCCGACTCGTGCTCCGAGTAAAATGTCCCAGCGGCTCCGGCTCCGGCTCCGGCTCCGGGCAAAATGCTCCGGCTCCGGCGGCTCCGGCTCCGGCTCCGGCTCCGGCTCCGTATCCCTGCATGAAACCCATGGTAGAGCCTACCTACTCCGGCGTTGGCTGCCAGTGCTCTAAAGCTCCACTCAGGGGAGACTGCAGCCCTAGGCAGAAATAGCAGTCATAATGACTTTGCTATTGCTTTGCTTCAGGGTGGCCAGAAGCGCCCTGTGGTCCTGCAGCAGTTCCTCACTCCTAGCAGAATATATTTTATTTACTCCTACCTGTACTGCACTAAACTGGTGCTCACTGGTGGCCTGTGCCAACACTGGCACCAAGTGTTTGGATGAGATGAGTGTTGCGCATTTGGTTTTAAATTAGGTCGCTAGTTCTCGTTGGAGCTATGATTTCGGGCGGGCGGCCGGTTCCGGTAGCTGGAGCAGGTAATGACCTGATAGTGCTGCTACATAGGTGACCTGAAGTCAAATTCTTGGTCTGTGATCTGTGTTGCATCATTAGTAATGTCCAAAACATCATTGGTGCCCATTTTGGAGCATATAAACACAATCACAGCGATTCACGACAACGACAAGCCAAGTCACGCAAAACCAGAAACATTTAATATTTTGACCTCATTGGACCTTGAAGATATTGACTTAAGGCCATGATATCTGCACACAATGGAGTTCACTACCGTGCACACAATGGAGTTTGTTGCTCCAGCTTCAATACGACTTCAGATCTTAGGAGGGTCGAAATCCGCCCCCTCCAGTGCGCGTAATTTTCAGAGGCCCCCGATGGCGCGTTTTAAATTTAGCATCAGCGGCCAATAACAATGAAGTCATAGTTGGGAGTTTTGTAGAGCTACTGGTGTTGCTAACAAGTGATGCAACCACATTGCTTTAATATAACAGGACGCAATGAATGAAGCAGAATATTGTATAGACCGCCTGAAATGATCCATAGGTCAACTGATAAACCTTTAGGACACTACTAAGATCCGAGCATATATATCATCTGGCCCAGAAGCTTTATTAGGTTTTATATTCTGCACCTCCTTTTCTACAGCTTATGTAGATATTGAAAGATGCCATTACAGCCTATCACCTGTAATGGCATAACCTTCATTTGTTTCCATTGTACCATAATTATCCTTAGTAAAGACTAATTGGAATTGCTTGCTTAGGGATTCCACAATATCGCAATCATCAACCACCATTTCCCCACCTACCTCCAGTGGTCCTACACTACCCGTTCTGGCATGAAATTTGCGTAAGCTAAAGAATCTCTTAGCATTACTTGCTGAACATTCTTGAGCTAATTTGATGTCGGCAAGACTTTTAGATGCCCTACCACATTTCCTAACTGTATATCTAGCTATTTTATATGTTTTCAGTTTTACCTCAGAGTTAGCATCTTTTAGTTTCTTGAAGCCTGTTTCTTTGATTCTGTTAAATCCTGTACTTCCGTGGTCAGCCATGAAAGATGCTTAACCCTTGTCAATCTAAGTTGCCTATTGGGAATCAACCTATCATGACCTTGAAAAAATGCATATTTTATCCTCCTCCAGATTGCATAAGCACCTAAGCCCTTCAATAAGATTTCCCAATTAATTTTATTGAAGAAGATCCTGAACTCATTGTAACTTCCTTTAGCAAAATTTGGAATCAGTGTTTTATTGGTCCCTACAATTCCAACATACAATGAGAAACTTATAATGTTATGATCATTTTACAATGAGTCTCCCCTATATTCACTTTTTGTACAAAATTATCTCCAGTTGTAAACACAAGATCTAATATAGTGTGTTCCCCTGAAGTTTCATGGGTCATTTGAAAGAAGGGATTTCCCTCAAAACAAGCCATTAAACTTCTTTCTGATTTGTTTAGACCTTATGTTGACCTTATGTTGTTATGTTGAAATCACCAAACAAAGTAGATCTCTCCTGCACTCTCCTACTTATCTCTTCCTGCATCAACCTGTAAGTGTTTTCATTCTGGTCCGGAGGTCTATAGAATGCCCCAATACTAGATTTTGTTCATTTTTTTCAGAATGATGCATCACGAAAAAGATTCTGCTCCTTCACTATGTACAGTATCCTTTAGGAAATGGCATTTCATTACTTGCGGGACAATACAAGAGTATACCTCGACATATTCTTGCCTTCCTTTGATAATCAAACATGTGGTGTCCGGTCAATTCAAATGCTCGCAAGTTGACTCTTTTTCGCCATCTTGTGCTTCTTTCCGTTTGGCATTCCTTGGGCCATTGGTTCACCAACCGACTGTCAACATCTCGTTTTCAGATATTTGTATTTCGCAATGAAGTACCATTATTGATCACGGCGGCGGTATACCGAGAATCTTCTCTGTACGAGACAATCTCAACACCCCGTCATCGCACATAAGACAGAGCAGACCAAGCCGAATAGAGCCCATCTTCCGAGCGCCGGGGAACACTAGTGATAGCTGTAGCAGATACCCCTGCTTCTGTAGCCGCCGTAGCCGCTGCTATGTCTGCCGTAGCCGCTGCTGTGCCTGCCGTAGCTGCCTTAGCGGCGGCCGTAGTGTCCGCCATAGCTGCCGTAGCCGAGTGACCGGCCGTGACGGCCTCCACGGCTGCCGTAGCCGCCCCTGTGGCCGCCGTAGCCGCCTCTGTGGCCGCCGTAGCCGCCTCTGTGGCCGCCGTAGGCAGCCACCATTGTCACCATGGCGACGAGCAGAACCAGCTGGAAATAATGAGCCTCCAGTGAGGAATATTTGACCCTGGTGTGACTCACTCAACTGACATTTTGGAATCGCCGCTGTCCCACTGTCCAACTGTCCCACTGTTCATCTGTCACACTGTCCTACTGACTCACTGTCCCACTGCCCAACTGTCACACTGTCCCACTATCCCACGGCCACACACTAGACGGTTGCAGAATTTTGGAATTACGCAGTCAGTTAGATCCAAACCAGAAACCATTCTGGCTGGCGAGAAAGACGCTTTTGTCGCAACCACATTGACCCTCGAAGAAAAACCTTTAGTGCAAATCTAAACGCCATTTTCAGCTCGGTATTTGGCTCCATTGTATCAATCATGGCTCTTAGACCGCAAAGGTCGAACGTGAAAAATTAAATAAAGATACAGAGCACACATGACGTAATCCTCACACTGCGGATGAAATAGGGACACTGTTAGCATTGGGCACAACACTGAAGTTTCACTACTTGTGTGCTGCCCTTGCCTTTTGCAGAAATCCATCCACTTCATGCGTGCCCACATATCGGTGTGGAACCATTAGCTATGATCCTCCAGGGTCCCAAACGTACCATGCCTACGAACAGGCTCAGACGAGGAAAATATTTCGATACAGTTGAACCAATGTGTCGCGAAGGCCATTCAGTATGACGAACCCGCCCACACCGTCCGACACACTGCCGCGGGATGACAACACGGCGCCGCAGGTGAGATTCGAACCCACGCCATTCTGACTCAGTTGTCAGGCTACTGGACTCCCGAGTCGCAACTGCACTCACCACCAGCTTGACGTTCATGGTGAGAAGCTGCGGCTACGACTCCGGACGCTGAAGTTTTGGTGCTGACTGGCTGCCACTGCGAGCTTATATGGCGTGCCAGCAGCGCTGTGACCTCTGTGTGACCCGGCCCGTGACTGGGGCGTGGCCTGTACTGTGCATACTGCAGTGTGATTGTGTACTGCAGGGAGTTCTGCACAGTGACTACGTGACGTTGTGGTATGATCTTGCACTGGACAGAATTGGCAAGAACTAAGTAACGCTGCGCAACACGGTCTCGTTATCCAGTTGACTGACCCGTAACTCTCTCACAATGCCGTTTCCAGGTACGTCTTCATGATGCTTATCCAGGGTTAGGTCGTGGCATCGCCATATTTTGTAAACATTGCAAGAACACGAAGTCGTATAACACTTTGGGGGATAAGGGTTGTCCTCTTTTCGCTTTTGAATGTACCTTTTGTTTTTCCAGTCATTTGTTCATTTATTCTTGTTTTTTTATACATTTTTTTCTCACTTTGTTTCCCCTTACTATTTCTTATTTATGCCACAGTTGTTCCGGTATGCGTGTGATGAAGAGAAAGTGGAAGATATATTCGTGTAATGTTGGATGCTCATCGTTGAGAAGATTGGTGAGGTTTAGTGGGATGTTGTTTGTGATGCTGTAGTTTGTGATATGTTGTTTTTGGTTAGTGTATTTGGTGCAGTATATGAGTGTTTGTAAGCGTTTGGTGACATGTTGTGAATTGTGATGGAGTACGGTTTATACGGAGGTAAGAGTGCGTGAGTGCTGTGTATCCGATGCGTAGTCGTGTCAATATTTTTCTTTAAGCTTGGTGCTTTGATTGATGGTGTGCCAGTGTTCGTGTTTTGGGTGCATTTCGTGCAGCTGTGTTCTTGCTGCGTCCCATGTTTGTTGAATGTGTTTGTTGATTGCCTGGTGTATTGTGGAGTAATAGTCGGATTGAAAGAATCGGAAGTGTGTGGTTTGTTCTAGTGTTGTGGATGTTTGCTTCGGTGACTGCGTATTTGTTGCATTGTATGTTTGTATAGCTAGGCATTCAGAAGGAAAGTGTTCGTTGTTGAGTGTTCAGTTTTTAGGTACGTGCATTATTTTGGGGATGCGGGTGTGCTTGGATGTGGTGTAGGGTGTCATGCTTTATATCGGTGATTTTGTATGATGTATTCAATTTTGGTGTTGTAGACAGTGGAATAGGCCGAAAAGATTGCATATAATTATGATGTGTATGCAGATGCTGCGTCGGACAGACGGGCACCCAGGATGACAAAGGGTGCTGCATTAGGGTACAGCACACCCTCTGTGCCTGTCTGCTGTGTTGTGTGTGGTTTGGAGCCGTCGGTATAGATGATATTGTACTTTGCGTATTGTGATATAAGTTGAAGGAACAGTATTTCTGTATCTGTATATGCATGTTTCGGTTTGTCAATGATGAAGTGCGTTGTGGGTATTTGATGTTTCCACCATACAGTGGGTGGTGGGAGAGTTTTGATGGTGGTGGTGGTGGTGGATTTGTGTTTTAGGGCACGCGAGTGGCCGAATCACAGTGGTGCAGAAGAGTCTTCTAAAGAGAAGAGTCTTCAGAAGAGTCTTCACTTCACTACAGAGTCAAAACTATTTCACCTGATGCCCAAACTGTTGTGGGGATTATATTTAATCAAGCACCTACGTGATGGGTTGCAGTTCCTTTGCGTGTTGGGAACATCTCAGTTGTGTCAGTCCTTGTAAGGCTACCCTAAAACCAACACTTCTCAGGACCTACAACTTGTATTTGAACTCACAAAGTTTTTAGATACCGCGCCATTGAACAATAACTTCGCCACCAAGGGATCCGCACTTCACTTGCCAGTGGGCAGGCAGTGTTTTGACGTGATATCTCAACAAATTCTGAACCTGTCCCGACACATTTGCCCACCCCCACCCCTCTGTGTAAATATCGCGTTGAACAGCATAGTTATATGTTGATAGCAGCAAATTCACATAGAAGGCAAACAACCTTTGCTATAATCAAAAATAAACATTCCCCAAAAACACGGGACGAAGATACAAAATTACCCCCGCCGTACCCGTTCATGACCGGATTTCCAAAACATTAAGGTCGTATCAGTGTAAGCGGACGTCAAATGCTGTTGAATCCTACAGTGGAGTTTACTTGGAATAGAACCTACGTATGATGCCGAATACGAGGCGCAACTGAATTTGCAAACTGCTGAGGAAAGACAGCACCTATCATTGTACTAGAACAGTGAATGGATTTTAAACAAATCATCTAAGCTGATTTTAGGATCCGAATAGGGATTGAATTTCTTGTAGGGCACTCGTGACATCGATTTAAAAGTTCCCTGATTCGGGCCCCAAGTAAGGAAAGCAAAATGCTTGCTGAGCGTCAAACATTACTGGCATGGTCTGCCCGTAACCTACGGCTTAACCGCTCTGTTTTGGTGTATGTATGGATGGCAAACTAATTATTTTTAAATAGAAAAAACGATACCAAATCGAACTCATTGTAGGTTATTTCAGAAACAATACATTTATTTTTAGTAATAATGCCTTGAACTTACTTTTTGTGTTCCAATGCATTTTATGTTTTCTAAATTGTGAACAAAATAACCTCCCCATCTGGCTGAAGAAGTGGCAAATCCATGAAGCCATTCTTACCTGCATTGACGTCAGTTTTTGCACACGTTAAAATATCTTGTTTCTTTCTTCCGCTATAGTCCTGAGCGACAGCATCGTCATCGTTGTCATCATCGACTATATTTTCTTTGTGTCAGCCAATGTTTAACTATTGTATCTAACTATTGTGCATAATAGTTCCCGGGATCCTGCGAAGAGCGAAAAATGGGTGGGGCGTCAATCCGCCCCCCCCCCCCCCACACACACCCCACCTGGCGAAAAACCCTTCAAGATGCACACTAACAGATAGGTCGGTTGCCATCGGTACCAGACCGGAAGCAAATGTTGGTGCGACAGCTGGCGGTGCATTACTCAGTAGGTTTCGGTCGGCATCCCCGCTAGAGCAGCTCGCGCCACGCGAGTTCGATCGGTCCTGTCGTGCCCCCCCTCTTCAAGGCGGGGGAATCCAAATAATCATCCCCAAACCCGCTAGAGCTGATAACCATCCCTTACATGTCATTCCCTTCCTCATAAACCAACTAATGCCTATCCGTTTCCTTTGAGAAATGAAGAAAGTCTTCACTTTACTCCTCTTTGTTTTTGTATCTCAGATGTAATTAGCATGCACACATCGGGGGGGGGGGCGGCAGATGTCTGCCCCCTCCGGTTTTGCCTCATTTGCCACCAAACTAATCGAGTTAGCAAGGCAAAACCTCGCGTAGCTGTTCATTTGTCTTTTCCACATATCCTCATACATTTTAAATCCTGGGTCACCTCAGGTCAGGTCACCAGGTCAGGCGAAGTGACGCAACTGCACTCGAAGTTCTAGGTAGGTGGCATAACTTCCACAATAATTGGGTGATTTATTCCAAACTTATAACATGCCATGATCTCATCAGGGACCATAATATGTATATCGCGTTTTTACGTAGCATTGACCTTAGGTCAGGTCCGCGGTCATGGCTTCCCCATTATAGGGCTGTGGTAAAATATACAAATGTTTCCTGGTTACATATTTGCGCTCGGAATGATCTCACAACGGTTGTGGCATGTAGATGGAAGCTATGCTCAATGTTACCGCTGACATTTTTGCTCAGCGACCTCACCAAGATCTCTGAGGTCACCTGAGCTCACTACACATTTCTGCGCATTATATCGCACTGCAATGGCCTAGAAGGCTGAAATTATCGTCATTGTGCTTGCATCGCCAAGACGTGTAGATTGATACATGACATGACCTCCCTAGGCGACTTCATGATCTTGACCTTAGGTCATGACTTCATGACCTTCACCTGAGTTTCGGTTGACCTGAACTTACATTACACCGCCTATTGTCGGTAGCGCATTTCAAGGACTGTCAAATAGAGTTCGTCGTTTGTTTCTATCTGTTACAGGTCCTGAGATATGTGTCAATATCTGAGTCCCACCTGATCTGGTCGAATTTGACATATGATGACCCAGTGACCTAAATGTTGACCTGAGCGAAAAAAAAATGACCGAAACACTTTCGATAGAGCCCGTCACCAGCTATCCAACGCCGGTGTGGTGGAGGTGGGAGGGGTAGGAGTGCCGACAGTGGGGGAGGGAGGAAGTCTGTACACGTTCTACATCCCATCGTGAACACAATGACAATTACTTCCCCTACATGTATTCCAGCTGGTAATGCAGGAACTCACTTTTCACATGTGCATGGAGAGTGCGTATTTATCTGCCGCCTGTCCAGTGCTCATGACTGTTACTTGGTATAGATATACTTGATAAGTGCGTACCCGGTATGCACGTGTAACAAGCCCTTTGCTGATGCATGTATGCTATATATGTTCAATATGCTGTTGGTAGCATTAACACGCGCCCTTGAGGGCCCCTGCAAATTACGCCCACTGGAGGGAGGATTCCGCCCCCACAAAAGAAGAGATCTCGGCTCGTATTAAAGCTGGGGTTAACGAAATTCACAGGGTGGGCGGGTACGGTAGTGAACTCCATTACGTGCGAGCATTTCATGACTAGGCCGATATCGTCAAGTTCAAATGAGGTCAACATGTGAACATTTTCTGGTTTTGCGTGGCTTGACTTGTAATTGTCATGGATCGCCACAATCTGTGATTGTGTTTATATACTCCAACATGGGCATCCATGATGTTTTGTACATTATTAGCATCTCTAGCATACCGTAGAGATGCTAGACCAGGAATATCACCTCAGGTCATCTATATAGCAGCACTTTATTAGGTCATTACCTGCTCCAGCTACCGCAACCGGGCCGCGCGCCCAATTGATCCGTTGGGTGGCTTGGCGCAATCGGCTTCGCATAGAAAGGGGTAGAGTACATGAATAAAGTATGCAAAAGCTTATGTATACAATGACAAACAGTAGTTTTCAGGATGTGTGGGGAGAAACATGCAAGGTGGCATCAATCACATGACAGCCATTTGCATCCATGACAACATTCCAGTTGACCAAGTTTTGTTTCATTAACCTGTCATGAACTTGACCTGACTTGACTTCGGTGACCTAACATGACTCTGAAACCATATAGCATAAAAATATATATCAAACAAGTCGCTAGTGTTGCCAAGAACACTTCCCATCTGCCAATACACGGGAAGCGTATATTGGTAAAATGGTATATTGCGATGTCCGACATTATGTCCTTACGAAACGTTGTGGGTGGTAAGATGGACTCATCAGTGTTCTTGCAGAACTTTGGATTATGTGCCCTAGCTAGGGTGCCGTCCACCATATCTCGAACATGGACTAGCACCCTCCTGTCACATATTTTTATAAAAATTGGCATATAGGGTTATCTGAGGCCCTAAAACGATTTTTCAGCTTGTTAACTCAATCGGAACAGTGGTTCACGAGTTATCGCCTGCGGCGTTTTTCTGAGTTCGCACTGAAGGTCAAACATTCAGAGCCAATATCTTAGTGTTATGTAAAGATAAATTATGAAAATTATATATCGTTGGAATTGCAATGAGCCCATCTTTCGATTTCTGAAGTCAGTTAATTATTTCTGCAAATTGTGACAATATGACACCGTGACCTCGGACTCGGATAACGTGATGTGTGGTGACCCCTAGTACAATGATATTGATATAGTTATCTATGCAGAACGAAAGGCTCAGCGTTTATCTTTCTCATGAAAAATAAAAACCATGTATATTAAGCGCCTAATACCAGTTTCTGTAACAAATATTGCCCGACTTATACGAAACAAATTCCGCTTAAATAGGCCTGAGGTTCAGTAAGCTTTGTTTTCCGAATTTTCGAAAGAGTGCAACACCGTAGTGTGCTACAGACGTGTTTGGCAAATTTTTATAAGCCTTTTAATCTTATTTACAAATCCTTATCCTAAAAATATCCCAATACAAGAGGTATCGCCGGTTCAGTTAAGTGACTCCAGCAGCCAAAGTTCCAGCGGAAATGCGTCAAGTCCTGTGTCTGGTGAGATCTACGCACCCTCGGATGAAACCGACCATGCAACAAGCTATCTTGACGCCGACGTGACCTTACCCATCCTAGGCGTATGACTGTTGAGGACAAGTGGCTTCTTATTATCTTATTTTCCATTGGCTTCTTATATATATATATATATATATATATATATATCATGTTGTGTGCATTGATTAATAATTGGTGGTCAGATGTTCGAGTGAAGATACATCAACCTCTATACCTCTTTGGTATGGAGTGGTATAGGTATGTGAAGTATGTCAGCTCTGTCAAGTTCGTCTTTGTCAGCTGTCAGGAAGTGAAAGAAGCAGCGTCTCATCTCCGAGCGATCTCGAGAGGAGTTACGGTGAAAGGGACACAGCGGCCCCAAAAGATTTTCCCCCTCACCCCCCACCCCCCCCCCGGGTTAAAAACCCCCCAAAGACCGGGGGGGTGTGGAAAGGGAAAAAAAAAAAAAGAAAAAAAAAAAAAAATTTTTTTTTACCAAAAAAATTTTTAAAAAAAAAAAAAAAATAAAAAAAAAAAATGAAAAAAAAAAAAAAAAAAAAAAAAAATTCAATTAACGAAATAAACTAGTACGCCCCAATTCCATTGTCCTATGAATTATGTAGCTTTTTGGTGGTTGCATAGGATGTATGACAAGTTCACAGGTCTCAATATGTTTGCAAAATATAGTTCTGCTGAGGAAACTATGCAAGAAATGAGCATGCTTGTGTTTGATTTAATTACGTCGTCACTCTCATGATTTACAAAAACGGCATCGCCTCGTTGTTTCGCCACACTATTAACCCAGAATACAGCGTCAATATTTGATCTCTCGCGTTTATACAGCGAATTTGCGATCATAGTGTTCATGCCTGGCTTTCCGAAGCGGACACAAACTTAGGAAAATGGCAATCATTCATCCCCTATGCGAAATATCTTTAAACGATGTTTGCTGTTAGCTATATCAGCCATGCTCAAAATATGTCTGCACTGGATATGAGAAGCAAGCGACTTAGCAACATATGTAAAATGTCTCGGTACCATACTTGGTATTGTACGCTTCAGAGGCACCAGCGAGACAAAGCATACTGAAGAGATAGCCAATTTAGGCGTCCTTTTTCGCATAGGTCACCCAATATTTGTTGCAGAAACTGATATTAGGCTTTTAATATACATTATTTGTATTTTTCGATCAGAACAATCAATGATGTGGCTTTCGTTTTATATATATAATTATATTAATATCGTTGTACTAGGGGTCACCACAGGTCACTTTACCCGAGATCACGGGGTGGACATTTTCAAAATGTCCACAAAACCAAACAGTGTACACAGAAATCGAAAGACGAGCTCATTGTGATTCCAACGATATATAGTTTATATAATTTATATCTACATTACACTAGGATATCGGCTCTCGAAGTTTGACGTTCAGTACGAACTTGGAAAAACGCCGCAGGCTATACTTCATGAACCGCTGATCCGATTGAGCTGAAACGTTCAGCAATCGTTTCAGGGCCTCAGATAACCCTGTATGCCAACTTTCATCAAAATTTGAGACATGGGGGTGTTAATTTTGAAAAGTGGTGTTGGAGATATGGTGGACGGCACATTATGAGAAATAGGCAACGGCTGTTTTATTTTATGTTCCGAATGCATGTGTAGAAACCATTAGGTGTGGCTTATTTAACAGAGTATTAAGAGAAACGAATACATTTTTAGGGATGACACCAAGTGCGGACATATTCACAAACCCGCTGAATGCATTCAAGACTCAGGTGGTTAGATACTGTGCTGCGTCACACGCTCACATCTGAGTTCAGTAGTTGTCGGGTGTCGATGCAGTTCTAACAGCCGTTTACCTGTTTGAACTGAACACCGCTTCTTTTGTTTACGATTTATAGCTATTGACTTCTCCTGTAAAGGGCACAATATGCTGCTGTAGATCGTGGACAATAAACAATAAATAAGAAACAATAAACAAGGGCATCAGCGCCGATTTTTGTTGTCTAGCACTGTGATTTTTTACTTTAACACGCGTCCTGGAGGGGGGGGGGGGGAGAAATCCGCCCACCTCACCGGTTTTCTTACATAACTCCAGATTTTACCGGGCGATATACGCTATTTTCGCGTATCTGCTTAGAAATGACTGGCGCGTTGTTTAAAGCAAGAAAAACGAAAATCGGTTAGGGGTCGGTTAGGGGTCGGTTAGGGGTTGTTCGAGTTAGGGGTGGTTAAAGTTTAAAAAAAAGAAACGCCAGACGACAAAAATCGGCGCCGATGCGCTTCCCGTGTATTGGCAAAAGGATAGTGTTCTTGGCAACACTAGCGACTTGTTTTATGTATATTGCTATGCTTTATAGTTTCAAAGTCTATGTTGGGTCACCGAGGTCAAGTCAGGTCAAGTTCATGGCAGGTTAATGGAACTAAACTTGGTCAATTGGAATGTTGTCATAAATGCGGACTGTCATGCGATTGACGTTGCCTTGCATGCTACTCCCTACACATCCTGAAAACTACTGTTTGTCATTGTTATCGGAGTAGTCGGGCGGGCGGCCCGGTTTCGGTAACCGGAGCAGATAATTACCTGATAAAGTGTTGTTATATAGGTGACCTGAGTCAAATTCCGGGTCTAACATCTGTATTACATCATCAGTAATGTCCAAAACACCATTGCTGTCCATTTTGAAGCACTTAAACACAATCACAGAGATCCATAACAATGGCAAGCCAAGCCACGCAAAACCGGATTTTTGTTGTTGACATTTTGATCTCGTTTGACATCGAAGAAATTGACCAAAGATCATGCAATTTGCAGAAAATAGAGTTCACTATCGTTCCCATCCACCCTGCGAATTTCGTTGCTCCAGCTGTGGTAGGAACTGGGATCATAGGGGGGGGCGGCGGAATCCGCCTCTCCCCTCCAGTGCGCGTAATTTCCGGAGACCCGCCAGGGCGCTTGTTAACGGCCCCTAACACGAACAATTTTCGGCCGATTTGCGTTTTTCTCATTGCAAGCAACGCGCCGGTCAATTCTAAGCAGGTATGCAAACAATGGCGTATATAGGCCGGTAACATCTGGAGTTATGCACGAAAAGCCAGAGGGGTGGGCGGATTTCCCCCCTCCAGGGCGCGGGGTAAACAGCATGGTTACATACATGCCAGAAATACATCGATCTTTCACTCTCAAATTTATCCTGGCCTCTCCGTCTGTCCTCTGTCCTCTGTCCTCTGTTCTCTGTCCTCTGTCCTCTGTCCTCTGTCCTCTGTCCTCTGTCCTCTGTCCTCTGTCCTCTGTCCTCTGTCCTCTGTCCTCTGTCCTCTGTCCTCTGTCCTCTGTCCTCTGTCCTCTGTCCTCTGTCCTCTGTCCTCTGTCCTTTGTCTTCTATCATCTGCCCTGCTGTCCTCTGTCCTCCTGTGCTCTGTCCTCCATCATTTGTCTGATCCCGACTCTTTCACATTCCGGAGCTGAGGATGATGACTGGTGAGCCATTTAATCCTGATGCTACAGATACTGGAATCGCGTTGCATCCAGCTGGCTGACACCCACCCTCCCTGGTGCTTCTGCCTGCTCTGATGAGCCTGGGACTGGGACCAGGGTGGCCAGAGCTGAGCCGGGCAGGTCGCGGTCTGTGATGGAGGCCGCTGTTGTCGCCAAGAACGTTAATGTTATGCCGTGATTAAATTATGGCGCCGTGTTGCAGCGACAATTGTGTCTGTCCGGTCAGACTTCACCTGCACGCGTCCTTTTCCGCTTGGTGAATATATCTTCATGCTCGGTGAAACTTGATTCCCAATTGAGTCTGCCTCTCCCGGAGGGCATAGACGCAGAGACGGAAGCTCCAGTTATGGATGGTAATGGGCCCTTCCAGTCGCCCGCTGTGTTCCTCCAAAGTTCGTCCGAGTTCAAATGTTTGCTAAGTTTAAGTATTTCAGGAAACATACCACACAAACAACAAAAACATAATATGTATAATTAAAGCAGCCAAAACCCGGGGAATTTTGGGGTTTGCAGAAGTGAGGTTTAACGTCAAGTCGGATTAGGCCGTCTTCCGCCAACCCCAGTCGAAATGATCCACTTCTGCTTCGTCTCAAGTATTGGGAAGTAATTCACACTATTACTTTTGCTGTCAAGAAAACTTACGGAAAGCAAATCCTACTAGGCTTGGTATCAGGCTGAATCTTGTTCACTGGTCATCAGTGTTTGACATTCACCGATCCATAGGATAATTTCAGTGCTCAATTGAAGGCAAATCGTTTCAGCGTTGACTATACCAATGGCTCCGATCTGATTACCGTGAAGCAAGCGGCGCTGTAGTACAGAGTACGAACAATAGAGGCGCTGCTATCCCATGCGATTAGAAAGTCTAACTAAAGTAACTTGGTATATAGCTGAGGCTATGTCTATGGACCGCGCCAGAGGGATGGGAGGGGAGTAGACTATATCGGATCTTTGGTTTTTGACACACCCTTTGACGAAAAATTGAAAATCCTGCCAATGAGATTAGTGGTTCCAAAGTGAAGTGCCCAAGATCAGAGGACATCTAGAGTATATTTTGCAGAGGGCCTCGAGAGCTAAGGGCCGATGCCGTGGTCTCCTCCTGTCTCAAGGTCATAGCGCGGCCTCTGGTTATGCCGTAGTATCTGGTGTCTGGAATGTGGTACCTGGATCACAGTCGTATTTCCGACTGAATGCTCGACAAATGTGAGTCATTTGACATTCGGTGACTTTCAACTACCCATTTGATCCTCTGCGTTCGTTTGACGTGACGGATGAAACTCGCCGAGGCGCTATTCTCAGTGCTAACCAACACAAATCCTCCGGCGCTGACGACACAAGCACACGGGTGATGTGTGAAGAGTTGAATGCACCAATCATTACGATTTGCAGGCTGATGCTGCAAACGGGGGTGCAGCAGGGAATTTTCTTCTGAGCGAGCAAATGTCATAGTGTTTGCCAAGAAAGGCTCAAACAGCTTGCCAGCGAATTATCGCTCCGTGGCCCTGCTGCTTAAGGTCCTCGAACGAGCCGCTTACGCCCGCCTACATGCCCATTTGAAACCGGCTCCGTCAGACAAGCAGCTGACGGCCTAACGCCGAGACATTTCCGCGCCTCTAATCTGGCAACCACGCTGCCTGGAGACAATGCCCGCTAGTTCTCAGCCAGATGTGATCTACGCTGACTACAGTTCGCCCTTTGAAAGTGGCAATCATAAACCGTCTTTTTACACACTGAAACATTCATTTCATATATCAAGCAAAGGATCTTAGAGTGGTGCAAACCACATGTGAGTGGACGGGACCAGCGGGGGTTGTGAACGGCAAGTTCTCAGCATGGGGTTCAGTGACGTCAGGGACGGTTGGAGGTGAGTTTCCGTCGCATGTTCTATTTGCATGCAGTGTAAACAACCCGCCAGTCTCTGTCAAGACGAACTGTTTGATGTTTGAGATCGACGTCAAACTGTACAGTAGGAGCCCCTGGATCCTCTGGATAGATTATTTTCTAAGGGGGATGCATATTATGCATAAATACAATGCCATCAATGCGATGAGCTGAGAAAACACCAAAATTTATGTGTTTTACATTCTAGGTTAATGTGAATTGCTGTGAGGAAATTCTTGGTGTTTGGAACTCTTCCCTCATCATCTCGAGAGGTTGCTACAAAATTATGCCACTAGGTAAATAACTGTGAATTGGAGTTGAATCTTGGAAGCACTTCGAAACACTGCACCTCTCAGAAAACGGTGAGCTGACTGATCTGATGTAGCTAAGTGGTTTAGTAATATCAAGATGGGTCTATCGACAAAAGATCCGCTCATAGCGAAGCCAGTTTGCGTTACGCTGTGTGTCGCCGCTTATTCCTCTTTTGTGTGTGTGTGGGGGAGGGGGGGGGGGGGGCGACGGGAGTGGAAAGATCAATTTGACCACTCCTCCATCCGAACGCTTCTTATCTCCGTTTCTCCGATCAAATCCTCACACCCCGTCTCGGGAAGCGGGGTTGATAGGAACCCCCATAACATCCAAACTAAGCGTCGCACAAAAACGAAAGAAATGCCATCGGAAAGCGCTCTACGAGTAAGGACCGACGCCACCCCGAAAAAAATCCGCCCCAAAAGTGACGTCACTAGGGGACCTAGGTTTTCACGACTTACATCATGTTTTTAGCCCTGGGGAGTTCATTTTGGGGATATTTGCTAAAAATATTTGGAATCAGAAAAGAACGACGAAATCGATCAGGACCAAAAGGAAAACTTTGGCACAAAACTCAAAAGTTTATATTTAAAAAATTCACAATTTTGAGTTTTCAAATTGTGTTCCAGTTGAATTCAAATTCAAAATTGAAAACTCAAATTTTGAGTTTTCAAATTGTCTTTAATTTTTTTTTCTAATTGGTAGAGCGGAACGAGAAACGTTGCTTGAAGCCAACTTGCACTAAAAGAATGTTTACTTTAGCCAGAATCTTCGATTTGATCTCTAATAGGGAAATATGCAGAACTAATAAGTAATCTAAAACGGAAAAAATCCTCCGGTGCGTTTTGTTGCATTCCTAAAGATAAGCAAACGCTGAAAGTTCCATTAACCCGTTCCTTCTCGGGGGGGGGGTCTTCAACCGCCTGCCCCCTCAGGTTTTCCGCGGATAGTGAACGAACGGCGCGCGGCAGCGCACCAAAATTTGTAATACCTTTTCGCACATCAATTTGGCATGCTGTTTCAAAATTTTGAAGTCAGGTCAGCTAACGTCAACGAGTCAGTCAAGGTCAAGTGAGGTCGCCTCTAAAAATGTTCAACCAGCCGTCACGTTTTAACGGATACAGATATTTTAATGAAACTTTCAGCGTTTGCTTATCTTTAGGGATGCAACAAAACGTACGAGAGGCATTTTTTTCCCGTTTTTGACTACTTATTAATTATGCATATTTGCCTATTATAGTTCTAATCGAAGATTCTCGCTAAAGTAAGCATGTTTTATTAGAGCAACTTGACTTCCAACGACGTTTCTCTATCTACTCTACCCACTAGAAAATGAAAATTAACGAAAAGTCAAAATTGTTCATTTTCAACATATAAAAATTGGGGGAGGCAAACAATGTATGGCTCTGGTCAATTTCGCTGTTCTTTTCTGATTCCCAATTTTTTTTTCTCGCAAATATCCCACAAAATGAACTCCTCAGAGCCAAAAACATAATGTAAGTCGTGAAAAGTCGTGAAAATTTAGGCCCGTAATGACGTCACTTTTGTGGGGAAATAAATTTTGGGTGGATCCGGACTCTACTCGTCGAGCGCTTTCCGAAGAAACCTCTTTCGTTTTCGTGTGACGCTTAGTTTGGCTTTTAGAGGGGGTTACTATCCGACCCCCCCCCGAGACGGAGTGTGAGGATCTGACCGGAGAGACGGCGCGGGTTAAAATATATGCATCCGTTAAAGCGTAACGACTAGTTGAACCTTTGTGGAGGTGACCTCACTTGATCTAGACCAACTCGTTGACCCTAGATGACCTGACTTCAAAAGTTTGACAGCATGCCAAATTGATGTGGGAAAAGGTAAATCAAATTTCGGCGCGCTGCCGCGCACCGTTCTTTCACTATCCGCGAAAAACCCAAGGTGGGGGGGGGTTGAAGACCCCCGAGACGGCGCGGGTTAAGTTTACGCCAGACTGTCCAGTTTGTCTTCCATAAACTCCAAACATTGGTGATGCCAATTGCTACGCTCTTGGGACAACTGGCGCGTTTGTCGGTGACAGTCTAGGAAATCTTTCACATGCTGCACTCATATTTTAGAGAAGTCATCATATGCAAGCACTTCTGCTCCGAGTCCCACATCTCAGTCAGTTCCGTCCCATCTTGATGGAAGCAGGGCGGACTGTTTGCCCTTTTCTTCCAACCAGACCTGACATAAGAGGCCAGAGGTGAAGCCAATTAGGGTGTGGTCCCACTCCGTTCCTTAGTAACTAAAAATACTCCGGATCAAGCAATACATTTTGAGATTTTCACGAAACAAAACAATAGATTTTCGCCGCGCCAAGCTTGCAGAAAGCCACATTAATTTCGTGACAATTTTTGGTCGGTTACCCCTCAGGAGAATCCTGGACGCGCCACGGTAAGGGGCACACGATGGCTGGCTGCTGGCTATGGCAACATGTGGCTAACCGAAAAATAGAGATGTGGTATAGGGGAAACGAGACCGTTGATGACATACTCAATGTGCTGCAGACATTCGGATGCAGAGGAGTGGAGACCTCGGACAAAACAAATGTTTAAATGACTGATGAATTTCGTGTTAAGCACAGACAGCGACTTCAGCGTACTAGCGCAGCCAGGACTTTCTTAAACTGAGGCCTGATCCCCCATACAATATGATATCATTAAAGTCGCCTTCGATGCGCAAAGCGCACAGACAAAAAGTTTTTTGGGGGCCGCTCAAATAAAAAATGTATTGACAGATATAATGTATTTTGTCCGGTGTGTGGCCAGTGGGATGTGTCTCTACTCGAGCGTGCATAGACCACATGCTAGGCCGGCCGCGTATCACAGAAGCGTAGCAGGACCGTTCTGGAAACTGTGTGGCAAAACTACCCCGATTATAACCCTGACTGATAATAATGGAAGACTATTCTGAACACCGCGTGACAAAACTACCCTGATTACCACCCTGACTGATAATAATGGAAGACTATTCTGAACACCGCGTGACAAAACTACCCTGATTACCACCCTGACTGACAATAATGGAAGACTATTCTGAACACCGCGTGACAAAACTACCCTGATTACCACCCTGACTGACAATAATGGAAGACTATTCTGAACACCGCGTGACAAAACTACCCTGATTACCACCCTGACTGACAATAATGGAAGACTATTCTGAACACCGCGTGACAAAACTACCCTGATTACCACCCTGACTGACAATAATGGAAGACTATTCTGAACACCGCGTGACAAAACTACCCTGATTACCACCCTGACTGACAATAATGGAAGACTATTCTGAACACCGCGTGACAAAACTACCCTGATTACCACCCTGACTGACAATAATGGAAGACTATTCTGAACACCGCGTGACAAAACTACCCTGATTACCACCCTGACTGACAATAATGGAAGACTATTCTGAACACCGCGTGACAAAACTACCCTGATTACCACCCTGACTGACAATAATGGAAGACTATTCTGAACACCGCGTGACAAAACTACCCTGATTACCACCCTGACTGACAATAATACGAGGTCGAACACGCCCACAGTAAGCATGCTCGCCCACCTTGCTGTAGACGGGTGCAGCCATTATCTTCCAGAGACCCGTCCGCCTGGTCGAGGCCGGCGTGCTCACTCTCAACACTACAATCCGGCACGCTCTGGCTCTGACAGCAGAGAAAGAGATGGTCGCATCCCTCACTTCCACAACAGCAGAGCTCAACTTGGGCTCTCCAGACTGGCGCCGTGAAATGCTGGCCGTGCTGAGCGCCGTGGAGAGGCTAGGCTGCAGCAGGGATTGTAGGCATGGCATTTTACACCTTGGCACAAAGCAAGTATAATAGTGGCGTTTTCTGTGATTCATTGTAACCCGACAGTCGGATACCATTTAAGCTAAAACGGGCACGATTAATCCAAATTCGGGTGCGTCCTATACGCAAAATCGAATCGGCAGTCGACCTTCGCTACCCACGACATACGTGACGTCTCAGATATTTTGAACAATCACATAGCGAGGCATTCTGAAGTGATTTTGTAATTATTCAAGTGTTTTAAAGACTTCTAAAACATAAACGTATGCCATGATCGTCTTTAGATTATAAATCACGGGTAAAACTTGCAAAAATTACGGTTAGTGGCCAACATGAAACTTGTTCATTGTCTGCACTCTGTCCAAGTGTCCGGCCCGTCGACCTCGCCCGGCGTGACAGAGCGTCTGTCATCTGTCACAGCATACATGGTGACAGTGCGTCTGTCATCTGTCATAGCATACATGGTAACACTGCATCTGTCGTCTGTTACAGCATACATGGTGACAGTACGTCTGTCGTCTGTCACAGCATACATGGTGGCAGTGCGTCTGTCATCTGTCACAGCATACATGGTGACAGTACGTCTGTCGTCTGTCACAGCACACATGGTGACAGTGCATCTGATGTCTGTCACAGCATGCATGGTGACAGTGCATCTGATGTCTGTCACAGCATGCATGGTGACAGTGACGGGGCAGAATGTATGTATTTCACAGAACGCAGAATGTGACGAAATGTGTTTCTGAATGTGTACAGAGTATTCTACATTAAAATCCTGCTCGGGCTTAGCCAGCCTGAAAAGTCGTCACGTGGTATTCCGACATCGTAGCTTTTTCCGACGTTCTTGACCCAAACTGATTACATCTCAAATATGCCTGAATGTACTGCTTTACGTTATATATCATTATAACCAGGTGACACAAGTTGGGCCACAACCGGATAGTGTGGATGCCTCTGACCGTGAACACTTCGCTCAGAACCGGTAAAGAAGTAATGTAATCGAAGGGACTTAAAGAGTAAACAGATGCCCCAATACAATGATGGAAATGAGGAAAAGTGAAAAACAAGGGCAGAAAGAGCGGAATAGACACACAGCTAAGGCGGTGACAATGCTGCAAGCCATTTCAGCATATCATATGTTCATAGAACACGCCGAGCACACATCCACCATCAAGACATACCAAAAAAGAAGACAGAAATTGAACAGCAATATAAATAATTCAGAGAGAAGTACATCAGCTATTCCTTGGAATGAAACTGCATTACGTGGTTCGGCGACGTACACACCAAGTTAAGATATTGACGCAACTGTGGCGAATGCTGCACACCTAAGCCATCATCTTGTGTCGACAATAAATACACGTTCCGATCTGATATGCACCCAGATGCTCCACCCTCCGACACAGCACGTTCATGCGACTGCAATTGGACAACGGCATGCCCTGACAGTAGCGCGAGTTCTGATCTTGACCTTGACCTTGACCTTTGGACCTGTGGAATAGAACTATCAGTTGTCCATTGCCGAACGCTTTCGATTCCGAGCAGCTAGCTCAATCACAGGCTGGTGGCTCGAGTGATCCAATCAAAAGCTGACGCTGACTCCGTTGTCGACCCATTGCAAGACTCATCAGTGGAGTAGGTAACTTAAAATATGGAGAAATGTTGGTGGCATTAGATATGTACTCAGTTAACCATGAGAGATTAATGGGGACATGATTGAAATATATAAAATTGTTACAGGACAGGTTCAGGTCAATTTGGATGATGCTCTCCAATGTAGAGTATCACATAGGAGACATCAATTCAGGTTCGGCATGTTGAGCTGTAGGACAGCGACAGCAGGTCTTCAGTCAAAGGGCTATTGAGGACTGGATAGGATAGCTAAGGTAGATATGCATTGGCAGGTGTGTGGGATGAATAGGCTGCCTGCTGATGCTGCGGGAAGTTCCTCATTGAATGTATTTAAATGTAGGGTGGATACATTTTTTTTTTACACAGGAAAATCTTGTTAAGTTTTGATTTGTGGTGGAAGGGGTGAGATTTGTGCTAGGGGACGTGCACAGCAAAGACCCCTTAAGCAGGCATCGATGCGGTTTGAAATTTGCTGGTAGGGCATTCAATACACATACGCTGAGGAGAATCAGAGGAATAGGACTGGATAGGATAGCTAAGGTGGCTATGCATTGGCAGGTGTGTGGGATGTTGGTGGATGGTTTCTTTAGGATGTGGTGATGGTTTGGGTTGGTCTTTTACCGGGTTTAGGACGTCTGCCATTTGTAGACTTTACTGGGTGGGGGCCTTGTGGCTCTTATTAAGTCTAAGCACTTCATGACTGCATGACTTGATAACTAAGCTAGTGGCTCGAGTGACCCAGTCGGAGCGCTGACTCCGTTGTTGACCTATTTCAATTGATCTCAACATGCGATCATCCCGTGTGGTATTCGGATCTGGGTTTCTTCAGCCAGCTCTGCTCTCCTTATCAAATCGACAAAAAAAAGTGTTATGTTAGATTCTTTTGTGACAAATAATCGAATATAAAGGCAAAGTAGAATATCATTAAGCCCTACGAGTTGTGGAAGCAAATATGTATTCCCGGTAACACATTCAGTGACCTTATGCTATCTCCATGACTACTGGAAGCTTGGGCGTATCCCTGCTTTCATAGCTGGGCCCCCATTTACCGACTCCACACGAGCCGAAACATCAAAACCTGTAGCGGTGCTACGGCGTCGTACCCACCTCGTCCCGGTGGAGTTCTCGCCAAGCCATGGCTTCGCCGACCTGCGCCCTCCGAGGTCATGACCCACTGCCGCCGACCGGCGAGGTCGGGTCCACGTACGTGTCAGAGCTGACGTCAACAATCGGTCAGAGCTGAATGTCACCGCGACAGCCACGTCCTCACATATGGCAAGGTCACATCGACAGGCCGACATGAGGTCACCGCCGACAGGCCGACATAAGGTCACCGTCGACAGGCCGACATGAGGTCACCGCCGAAGGACATAAGGTCACCGCCGACAGGCCGACATAAGGTCACCGTCGACAGGCCGACATGAGGTCACCGCCGGCAGGCAGCAATAAGGTCACCGCCGGCAGGCCGACATAAGAACGCCGGCATGCTAAGGTCCAGCGGCACTGGACTTCAGTCACACCGACTCCTCAGACAGGAAGGTGAGCCGCCATCGGCTGGGATCAGCTGAGGTCAGTCGAGGTCAGCCGAGGTCATCTGAGATCATCTCAGATCAGCTGATATAAGATGAGGCGAACTTTAGTTAAAGTCAGCTGACGTCAATTGGGGCCAGCTAAGCTCATCTGGAATTAACTGAAGTCAGCTGAGTTCAGCTGGGATTGGCTGAAGTCAGCTGACCTCAGCTGAAGTCAGTAAGGGTCAACTGAGGTAAGCTGACGTCAGCCGAGGTCAGCTGAGGTTAGTCGAGGTCTGCTTATGTCAGCTTGGATTAGCTGAAGTAAGCTAAGATCAGCTTGGATGAGCTGGGATTTGCTGAAGTAAGCTAGGGTTAGCTCAGGTGAGCTGGGGTAAGCTGAAGTCAGCTGGGGTCAGCTGAGGTGAGCTGGGGTAAGCTGAAGTCAGCTGGGGTCAGCTGAGGTGAGCTGGGGTAAGCTGAAGTCAGCTGAGATCAGCTGATGTGAGCTAGGAGTCGGCTGAGGTGAGCTGAGATCAGCTGAAGTCAGCTCGGATCAACTTGGATCAGCGGAGGTTAGTTGGGGTAAACCGGAGTCGGCCGAGGTCGGCTGGGATCAGCTATGGTAGACGTATGTCGACAAATTTTACCTATTCAAAATCACAGGTAGGTCAACAAGCTAATAATCCAGCTCCCATTCGCTTCCAAGCACCGGAATATTACAATGATTTCTTCCCCTTTCTGGAAAATATTTGGGCATCAGAGTTTCGGAGCAATGCTACGACAACTACTTGCGGTGATTATTGAACGTTTCGATGTAAGATTACTTGTTTCTTGTACTGCATTTTTAATGAAGATAAAATAATTTCATTAGTGAGTGCAGCTGCATGATGTCTTCATCATTGTGTGTCTAGTTTTTGGGGTAAAAAAAAAAAAAATTTTTTTTTTTTTTTTTTTTTTTTTTTTTTTTTACTTCCCTTGTTTGTCTTCACACATTCACATCCCGTCCATTGTGCTGTGTTTCACGTCCCTTATTTGTCATGATTGAGAAGCCTTGAATTTAGAGCAGAAAGACATAACCTCGCCTACTTTGAGATTCTGGCATCATTGTCCAAAGGCCAGCTTCCTGTACATAAAATTAGCCGAACTTCCATGACGTTATTATTTTGATAAATGGGAAGCTGAATTGCTCCATGAGAGCCCATTCAGGTGCCTCACCTACCATGGAAGGAATGCAGCTGCAGGCGTGACGCGGTCTGTTGCATCTAGTTATAAATAATATCTGCACTTGTTGTGGGCTGCGATGAAGTCAGCTGAATGGTGCAGGCGCTAGATGATGGGTTGAAATTGAGAGAGCGGTGTAATGAATGTATGCCGCCCGGAAGGTCAGTTCGTTAGAGTGTAGGTCTGTGCTGGCCTCTTCTGTCCTGGCAGGACTAGGTTCGGGCCACTTCACGCGCCCACATTTAGACTCCGGCTGGGAGGGTCAGCTGCAAACTGGCCCGATAAGGCCGGAACGAGCTACCAGGGCGGCCGTGCACTGGTGGCCTGCTACTATGAGTAGCATGCCACCAGTGCACCGACAACTAAGAGTTAAAAAAATCCGTTGAATTGGAATTGATGAATCGGTTGGTGGGGCCAGAATTCATGCAACTATCTCTGTTTAGCAAAAGGACCCTGGCTGATAAATCCACCCCAACAAGAATTCCGAATAAATTCTGAAGTAAGACAAATACTTCTACGTCTAAATCCTTATCATTCACATTTTGAGTTTTGTTCAGTATGACTATTGCATGTTTTTATTAGTTCAATGCTTCACATATGCGGCATGAAATGTTTTCTTATAGATAACAGGCATCAGCCAATCCGAGCTTTCTATTGTAGGACGCTACATATTCAGAAAACGGAAGAAGATAAATATGTGGCCGAAATATAGTTTTCATTGCAAAAGTTGGGAGTGTCTCTCCGTATCCAATTCTTGCTCATTTATGTTCTCTAAATTATATCTAATTTGGTCGGAAGTCTGCAGCAAGGACATCACCGTACCCACAGCCAATCCTGGCTATACTCTACTTTCGAAGCCCTGCTTGAAATAATGCTCTATCTTATTTGATGGGCCAACAGACAGGTAGCATCTCTTTTCGTAATACTTCAGAAACCCTAGTAGATCTGTAGTCAGGTAACATCAGACGTCTCCGGGGACAAAGGCTAAGCTACAATCCACAGTGCATGTGAAGTCTCACCGAAGACCTGGGGCTGGGAGAACCAAGCTGAGCCGACGTCAGACCTGGGGCTGGGAGAACCAAGCTGAGCCGACGTCAGACCTGGGGCTGGGAGAACCAAGCTGAGCCGACGTCAGACCTGGGGCTGGGAGAACCAAGCTGAGCCGACGTCACCTACACGGGAGAGGCCAACTACTACCGCTCACGCCTCCTTCAGGCCCGCCCACAACTGAGCCTGTGTTGTACAGGCTGTGAATGTGCTTATTTAAGCGAGCGTGCTGATATGATACGTGCTTTAGATTTTCGAAGATTCGCTGCTTGATATTGGTGACAAAGGCTGTTTTGTGCTCTCTTAATGTGTGTGCTTAACAAAGAAATGCAGTGTTCCAGTCTTGGTCGCATAGTGTTCATGCTACCATATTGACATCAGTATGCTAGGCCAAGCAGCAGACAAATGGCACCAGGGCTGTATACAACTGAATAGCATCTGAGACTATGTCAGGCAGCAACATGCGAACCTGGCGCGGTCTGAATGTCTTGAGAGCCTCGGAGTTATAATTCAGAAATATGCATAACATGTTTCGGTGTATTGCATTACAGTTCCATATGCTCTAACCACATTCGGCAGAAGAAACCGTGCGCCGCTCGGGACATTTCCAATCCCGCGGCCCACCGGCGAAACAGTGTGGTCGGCGCCATTGGCCGTGATGTCCATAAAGTGCGTCGTGAACCACCCAATAAACAAACAAGGAGAAAAACGATTTCGTAAACGTGCCTGCATTCTCCTCCTAAGGGCATCTCGGGCAGAATCAATACGACCAAAAGTTGGGCTGGGCCCGTGTTGACATTTCGGAACGCTGGCATTTGACATCTCTGACGAATATTGTACACGAATCTCATAACCGATCGCACCATGTCCAACTCTGACGAAGTATAAGCTCAGGGTGCCCAGCGTGGCAGAGACCGTGCTGTTCTGCAGCCTTCCGCTGGACTTACGCCAGGCGACCGGCCGAAGGCTAGCCTTCCATTTCACTCTGTTGTCTTTTGGCCGGCCTTGCCTGCGGGCACTCAAGTCACATGGCGTGACTGAGCGTTACTTGGTCGGCGGCAGGTCAAACCAGCGCGAAATTCCTGTGCGGGCACGACAAATACAGATACTAATTAAATCATCCGAGCAGAGATTGCCAGAATTGTAAGCCAACTGCTGTGATGAGCTTGGTATGATTCATATTCATGAGTAGCAGAAGAATCCCTTTCTCGAATCGAAAAGTGTTCATGTCGTGCAATGGCTTAAAGCTCAAAGGTATAGCAGAGGACGTGTGAAGTAAATACGGATCACATGGTTTCATTTTGCTATGAATTCCAACTTAGCCGCCCATCGTCACAAAGGGCCTGCGGTGGAGAGCATGGTCGGGGTGACAATGGCAGTGAGAGAGTATGCCTGAGGTGAGAATGATCTTCTGCTCAGTTGCGGGGTTATCGCGGCTAATCTAACCTACCGGTTCAGGACGAAGAGTGATAGTGGTGTGAAATACGGCCAGAATACTGCACGTTTGGGGGGGGGGGGAGGATCCTGCCACCGAAGTCCAACTTTTACCTGAGGCTGCCGAAGCTTCATGTTTAATTGTTGTCTGTGTAACAACAACAATTGATGCCGAAAGAGATGAGGGTCAATTCAATATCATCTCACCCTTATATGGGTGGGATAAGATTGAAGTGAGGACATCGCTTTGATACTCCATACATCTGTGTGACAACACATTTTTCTTGCATTCAA
The DNA here is from genome assembly GCA_034440575.1 of Imbricaverruca yamaguchii. NCBI lineage: Eukaryota > Metazoa > Arthropoda > Thecostraca > Neoverrucidae > Imbricaverruca > Imbricaverruca yamaguchii. Next base: position 541,724 of record JAOTOL010001381.1, read on the forward strand.
GGAACAAATAGACGTCAAATTCATATTTACCGTCCAACTTAACCCTCCCCGTCCTTCCGGTCATATCCTTACACACAGTCTCAGGGGTCACAGTCACAGTCTCTCATATAACCCCATCTAATCTCCAAACTAAGCATCGGACGAAAACGAAAGAGATGTCATCGGAAAGTAGGGCCAGATGCCGTCCCCCAAATGTTATCCCCCCAAAAGTGACGTCACTAGGTGGCCTAGGTTTTCACGACTTTCACGAGACGGGAGCGCGTGACTGGTTGCGGCGCTTGACAGCCACCCCCGGCCGCCCGTTACTGTTTCGGATTTGTATTCTAGAACAAGGAAGCATTGCAGTATTACAGTGTATGCATGGAAATTCCAACACCTGATCGTGAATGTGTGGAACTGCCGAAAACTGAGTGTTTCGATCAGCAGAAAATCGCATTATTAACATGCGCACGTCCGGGGGGGGGGGCAGATGTCTGCCCCCTGCGGTTTTTCCTAATTTACCGCCATACTAATCAGGTTAGCAAGGTCAATCCTCGCATGACTGCCCAATGGTCTTTTCCGCATATCCTCACGCATTTTTAACCCTGGGTCATCTCAGGTCAGGTCACCAGGTCAGGCGAAGTGACTCAACATCCCTCGGAGTTCTAGGTGGCATAACTTCCACAGTAATTGGGCGATTTATTTCAAACTTATATCACGTCATGATCTCATCAGGGACCATAATATATTTTTTTTTTCTCGTAGCATTGACCTGAGGCCAGGTCGCGGCCATGGCTTCCCCATTATAGGGCTATGACAAAATATACAAATGTTTCCTGGTTACATATTTGCTCCCGGAATGACCTTACAACGGTTGTGGCGTGTAGTTGGAAGCTATGCTCAATGTTGCCGCTGACATTTTTGCTCATTAACCTCACCAAGGCCATCTTGGTGAGGTTGCTAGCATATTCCTGCGCATTATATCGCACTGCATTGAGCTAGAAGGCTGCAATTACCGCCATTATTCTTGTATCGCCAAGACGCGTCGATTGATACATTACACGCCCTCCCTAGGCTACTTCATACCCTTGACCTGAGGTCATAGTTTCGGTTGACCTGACCTTAGATCACACCGCCTATTATCGATAGCACATTTCAAGGACTGTCGGAAAGCGTTCGCTGTTTGTTTCTATCTGTTGCAGGTCCCGAGATATGTGTCAATATTTGAGAGTCCGACCCGATCTGACCGAATTTAACCTATGATGACCCAGTGACCTGGATATTGATCTGAGCGAAAAATGACTAAACACTTTCGATAGAGCCTGTCACCAGCTATCCAACGCCACTTTCCGTTTGTCGCTAGCTAGTATAGTCCTAGAGATCTTAGGGGGCAAACATCTGCCACCCCGGACATGCAAAGTTGGCGCGGACCGCCGGACGTGCGAGTGTTAAGCTCGGATATTTCAACGGTCACTGACGTTTGCATTGTACAAGGGCGAGCCACATTCCCTGAGCGAATCCCTCGGAAGCGTTGAACAAAACTGAGAATTAAGCCAAGTTCACGGTCCCGTCATCGAAAATTCGTCATCAGTGCTAGCAACCGATAAATCAGCAAACAGCAAAACAACCGCCATGCCTACTAGCCGCCGAACAGCCACCAGCCGCAAAGGCGCAGGAACACCACCATCAATTGTTTCGCACCTCTCCACCCCCGTCAACCCCGCCCCCTAGGACGGCCGTCGCAGATGACTGCGTCTCCGAAGGTCCGGACCGACCCCGGCCAGCCGAGCCCGGCCGCGGCTGGCGCTAAAGTAAACAGCGTCGAGCCGTCCCCTGACCTGGTCCGCCCCGCCGAATCTGTCCCGGTCGGACGCCGACGACGGCTGAGGAGGCGAGCATTTATCATCAGGCCGTTTTTTCTCTTAACATACCCATTCAATTTGTATTTCCTAACCATCCAGACATATACGTACTCATCTTGTTTCAGTACATGTATCAGAAGCGTACAGGAACAATTTAATAGCTATGATCGAGGGGACAGGGGGGGGGGGCTAAAAAACTCTACCAGTCATGGTCAAGTCAATAGGCTTTAACATTGCCGTAGCAAGCCTGTCACCTACGAACTGTCCCGGCCCCGTCCAGAGGTTGAGCCCGACGCGACAGTTCCGTTTTCCAGCGCAGTTTGTGGCGTGTGGCACGGCTCAAATCACAGGTGACGAGATATGGCTGACATCACGTGAAAGCCCCAAATGTTGGCCATCCGTCTGTCACAATTTCGTTGCGGTCGGGTCAACACGTTGCACGTGCGTGCCACTGGGGTCCTGAGAGAACGGGTGTCCGGTGAATGGCCGGTCGCCCATAGGAATAACATATAAATCTGAAATTTTGCGTTGGGAAAATCACCAATTTTAGGGCACCCCACTGACCCGATTCAGACCGCAATATCTCGACAACCAATGGACCGATTGACACAAAATCAACACTTCAGTATTGCCACGACAATTGTCAACAACGTCGTGGCAACGTTTCCGAGTCACGTGCTACGTGGACGCGAGGGTGGTTTTGAGCGCTTTTACCATTTGGTCTGGTTCTCGAAAACGGCTAAACTTGGCGACTTGCACATTATGGCCCCATGTCACTTTCACGTCATGGCCCCAGGCACCGGCTACAATTTTTCAACTGCCGATCAGTGGCTGCAGAGTGCGCGGGCGCAGTCATCGTGACACGAGCTGCACATGTTTCGGTCCATGAAAAAGGTTCCGCTTTCTACTTTCTCCACACCACTGTCGAATGACATTTTGCGGAGAAAGTTGCACGCGCAGATAGCTCCACTCTTTGTGATGCTCACAGGTCCTTCGGATTTTATCCATCTCAAATACTTTTGTTGAAATCGTCGATGCCCTCACCCGTTACCAGACGCCACTTTCGGCAATCTTGGCAGACGGGGACGGAACAGTGTCCAGTCACCGTCCAGAGGCTGAATTAAACGCAACAGTTCCGTTTTCCGGCGCAGTTTGTTCTTAGCTGGTTTTATCTACATAATATGGTGTTGTGCCCAAGGTGTGAATGCTAATATGACACTACCGTCACGAGAAAAGGTGCGTTGTGGCTATCCTGGTTGCAAATTTATGGCCAGTCAAGATCGTTGAATACGCATATGAAGGAAGGCAAAGTATGCCGGTTTACCTATCCGGCTGAAAAAAAAAATGCCTTTGGAGAAGGGGGCCGGTGGCAATCATGACACATTGCTGCAGGAAGTGCAAGTAAGACTGTATGTATTTCTACTTATCAACATCATGTCTGCAAAATATGGCAATCTTGAGGGTGCTTTGTTCAGGTTGAAGCAAAAATACTATGAATTTTTTACCTTGTGCAATTGCTCAGCCATATACAACTGTTTGATGCAGTATTATATGCACAATATTTCTCAGTATAGCATATCATTTCAAACATTTTGCCACACTCAGACTTGTGGAATCCTTATCATGAAACAAATGTTTTGGTTCTTTCAATATGCGCCTTTGGTATTTTAATAATTTCATCTGGTCACTTCCTTGGGTTTGATTTATTTGGATCAGGGCCCATGCTTTGCCATAAGCATGACATGTTGCATTGACCAAAAGTGCTATAAATTTCTTGAAACCAATACAAAATATGATCTATGACACTCTGTCCTTGACATTGGAGCTATAGTGCAAGGGAATTCAGTTTGTATTGGTAAATTTAATTTCCAAGGAGTCGTTGGATTTGGAGAACAGCATGTGTCAAGGCCATGTTCATCACCATGATGAAGATGATGTGGCCACTGATTCCCATCAGAGGTGCTTATTGTTAGTTGGAAAGGAAAATAATGTATTATTTTCATACCTATCATAACCCAGCCTGGTTTACCCTACATCCTTTTAAAGTGTTTCTTCGATGTAGTAGCAATTTGTTTGTACAATAATAAAACAATGTTAAGACTCATAACCTAGCCTAACCTTTTTCAGATAAAAATAACCTATTTTTGTCTGAAATAAAATGAGCACATTTACGCAATAAAAGCTAGCCTAACCTGTTGTTTTACTTTGTTGAGTAAATTTTGTGTAAAAGATATTTTCAGCACATTGCACCACATTAATACCAATATATTTATGGATACACACAAAAGAAGCAATATTTACTTATAGGGTGTGTTGTAATTTCACATATTAATTAGTTATTTGAATTTGTTTTGTATGCATGTTCCAGTTCAGAAGGCAAAGCAAGTCAATATATGCACATAACGAAACTGCAAAGTGTACTCACCTCAATTGTCGAGCATGATGTTCAGTTTTCTTTACATTGTCCCAATGGTCTGATTATTCCTTGCACCAGACATGCTTGATGTAATCACTGTTTAACAATACTTTTCCATGTGTTGATTGTTTTAATGTCTTGTGCATGGCTTGTCACTGAGAAATGGAATAATTTTAACAGAAATCGGTAAATCACAGCCAATGTTGTGCATGGGAATCAATGTTTTGATTTTCATGCACATGACATCTGACAAGTGAACTTCTAAGACATTTTACAGAAAATTATTTAGGGAGCACAATAGATGAAGGCAATGGGCACCAACAAATGGATTGGTGGAATACTACATAGGGTCCCATGCTAAAAGCTGCAATTTTTCGGTAGGGGCACAACCAACATTGAGTGGTGGGAGAGGGAGATGTAAGTGCCCTCCCAAAATCATACAAAGCTACACCCATGTAGCCTGTATGTGGTTCATCTTATTCTCCGGAAGTGAGTGCGCAATGAACATAGAACAAAAATAGTGCATATATGCTCGTTTCACCACTTTTATATTTCGCTACAGTTCATATCACTGCTGATCACCAAATCAGTGTCTTCAGCCTGTATCAGTGCACGGAGAAGCGAGTGTCTCACGTCAGCCTATGGTTGAACATAGTGCTGAATGTTGAGATATAAGTGATTGGATGCTAAATTGACGATCATATATAGACTAAATCATTCTTCTTTTTTCAGTTTCAGCATCATCGTCGATATTTCGCGCTCGCTCACATGCATACGGGGTCTTACTGTGATCCATCAACATGTGACAGCCTAGTGGTGTTCGATATTCTGTAGGTGACAGGCTGGACGCTTTTTTCACCTCTGTTTACCTCGAATAACATTGAACAGATTAATGGGCCATGCAAACAGCTGCCTCATTAGTACGTACATCATCATACACCACGCAACATTGGTCATTTAGAGATCACAAGTGAGATTAATTGAGCTGATAATTCACCATCTCTCGAGCAAATGGCTGGCATGTTCCTCCTTATCCTGTCATATATCAGTGGCCTCACTTTAGATCTTCAATTCGCTTGCAACATGATGCCAATAAGGATATCCCATCAGCCAGGTGACCGGCTGCCAGACAAGGTAAAGCGACCATCCGCGCCCGCCCAACAAAATGCGGTCTCACGATTCCCGAGCTACGATTATAAGTAATTTTGATGAAATATTGTAATGACGTTGGTAAATATCGAGCGGAAAAGCAACGTTTAATTATTCGCGATACACTTGGAACTTCACATGCTGCTGCAATTTGTAAATAAACATTTTGGGAGAGTTCGAGAACAGCCGGCCTGGCTTGGTAGGGTTGGATCGGGTCGGAGCTGAGCCGGAGCGGAGCCGGAGCGGAGCCGGAGCGGAGCCGGAGCGGAGCCGGAGCGGAGCCGGAGCGGAGCCGGAGCGGAGCCGGAGCGGAGCCGGAGCGGAGCCGGAGCGGAGCCGGAGCGGAGCCGGAGCGGAGCCGGAGCGGAGCCGGAGCGGAGCCGGAGCGGAGCCGGAGCGGAGCCGGAGCGGAGCCGGAGCGGAGCCGGAGCGGAGCCGGAGCGGAGCCGGAGCGGAGCCGGAGCGGAGCCGGAGCGGAGCCGGAGCGGAGCCGGAGCGGAGCCGGAGCGGAGCCGGAGCGGAGCCGGAGCGGAGCCGGAGCGGAGCCGGAGCGGAGCCGGAGCGGAGCCGGAGCGGAGCCGGCGGAGCGGAGCGGAGCCGGAGCGGAGCCGGAGCGGAGCCGGAGCGGAGCCGGAGCGGAGCCGGAGCGGAGCCGGGGAGCGGAGCCGGAGCGGAGCGGAGCCGGAGCGGAGCGGAGCCGGAGCGGAGCCGGAGCGGAGCCGGAGCGGAGCCGGAGCGGAGCCGGAGCGGAGCCGGAGCGGAGCCGGAGCGGAGCCGGAGCGGAGCCGGAGCGGAGCCGGAGCGGAGCCGGAGCGGAGGGAGCCGGAGCGGAGCCGGAGCGGAGCCGGAGCGGAGCCGGAGCGGAGCCGGAGCGGAGCCGGAGCGGAGCCGGAGCGGAGCGGAGCCGGAGCGGAGCCGGAGCGGAGCCGGAGCGGAGCCGGAGCGGAGCCGGAGCGGAGCCGGAGCGGAGCCAGGGCAGAGCCAGGGCAGAGCCGGAGCGGAGCCGGAGCCGGAGCCGGAGCGGAGCCGGAGCCGGAGCCGGAGGTCGGGTCGGGTCAGGTAGCGCATGTTCACTTTCTGCCTTCACATTACGCAGACTCGTGTAAACGTGAGTAGACTCATTCGGCCTTCGCTCCGGCTCCGGCTCCGGTTCTGGCTCCGGCTCCGGCTCCAGCTCCGGCTCCGGCTCCGGTCCCGGCTCCGGCTCCAGCTCCGGATCCGGCTCCGGCTCCGGATCCGGCTCCGGCTCCGGTTCCGGCTCCGGCTCCGCTCTCACGCGCAACAACATGCGGTGGAGCAACGTGTTCACAACTTGGGAGAACTTTCAGGCACCAAAAGTAGCCGTGGTACATACAAACCGGAAGAAAATGGATACTTGGAGCCTGATGCCCCGGGGATGACAATACAGGAACTTCATTGAACGTTCTGTTTGATGTTTTCAGGGCGAGACAGCTCGTGGATCTAGGCCGCAGTGACCCACAATATAGTCTTATTCCTTTCCTCACCAAAGATGTAGATGTAGTTTCGCACTTGTACATTGCGTTATGAATCTCAACGTGTAATATGGATGTTCGAGGGAAGTTGACACGGGGACTGCCATTCCCATAGAGGTTTTGAACCGTTCTTATGCCACGTGGTGTGATTGGCATCACTTGACATCCGCTGACCTTTCGTTGACGGGTGTGTTGAGTAGCTGCGCGTCCGACGCTCGGAGTCAGCCTGGTCTCCCGGGGCAGTACACATTCTGAGCTGACTTTGAGGACAATTTCATACCTCACGCCAGTGGCATCGGCAACCTTACCTGACCTGACCTGAACCGTGACTTATCTTATCAGCAACCAACACTCGATTCATCGCTTAGACTGCAAGCTATCAGACAATACTCTTGTTAACATGTCCAGTTTGAGGAAAATATAGCTCGACTTTAGTTACAGACTCAAGATGTAAATTACTTATTGTTGTGGAAGTGCACGTTTCGTTCTGCAGGAAAACCTTTCAGCCGGCCTCGAACGTCAGGCAGGGTATGAGATGTTCAAAGTATCCGACAGATAGGGTACCTATACATGAGTATAGGTGCACAAACCAAGCACCGTTGCGACCTTACATCACAAAGCTTGTCATTCTCTGGCTTAGTCGCAAACATGCTGAACACAAAGCTAGTCTCGATTTCATAACACTAAACGTTTGCCAATTTTGTCGGCATTGTAGCAATCGACGTTTTTTGACCCACGCAAGGAGAAAGGTCAACTGCCCGTTTTAAGTTATATTTTGGAGAATGCTGATGTAACTTAACCCGCGCACGTCCGGGGTAGCAGATATCTGCCCCCCTCCGGTTTTTCCTCATTTGCCTCAAAACTAATCGGGTTAGCAAGGCCAAACCTCGCATAGCTATTCATTGGTCTTTTCCACATATCCTCATACATTTTAAATCCTGGGTCATCTCAGGTCAGGTCACCAAGGCAGGCGAAGTGCTCCAACTACACTCGGAGTTCTAGGTGGCATAACTTCCACAATAATTGAGCGATTTACTTCAAACTTATAACATATCATGATCTCATCAAGGACCATAAGATGTATATCAGGGGTTTTCGCAGCATTGACCTTAGGTCAGGTCGCGGCCATGGCTTCCCCATTATAGAGCTACGGTAAAATATACAAATGTTTCTTGGTTAGATATTTGCGTTCGGAATGATCTCACAACGGTTGTGGCATGTGGATGGAAGCTATGCTCAATGCTACCGCTGATATTTTTGCTTAGTGACCTCACAAAGGTCTCTGAGGTCACCTGGGATCAATGTCATGTCTGCGCATTATATCGCACTGCATTTAGCTAGAAGGCTGTAATTACCGTCATTCTGCTTATATCGTCACGACGTGTCGATTGATACATTACATGACATCCCTAGGCGACTTCATGACCTTGATCTGAGGTCATGACTTCATGACCGTGATCTGAGTTTCGGTTGACCTGACCTTAAATTACACCGCCTATTGTCGGTATCGCATTCCAAGGACTATCGAAGAGCGTTCGCCGTTTGTTTCTATTTGTTACAGGTCCTGAGATATGTGTCAATATCTGAGTCCCATCTGATCTGGTCGAATTTGACCTATGATGACCCAGTGACCTGAATGTTGACCTGAACGAAAAACAATGACCGAAACACTTTCGATAGAGCCCGTCACCAGTTATCCAACGCCGTTTTCCGTTTGTCGCTAGCTAGCATAGTTCTAAAGATCTTAGGGGGAAGACATCTGCCCCCCGGACATGCGAAGTTGGCGCGGACCTCCGGACGTGCGAGTGTTAATGGGCGGCTGTGATACCGAACGTATGCCAAGTCATTATTGATAGCAGTTGACCTCTTTTGATGTGGGCAGAAAGTCGTATTGGTTGTGGGTCGCCCGCATTTATTATGCACACTTGCAATGTGAGGAAAAGGCAAATGCAGATGACGTCCATAAAAGGCATAGCAATTGCAACGCATGATACAGATCGATTCATGCAGATGACATTTAAATAGGCATGTAGCGCAGATGCAAAATGCGTCATGCATACATTATTCATATGTATGCAGCGTAAATATGGGAACATGTGTAAATATGAGCACGTGTCCAGGCTGACAACGCATGTGGTGGATACAACAAGGGACAGTGGCGGTGATCGGCGCAATTCTGCTGTCAGAGATTAGGCCACGAGACAGCGAAGCTTGCTCCAGCCCTCCAGCCCCTCGCCCGCCCTGATGCCTCGTGACAGGCACGTGTGGCTCGTTTGGGATACAGGGCACCCAAGCCGGACAGGCCAGCCGCCTTCCAACAGTAAAAAAAAACAACACCGCATTATCGTTCGGTGGCCACCTGGCCTGTTCGGCACCAATCACTCTCGACGACCAACCCTTTAGCTGATGCCGCGAGGTCAGCGCGAAGACGCCGACTGGCCAGGCGCGCGCGCGCGCGCGCCTCAGCACCTGCCGCTGACGTCACAACACGTGCTCGTACGCCAGCTGTCGTCTGCGGCAGCTGCGGGTCGGCCGGGGAGGGGAGGGGAGGGGTGCAGGTGGGGACTGGGCCGCCGCTGCCGCTGCCGCCGCCGCGCCGCCGCCGCCGCCGCCGCTGCCCATCTCAGTCAGACGGGACGGCCGGGTGAGGTGGAGGTGTCGTGCGCGGAGCAGGGGCTGAGACAACGTCGGCGGCCGTGTCGCTGACTTGTCACCGGTGGCAGAAGGTGGTGGAGTTTCCGGCTGGTAGAAGGTGAGCCTGATAATGTCCGTAATAGCTGCGCGCGAAATTTGAAGCTGGTGTTGTCGGACGCTCCGCGTTTGGTGTGAAGACTAACTTCCGTCAGGGCTGGAGCAAAAATCGCCGTCTGAAGCCGGACTTCCCTGGAACAAATCCGAAGCACAGGGAACGCGCAAACAGTGCCAGTTGTCCGTCTCGAGATCGGCGCCCCTTGGGTGTCGATTGAAAGTGATACCTCTTCCGTTCCAAGGCTGTATGACATACTCGGGCTGTAGGTCTCCGGTATCTCTGGCACAGAGGCGCAGACAATTGGGGACCTCCCCTTAGCACAAACAAAATATACTATATAAAATACATTTTACGATTTTCACCACGCAAAACCATAATTTTTGGCCGCCTTCGCGCATTGGAAGCTTTCTCCGTTTTATCACATTTCAAGGGCGGGCCTCTCGGCATCGCTCACTCCCGCACCCAGGCCCATTGGCATTATATCCGCGCACCTTCTGGCGTTTCGCTAGCACTGTCGGCTCAGTATATTCTGGCATAACTGCATTTACCGTAAGGTCAGCGCCACCCTTCAGCTTTGATGCCTTCTCGGAATCTCAGAAGTGGTGCGGGGTGTATTGGGGAAGCGAACGATACCCGCGTATGTCTGTATCTATATATATATCGAACTGTGTGCTGAGCATGGATATTTTGACGATACATTGTTTCTATCTCCTGCATCCACAAGTACTTTGATGTGGTGTGTGATATTTAGAATACTTAGGAACGTGGCACTAATGCGAACGATGGCACTAACAGCACTATGTCGGCTAGTATTTGGGAGCCGTTGTGGTAGATTTCTGTCGGACTTCCACCATCCAGCCATCCATCAGTTCCCTAAATTATAAACAGCTTCATATGATATTGTGATTATCATGGATTGGCCAATCGTATGATTGGACTGAAATGCATATCATGCGGACAACATGAACTCTTCTCGTAGGTGTATTGGCGGCAAATGGTGGGAATATTGGCGGCTTGGTGGGATATATGCAGATCGATATGAGTACAATCATGCCATTCTCAATACAGCTCCCCTCGCTATCTTTAAACGCGGCGAATCTCACGCCGGCGGTTCTCCCTCCTCGTCGCGGAATCTTGTTTTTAGCGGCTGCGTTCCTGAGCGTTCAGGCCTGAAATTGGTTCGCCATTCCAGATACAGCTCTCAGGCGCTGCGAGGCACACTCAAGGTCCTCTGGGTGGCGCCTGAATTTCGATGGGGAAACTGAGCAGGTGCATAGCCAGGGGAGGGGGCGTGGGGACAGTGGACCGTGGGAGAAGGGGAGGGGATGAGGCCGGCTTCCTCGCTGTCCTTGTCCTCCGAGCATGACCGTGGACCAGTGATGCATTATTCGTGAAATAGGGTGGAATATGCCACTTCTGAACACTAACAGACATCCTTTTTCGAGAAGCATTGACATCCTGCTCCTTGATGCATGCTTATGAAATCTTTGTCTCCTTTCTAACAGTTTCTCATTTATGAGTGGCATTTGCATCCTTTTGACGAGGAATGGTTATGCGCGAACATTTATCAATGCAATTTCGGATGAGTGAATTACATATAATTTGATGTGGCATAAATTGCAGTTTATAGCGTAGTTATTAGTCTCCCTATCCAGAATATAGCTCTTAAATTATGAATCTGAAAACACACGATATAAGTACAGTTATAAGTACCTACAACATTGGCTCAAAGTTGAGTCTGAAAGACATCAAAAGCATTTTAAATGGCACTAATTCCATGGGAAGTTTCGAAATCCTACTGTGGTCGTTTCGACACCTCACACCTAACAAAAACACATAATTTTAACCCTTCCGTGGACACGCTGCCACTGACTACATGGACGCTGCCACTGACTACATGGACGCTGCCACTGACTACATGGACGCTGCCACTGACTACATGGACGCTGTTGCGCCAAGATCGCACTCCTCGGCTGCTCCGAACACCACTGACTACATGGACGCTGTTGCGCCAAGATCGCACTCCTCGGCTGCTCCGAACACCACTGACTACATGGACGCTGTTGCGCCAAGATCGCACTCCTCGGCTGCTCTAAACACCACTGACTACATGGACGCTGTTGCGCCAAGATCGCACTCCTCGGCTGCTCCGAACACCACTGACTACATGGACGCTGTTGCGCCAAGATCGCACTCCTCGGCCGCTCTAAACACCACTGACTACATGGACGCTGTTGCGCCAAGATCGCACTCCTCGGCTGCTCTAAACACCACTGACTACATGGACGCTGTTGCGCCAAGATCGCACTCCTCGGCTGCTCTAAACACCACTGACTGCATGGACGCTGTTGCGCCAAGATCGCACTCCTCGGCTGCTCTAAACACCACTGACTACATGGACGCTGTTGCGCCAAGATCGCACTCCTCGGCTGCTCTAAACACCACTGACTACATGGACGCTGTTGCGCCAAGATCGCACTCCTCGGCTGCTCTAAACACCACTGACCGCCGATCAACAGTGAGGCAGCGGTGAAAATACTTGCCAGCTTTGCACTCACATTTATAAGCCACATGTTCGACTGTAGGATCGTTGGCAGCAGTAATGAGACTTGATGTCACTTGTTTTACCTATGCCCCCGCACGTGGAATTTTGCAGCGAGGAGCCCAGGCATTTTGGCCGGCGTTGTGTGTTGGCCGGCGTTGTGTGTTGGCCTGTGTTGTGTGTTGGTCTGTGCTGTGTGTTGGCCGACGTTGTGCGTTGGCCGGCGTTGTGTGTTGGCCGGTGTTGTGTGTTGGCCGGTGTTGTGTGTTGGCCGGTGTTGTGTGTTGGCCTGTGTTGTGTGTTGGTCTGTGTTGTGTGTTGGCCGGTGTTGTGTGTTGGTCTGTGTTGTATGTTGGTCTGTGTTGTGTGTTGGCCGGCGTTATGTGTTGGCCGGCGTTGTGTGTTGGCCGGCGTTGTGTGTTGGCCGGTGTTGTGTTGACCTTGGCCAGTGTTGTGTGTTGGCGTTCGCTTGTGGGCGAGAAAGCGCTGCGATGGCAGGCCGATGACAAGTTGGGAACACATTTTCCGTGATTACCTCACAGTATGTGATGCATATATCAAAAGGACAAATTTTGTTGAAAACAATCTCGTAGGCAACCGCAGCTCGAAAGACGTCGGCAGAGAAGAAGACCGTCCGGTCTTAAGAAGAAGACCGTCAGGTCTTGAGAAGAAGACCGTCCGGTCTTGAGAAGAAGACCACGCGTTTATTGTCCACTCACATGTCACATGCCGAGCTGGCGAGAGCATTTCTGGCGATTTGCCAGAACATCATGTACCGCCCATCGTCCGCCCGCGCCGTGTCTCCTGTAGCTCCACCTATGCTGACGCTCCACGTGGGCTGCAAGACCACGTTCCATCACCTGCACCCCTCCCCTACCGTGATGCCCGCGGCACATCTCATAGCAGGCCGGCTGGATCTCGGCCCGCTTCCCCGCCAGCCAGTTATGGCGGGAAACTCGTGCTGCAGCGCTGGCGCCAGACCAGCCGTGAGCTGGAGGTGCCACTTTTGCACGCCGCCGTCCCGTCGCCGAGCGGCGAGTTGGGCGAGCGGCTTTCGCAACTGTTTTTCATCCCCGACGGTGGCGGGGCAGTTCGGCTCTGCAGCGTGCCGTGGTGTACCGTCCTCGGCAAATGCCGTTAAGCCGTCCTTCCCGCACTGAAAAATCGGCAGCTGCAGGTTGTGCACGTCTTGCTTGTGCTTGTCAGCTGCCGGCCATGTCCGGGACACGACGGACGTATAAGACATGACGGACATCCCGGACATCCCGGACATGGCGAACATGTGGCCTGAAACCAACGGACGCTTGGCGGTACGGCCTGGCAGCATACCAGTTTGTTGATTCTCAAGAGTTAAATTTTGAGATGCTCAGTTATTTTATTAGTTCCAAAGAGACAAATGCGCTGTTCGGACATGTCTGGTGACATGCTTGACCATTTAGCGATGCACAGTTTGAATGCTACCAATGACAAGTTCGACCATTTTTCGATATTCAGTTCGAATGTGACCGGCTCGACCGTTCAGCGATGTTCAGTTGGAACGTGACGGATGTTTTGTCAGATCATGTCGTTCAAGTGCGACATCAAATGTTCACATTCAGATTTCGTCATGTGCACACCGACGTTTACGTGCGGATATGATGCAATTTGGCGGACCATTGTCAGGCCGAGTCGTAGTAGCCTTGACAAACACTGCACCAGTTCGCAGCGGTGCAGTGTAGCGTTGCTTAGTGCGCCTGCCTGATAACATCAACTACCGCAGCGTGATGTAGTGTGGGTGGCGCCCACCACCATACATTCACCCGTATACCAGCTTTGACCACTAAGCTGTTCTCACAGTGCAATTAGTGATGCCGAATAAATTTATGCGAAAACAGGTCTAATTTATGTCGCTACCGACGGCCTAATTAAGCGCTTCGGACCAGAAAATTGGCATTGCATCTCAGCACGACTTTCCAAGCCGGTGTTGCCGGGTGTTGCCAGACTGCAGAACGGTGAACACCACGCCCTCAATCACTGTCACACCTGCGTGTGAATAAGGATGTCCTTAGCTATATCATAAATTGAACTAGTAGGAAACGCGCAAAGTCATGTCTGTGAATGATGCAATTCCGCTACTGTGTCTAACACCTCATGCAAGTACGACACAAAGTTAAACAATGAAAATGCACTGCAATGTTGAAGATCAGTGCGGCCAAGGGTGCAATTTTAACGGTATAGTTAGCCGAGATCTCGGCACGTTGTGTCCAGAATACAACACCACGAGAAGGCAGACATCATGCTGTTGGAAACTTAGAGAACATATGTAGTTCTGGAAAGTCATTCTATCCAGACGAATCTTTGGTTTTTGGACGATTCTCCGACTTCAGTTGCAGGCTTGATCAGACAAGCCGAAGTACAAACCTTTTGAAGCATCTATCTTTGTCATCCAGTGAAGTCCGTGAATCGTCCAAAAACAAAACTTAGGAAACGGTGGTAACAGGTCTGCACAAGTTGGCTTTACATTATGTAATTCCTCAATGCAAAACCTCCCACTCGTGGCGAACGACGTAAATTGCTACCTAAGTACAAATATCTGATCCTCCTCATATATGATGCTAGCACATAAATGCTCGTATATTAATTATGCATCCCTTATGCATGGATATATATACGCATATGTGCAAGCCATATAACTATTTATATATGTCATGAGTTTCTACGAGTGAAATTTGTAATGGCTGTCCAATTAGCGTGTTTTATTGTCCGGTTGCTGTATCGTGAGTGGCGGTGCCTCTCTGTTCAGTGTTTGAGACACCGCCGCAGTGTCGGCGGCTGGTTCCGGCGGGATACGGCTCGTCAAAACATTAAGCCATGCTAAGCCACCGGATGAGCGCCTTACCAGCGTGACGGGTGCGTCCCGCACAAGAGGCTGTGAGTGGCAGCGGAGGTGCCCACCGCCGCCGTCTCGCCGTCCCCACCGGTAATTGGTCTTCCGTCAGGGGCGAGGGCAGTCCAGGTGAAGAATGATTTTTAGCATGCAGTCCAGCGAGGGTAGATTGGCCGCCCTTGTTTTGCATTTGTGCGACCTCGCCTTCCTCCACACAGCTTCCATCGCCACTGCTGCAGCAGCAGATTATTCCGTGGCTGTGAATGCATGGTCATCCCCACGTGACTGGGACCATTCATTTACCCTGTGTGCTGACCGCTCAGGGGCGAGCGAGCTGCTGATGGCACAAGGAGTCTGCATTCGGTGCATTACACCCGTCCCTCCCAGGTCCGTGACGTGCTGCTGATGGTGGCACGTCACGGCACGTGCTGCTGATGGCAGCACGTCACGGCACGTGCTGCTGATGGCGGCACGTCACGGCACGTGCTGCTGAGGTCGGTACGTTGTCGGTCGAGTTTCGTCAAACGTGTTGTCGGCGAAGTGTGCGAACTCCAGCTCATTGCATCGCTGACGTGTTTTTGGATGCATTACACCTGGGAGAGATGCGCCTTATGCTTATACCGGCGGTGACGATGCTATTGGCAGCCTATTTTCGCTTCAAGGGCACAGTATACACTAAATCATTTGTGCGTGCTTTCGTCTGTTCAACGCTCAGTGACAGCGTGGTGACTTGTTCCATGCGTTCTTTTGATCAGCTGGGTGCAATTCGCGTGGGGGGGGGGATGGGTGGAGGAGTATCTGCTTTAGTACCCAGCCCACCACAGGGTAGAATTGTAACTTCAAAAGCAGCTCATGTCCACGGAAGGAAGCCATTCATATGCTTCTTTAACATGGGCACAAACCGGCTGCATAACAACTTTAATCACCATGTATATGAAATGATGTACTGAAATATAATGCGTGGCATGTTAAATCAGTAGGATATATATATATATATATATATATATATATATATATATATATATATATATATATATATATATATCCAAGAATTGTGATGCACCTCGGCCAAGCCAATTGCATAACTCAATGACATATATGAACATCGGACCCCGCACGAGACATATCCAAGACATCCTCATCCGAGGTCGTTCAATTCATCGCCGCCGCCGTAGGTGGTGCAACGGCAGGAGTTGGTGGTGCCGCGGCAGCCGGCCTAGCCTTGGACCAGCGCCGTCGCCCCCATGGTCCGTCGTGCTAATTGTGCAGCTAATGGTAGCAGCGCCGAATTGGCTGCCGTGCACGGGCTGCCGGTTCCGGTGGCGGCACTTGTCGGCCGTCGCGCTCGGAAAAACGCGCTCCGGCCAAGGACTGTCGTCAATCGGCGGTCGGGGACGACGATGTCGCGCGGGGAAGGGTGCTCGCGCCGCCACTGTTTGCGGAGGCCACATTCCGGTGTGGCATGTGCGGCGGCGGACCGGTCGGCAGCTGGTGCTCCACTCACTGCCCGCCTATCTGGGCATCTCGACATAGGGGCGCCGTGATTGGCGGTGGTGAGCCACACCTGCCGCGCCCGGCCACGCCGCGGCGTGGCCCGGTCGGCGGCGCCGGGGGCTGGGGAATGGGCAGGCGACCGCAGCGGGAGGCTGCGGAGGTGGACATGTCGGGAGGCTGGGGAGGTGGACATGTCGGGAGGCTGCGGAGGTGGACATGTCGGGAGGCTGGGGAGGTGGACATGTCGGGAGGCTGCGGAGGTGGACATGTCGGGAGGCTGCGGAGGTGGACATGTCGGGAGGCTGGGGAGGTGGACATGTCGGGAGGCTGGGGAGGTGGACATGTCGGGAGGCTGCGGAGGTGGACATGTCGGGAGGCTGGGGAGGTGGACCGGGTTTGGGCTGGGGAGGTGGACATGTGGGAGGCTGCGGAGGTGGACATGTCGGGAGGCTGGGAGGTGGACATGTCGGGAGGCTGGGGAGGTGGACATGTCGGGAGGCTGCGGAGGTGGACATGTCGGGAGGCTGCGGAGGTGGACATGTCGGGAGGCTGCGGAGGTGGACATGTCGGGAGGCTGCGGAGGTGGACATGTCGGGAGGCTGCGGAGGTGGACATGTCGGGAGGCTGGGGAGGTGGACATGTCGGGAGGCTGGGGAGGTGGACATGTCGGGAGGCTGGGGAGGTGGACATGTCGGGAGGCTGGGGAGGTGGACATGTCGGGAGGCTGCGGAGGTGGACATGTCGGGAGGCTGGGGAGGTGGACATGTCGGGAGGCTGGGAGGTGGACATGTCGGGAGGCTGGCGGAGGTGGACATGTCGGGAGGCTGGGAGGTGGACATGTCGGGAGGCTGGGAGGTGGACATGTCGGGGGCTGCGGAGGTGGACATGTCGGGAGGCTGGGAGGTGGACATGTCGGGAGGCTGGGGTGGACATGTCGGGAGGGGGGACATGTCGGGAGGCTGCGGAGGTGGACATGTCGGGAGGCTGGGGAGGTGGACATGTCGGGAGGCTGTGGACATGTCGGGAGGTGGACATGTCGGGAGGCTGGGGAGGTGGACATGTCGGGAGGCTGGGGAGGTGGACATGTCGGGAGGCTGGGGAGGTGGACATGTCGGGAGGCTGGGGAGGTGGACATGTCGGGAGGCTGGGGAGGTGGACATGTCGGGAGGCTGCGGAGGTGGACATGTCGGGGAGGCTGGGGAGGTGGACATGTCGGGAGGCTGCGGAGGTGGACATGTCGGGAGGCTGGGGAGGTGGACATGTCGGGAGGCTGGGGAGGTGGACATGTCGGGAGGCTGGGGAGGTGGACATGTCGGGAGGCTGGGGAGGTGGACATGTCGGGAGGCTGGGGAGGTGGACATGTCGGGAGGCTGGGGAGGTGGACATGTCGGGAGGCTGGGGAGGTGGACATGTCGGGAGGCTGGGGAGGTGGACATGTCGGGAGGCTGGGGAGGTGGACATGTCGGGAGGCTGGGAGGTGGACATGTCGGAGGCTAGGGAGTGGAGGTGGACATGTCGGGAGGCTGCGGAGGTGGACATGTCGGGAGGCTGGGGAGGTGGACATGTCGGGAGGCTGGGGAGGTGGACATGTCGGGAGGCTGGGGAGGTGGACATGTCGGGAGGCTGGGGAGGTGGACATGTCGGGAGGCTGGGGAGGTGGACATGTCGGGAGGCTGGGGAGGTGGACATGTCGGGAGGCTGGGAGGTGGACATGTCGGGAGGCTGGGGAGGTGGACATGTCGGGAGGCTGGGGAGGTGGACATGTCGGGAGGCTGGGGAGGTGGACATGTCGGGGAGGCTGGGGAGGTGGACATGTCGGGAGGCTGGGGAGGTGGACATGTCGGGAGGCTGGGGAGGTGGACATGTCGGGAGGCTGGGAGGTGGACATGTGGGAGGCTGGGAGGTGGACATGTCGGGAGGCTGGGGAGGTGGACATGTCGGGAGGCTGGGGAGGTGGACATGTCGGGAGGCTGGGGAGGTGGACATGTCGGGAGGCTGGGGAGGTGGACATGTCGGGAGGCTGGGGAGGTGGACATGTCGGGAGGCTGGGGAGGTGGACATGTCGGGAGGCTGGGAGGTGGACATGTCGGGAGGCTGCGGAGGTGGACATGTCGGGAGGCTGGGGAGGTGGACATGTCGGGAGGCTGCGGAGGTGGACATGTCGGGAGGCTGCGGAGGTGGACATGTCGGGAGGCTGGGAGGTGGACATGTCGGGAGGCTGGGGAGGTGGACATGTCGGAGGGGGAGTGGACATGTCGGGAGGCTGGGTGAAGTGGGAGGCTGGGAGGTGGACATGTCGGGAGGCTGCGGAGGTGGACATGTCGGGAGGCTGGGGAGGTGGACATGTCGGGAGGCTGGGAGGTGGACATGTCGGGAGGCTGGGGAGGTGGACATGTCGGGAGGCTGGGGGAGGTGGACATGTCGGGAGGCTGGGGAGGTGGACATGTCGGGAGGCTGGGGAGGTGGACATGTCGGGAGGCTGGGGAGGTGGACATGTCGGGAGGCTGGGGAGGTGGACATGTCGGGAGGCTGGGAGGTGGACATGCGGGAGCGTCGAGGCTGGGAGGTGGACATGTCGGGAGGCTGGGGAGGTGGACATGTCGGGAGGCTGGGGAGGTGGACATGTCGGGAGGCTGGGGGAGGTGGACATGTCGGGAGGCTGGGAGGTGGACATGTCGGGAGGCTGGGGAGGTGGACATGTCGGGAGGCTGGGGAGGTGGACATGTCGGGTGGACATGTCGGGAGGCTGGGGAGGTGGACATGTCGGGAGGCTGGGGAGGTGGACATGTCGGGAGGCTGGGGAGGTGGACATGTCGGGAGGCTGGGGAGGTGGACATGTCGGGAGGCTGCGGAGGTGGACATGTCGGGAGGCTGGGGAGGTGGACATGTCGGGAGGCTGCGGAGGTGGACATGTCGGGAGGCTGGGGAGGTGGACATGTCGGGAGGCTGGGGAGGTGGACATGTCGGGAGGCTGGGGAGGTGGACATGTCGGGAGGCTGGGGAGGTGGACATGTCGGGAGGCTGGGGAGGTGGACATGTCGGGAGGCTGGGGAGGTGGACATGTCGGGAGGCTGGGGAGGTGGACATGTCGGGAGGCTGGGAGGTGGACATGTCGGGAGGCTGCGGAGGTGGACATGTCGGGAGGCTGCGGAGGTGGACATGTCGGGAGGCTGGGGAGGTGGACATGTCGAGAGGCTGGGGAGGTGACCGGGTCTTGGGCTGGGGAGGTGAACGGGTTGGAAACTGGGGAGGTAGCCGGATGGGGGGCCGGGGAGGTAATCGGGTCGCGGGCTGGGGCGGTGAGCGAGTTGTGGGCTGGAGTGGTGGACGGGTCGGGGGCTGAGGAGTGAGCAGGTCAGTAAGGCCTACGGTTGTGGGCAGATGAAGTCGTTGGGAGCCCATAGCGGGATCGGCATAACTTGTGATGCTAACGGGTTGGGAAAAGCGTTGGACAACAGCTAAGTCGTGAATATCTTTGACCAAGAGCACCATCTTCTCTGGAATATTATGTTCTCATTTCTCTTGATGTGACGCTAAAGGGTGTTGTCTAAACAACGCTGCATACTTTTTTTGTTCTTTGACAAGATGCTCACAAATTATCGAAGGAACAACAAGGAGCATAACACGAAACCAGCCCGCCTCAACGCCGAGTGTCGGACAGACATCCGTCCATGTCCATGGCCGATACAATCGTCTGTCTAACATAGACATAGCCAGCGAATTTGCTTGACGTACACCGGCTGAGCCGGCTCCATTCTGCGGTGCGGCCGAGACCGGACAGCCAATCAACGCTGTGGGTCCAGCACGCACGGCGCTGATTGGTTCAGATTGAAGCGTATGACGTCACACTTTCGTGAAAGTCGTGTCTGTCACCGAAGGGATGTTGCCTGCACCGATTAAGATGGCGCCACTCATGAAGTGTTTGTGGCGACAGACGAGGACGGCGCACGTTCAATTGGGAGCTTGCCGGCGAGCTGTTTGTGGTTGCAGCTTGTCCTTCATTTGTGCGACGTTTTGTGATGGCAGCTAACTTGAAGGAAATAGAAGGAGCTATTTTGAGAGGAACTCATAGTCCAACGGCATCATCAATTACAACGGCGGCAAAGTGATTCCAGGGATGGTCATGATGATTTGTATTGCAGTCACGCGTCCTGATTACAATCAATCCATATCTGCCATGTCACAATGTCCTAAGCGCAACAGGCATCTGCAACAATGGGTGTTCTCGTTTTCCCGCCACTTTTTACGCGCGCCCGCTACTAGTGTGTGCCTATGTACGTGGCTCGCATACATGCAGCGGAACCGCCTGCACGATTGCGGCTCGTGCAGCCAAACATGCAGAAGTGCAGCAGAACGTCAGCATGTCACGTGCCGCGGTGTCATGGGCATGCCGTTCGAGATGCCTTCCTCCGAGCGGAAAGCGGCGGAGCAGCCGACAATAGCGCTGTTTCATCCGCTCGCACGGTAGATTTGTTGTGCCGGAGGCGGCGCCGGTCACAGAATCGACTCCCGCACCCGGACCCGGCTCCACACCACCTATAACGGACCAGGACCCAGATCCACACGGCCCGTGACAGACCAGACCCGGCTCCACACCACCTGTAACGGACCAGGACCCGGCTCCACACCACCTGTAACGGACCAGGACCCGGATCCACACCACCTGTAACGGACCAGGACCCGGATCCACACCACCTGTAACGGACCAGGACCCGGATCCACACGGCCCGTGTACACGGACCAGGACCCGGCTCCACACCACCTGTAACGGACCAGGACCCGGATCCACACCACCTGTAACGGACCAGGACCCGGCTCCACACCACCTGTAACGGACCAGGACCCGGATCCACACCACCTGTAACGGACCAGGACCCGGCTCCACACCACCTGTAACGGACCAGGACCCGGATCCACACCACCTGTAACGGACCAGGACCCGGATCCACACCGCCCGTGACAGACCAGACCCGGATCCACACGGCCCGTGACAGACCCGGACCTGGATCCACACGGCCCGTGACAAACCCGGACCTGGACCCACACCGCCCGTGACAGACCCGGACCTGGATCCACACGGCCCGTGACAAACCCGGACCTGGATCCACATGGCCCGTGACAGACCCGGACCTGGATCCACACGGCCCGTGACAGACCCGGCCCCCGGACCCGGCTCCAAACCAATGACATATCGACACGGGTTCATTGGAAGACGATTTCTGATCGCAGTGGTGCCGAATGCCGTCTGGCCGGTTTTGTGCGAACTCCGTGGCCATCGATTGGCAGGGGCGTCGCCAGCGACCGTGCCGACGGACTCACATGCGGTGCACCGGCACGCGCCTCTGGAATCCGAACACGAACGTCAGCTTGCCCGGCAGGCTTATCATGGGACTCCGGATACTTTTTGTTCATATTGAGCACCGATGGACATACTGCCATCGTTTGTTCTCCTTTGCAAATAGTTGATCTGGACGTCCTCCAACGGCGATGTAAGTGCGCCTGTGCGCCGTAGGTAATCAGCGACTCGAGCAGTAGCTGAGCCTCTGTCAAAACCTCCATTTTTGCGCCGGCCCAGCCTGGATCAGTCGCGGAGGAGTGTGAGATGGCGGGGGCACGTGGAGGGCACATGACCCACTCACTTCTCGTAATCTTAACCATGAGCCCTATGGAACAAGTGACACTGGCTCTTCCGCTTTTCCACCAGCATTACTTCGCTTCTGACCTGAACTGGCTGTAGCCGTACGCCCGTACGCTGCCTCCAAGGCCAGTGGACTGAGATTGCGATCGATTTTCGTGGCCGCTGATGACGCATTGTCTCCTGACTCCGCTCACGGTCGTCAAAAGCATGACTTATGCGCAGCTGCGACTGCGTGCTGACGGCGGCAGCGTGACGTGACGAGACAGCATGCCCGCAACTGTCTACCAATGTCGCGATAAAGGTCACCGAGCGGTTTGTGTGGGTGATCGGGGAGGGAGGTGAGGTGCGGCGGTGACCTGGCCTCTTTGACAGGTATGCTGGCGCTTCATGTGCAGCTATTTGAGGTATTGTGGGAGTTCCGGTGAAGTGTCCGCGCTGACTGCTCCCCACCGCGACAGGGCAGAGCAGAACAACGCGCAAGAGCAGAACACACGGTGTCTTTTAAGGACCCTCCCAGTGTCCAGTGAGAACCCTCCCCGTGTCCAGTGAGGACCCTCCCCGTGTCCAGTGAGAACCCTCCCCGTGTCCAGTGAGGACCCTCCCCGTGTCCAGTGAGAACCCTCCCCGTGTCCAGTGAGAACCCTCCCCGTGTCCAGTGAGGACCCTCCCCGTGTCCAGCGAGAACCCTCCCCGTGTCCAGTGAGAACCCTCCCCGTGTCCAGTGAGGACCCTCCCCGTGTCCAGTGAGGACCCTCCCCGTGTCCAGTGAGAACCCTCCCCGTGTCCAGTGAGAACCCTCCCCGTGTCCAGCGAGGACCCTCCCCCCCGTGTCCCGTGAGAACCCTCCCCGTGTCCAGTGAGAACCCTCCCCGTGTCCAGTGAGAACCCTCCCCGTGAGGACCCTCCCCGTGTCCAGTGAGGACCCTCCCCGTGTCCAGTGAGGACCCTCCCCGTGTCCAGTGAGAACCCTCCCCGTGTCCAGTGAGAACCCTCCCCGTGTCCAGTGAGAACCCTCCCCGTGTCCAGTGAGAACCCTCCCCGTGTCCAGCGAGAACCCTCCCCGTGTCCAGTGAGAACCCTCCCCGTGTCCAGTGAGGACCCTCCCCGTGTCCAGTGAGAACCCTCCCCGTGTCCAGTGAGGACCCTCCCCGTGTCCAGTGAGAACCCTCCCCGTGTCCAGTGAGGACCCTCCCCGTGTCCAGTGAGGACCCTCCCCGTGTCCAGTGAGGACCCTCCCCGTGTCCCGTGAGGACCCTCCCCGTGTCCAGTGAGAACCCTCCCCGTGTCCCGTGAAGATCCTTGAGGACCTGGTCACCGATGAACATTATGGAATATAGCTATGTCAGAGGTGGCGGCATCAGGGAAGTACCGAGTAGAGTACTCCTACCAGAGCACCGAGTGGAAAATCGAACTCAAGTTCCTCCGCCCTCGGGCGGTATGTCGCGACTTAATCACGTCCACATTGTGATACCAGTCTCGGTGTTTTGACGAATTCCATGACTACTATATACTGTCAAGTCAAGTCAAGTTGACGTACGAAACCTTTAGGTGGAGCATATTGCAATGTAACATGCAACAGTTCGCAGCAAGTGTTATTTAAAACGAAGCACGCGTGCTGTTGTGCTATGATCCTTCGTCCAAGCGACTATCATTCATCAGCTATCTTGCATAACCCAGTAATATATCGATGATTACTTCTATTCATCGCATTCATAAGTGCCGATGAGCATTAAATGCCTCTAAGGCATTGCTTGCAGAAGTGCACTGCCGCTGCAGCTGCCACCGCTATTGCCACTGTAGCTGCCACTGGCGCTGCAACTGTAGCTGTCGCTACGGCTGCCCCTGCAGCCGCCACTACAGTAGCCTCTGCAGCCCACCTGGCTGTCCCTGGGAAGCAGGAGACGTATTGCACCACGTCCTGACACCAGAAGCCAGTGTGCCGTCCGGAATTATGCAAATACGCGGCACCTCAGGTCAAGAGGTCACCTTGGCAAGTCACCGAGGTGTACGTCATGCAGCCAGTTGAGAACGTTCTCACGAGCGGCTCCGGGACGCCGGAAGTTGCCGAGGCTCAGCAGGGCGGTGTTGGCGATGAGCTCTAGTTGAAGGGCGACGCTCTACCTTTTCATGGCATGTTACTTGCGTATAAATATATTAATAATCAATGGTTTTAAACACTCGAACATTCGTGGTGACGTATTGTGCCTTCCAAAAATGTGACAGATTTCAAGTCATTATTAAGTCAGGTTACTAAGACGTGATTTGAAACGTTCCATCACGAATTCCAGGTACTCAAGAAGCCATGGCTATGGTTCAGGAGACTAAGGCTACGGTCCAGGGGAGTATAACTATGGCTCAGTAGGCTGTGGCTATGGTTCAAAAGGCTATGGCCATGGTTCAGAAGGCAGAAGCTATGGCTATGGTCCGGAAGGTAGAAGCTATGGCTATGGTTCAGGAGACTATGGCTATGGCTCAGGAGAGTATTTAATGGTCTCAGGCACGATCGTCAAAATAACTGTGGCGCTATATGGGTGAGCTCTCAGAACACGTGCCAATCGGTACATTGGTACAGGCAGCGTGAGTAGAGACGCATCGTGGACCGTCGGCGAGCTGCCCGACACCTGCTGCACCTGCTGCACCCGCCGCTGCACCCGCTGCACCCACCGCTGCACCCGCTGCACCCACCGCTGCATCCGTTGCACCCACCGCTGTGATGTTCTGCACAGCAGTCCGCCCACCACGTGGGCAGACACTACACTGTCTGACATTGTACTGTCTGACATTGTACTGCCTGACACTGCGCTGTCTGACAGACACTGTACTGTCTGACAAACGCACTGTACTGTCTGACAGACACTGTACTGTCTTACAGACGTTGTACTGTCCTGGTCGCCGTGTTCATATGGGCCAAGTGGTGATGTTTTTATGTCCGGCAAACATGGTGCACATCCGCGAAGGCCGCTCCAATTGTCCGCGAGCCATGGCCGACAGACTGGCATTAGCATAATGCATTCACATGGACTTAATTGCGTCTGACTGTCATGAAGTCCTCCGCAGGAGCTGAGAGCCTAGCATGGCGCGACGTATGACGCTATCTCGAAATCTGTGTGCAATTTCGCCTCGCGTCTGCAATCCGGCCTAATTAGTTGAACGTAGTTCCCAAGGTTGCACGGAGCCCATTTGTATAAGCGGCACTTGTGTCATGGGATAATTGGAGATCAGTACACTTGATGGCTGGATATGAAAAGGTGGAGATTCAGCACCTTTGACAATGACTTTGCGACCTCCGTTCGGACGACCCAACAGACCGCCACGGACGGGGTAATACCATGGCAATGGCGTTCCCTCATGGGCTCGAGATATTGCTCTGAGCTTCATGCGCCACATCACATGTTCTACGTTTAGATAGAATAGTAAATTGCTTGTACACAGCATTTCATTCCTCAGTTAGGTGTTTCCTGTGTCTTGTTAGTAGATTAAATGGAGCCGTTTAAATATTGCCACAACCCAATTGTTGTTTGATTAACATGCATGAAGCTGGCTGGGAAGTGTGAAAAGCAGAATGTAATTTTCGAAACACAAAATCATTCCCTCCGAATTGCGATTTCTCAAAATATCGCTCTCTAAATCCAGGATTCAAAAGCATAAATCCGACACTGGATACGGGTCCACTGTCAGACGTCAGACGTGAGACGTCAGTCATGAGACGTCAGACACGTCAGACGTCGGTCACGTCAGACACGTCAGACGTCGGACACGTCTGACGTCAGACGTGACACGCGGATGATTTGAAGGTCTTTAGGGCAATAACAGGTCAGGATGAGCATATCTCGCTGCAAAAAGACTTAGACAAACTTGTGAAGTGGTCCGAAGAATGGCAAATGAAATTTAACTTTGATAAGTGCAAAATCATGCATGTAGGTAAGCAGCATATGAAGGCTCCATACTTGATGGGAGGCCAAGTGCTATCAGTGACTGAACAGGTGAAGGATTTAGGTGTTATTCTAAACACAAAACTGGAGGCATCAGAACAGACCAAGGAAGCCAGGAAGAAGGCACTGAGAATGCTCGGGGCAATAAATAGGAATGTATCATACAGAAGTGAGGAAGTGATCAGGAAGCTTTACTGTGCATACGTCAGGCCACATTTGGAATACTGCATCCAAGCTTGGTCTCCTAGCTATGAAAAAGATTGTTGGCTTTTAGAGAGAGTACAAAAGAGGGCTACAAAAATGGTTAATGGCATAAGCAACCTGGCATATGAGGAAAGATTGAAGAAATTGAATATGTTTTCACTTAGATATAGAAGGCTGAGAGGAGATCTCATCGAGGTCTTTAAATTTGTCAATGGTCTGGAGAGGGGATACCTTTGGGAAATGTTTGACTTTAACAGAAATGATGCAATTAGAGGTCATAAATTCAAAATTAAAGTTAACCACAGCAGAACAAGGTTAAGGCAAACTTTCTTCACCAACAGGGTAGTGGAACACTGGAACCAGCTGCCAGAAAACATCGTCAGTAGCAGCACATTGAACATCTTTAAAAACTGCATAGACAATTATTATAAGAATAGAGGGCTTGCTTTTCAGTATTACAGGGAGGGCTGATTGACAGATTTGGTGGGCAACTGGTTCAGTGTACAGAGTGCAACCAAGAAGGGCCCTTGTGGCTCATAGTTGCACTAATATTTTATGTCTTTATGTCTTTATGAGACGTCAGACACGTCAGACGTCGGACACGTCAGACGTCAGAAGTCGGTCACGTCGGACACGTCAGACGTCAGACACTTCAGACGTCGGACACGTGAGACGTCAGACTTCCGAGTAGCCGTCCGAGTCCACCGAAGTCACTCGGCGGGCCAGGTCGTCCCCCTGAGCGCCGACTGCCCCCGCACGCTCCCCTCGCGCCGCTGCAACAACAGCCGTTGCAGTCACGTGGCGACGTGTCGCGTCTGCGCCACGTCTGTCGCGTCCGTCGCGTCTGCGCCGTGTCCGTCGCGACCACTAATTAACTGCACTGTCGCACAGCCGGAGGTCCGGAGCGGCCGTGCCGTGCGGCTGCAGAGGATACATGGGGGGTGGCCCGTCAGGCTGTCGGCCTCTTCCTGCGGAAATACTCCCCCCTCCACCCTCACCCCCACCGTGACACCCTCCCGGACGGCTGTCTTCCGTGTCCGCTTCGTCAGAGGCACTGTTTGACGTGGCTTGACGCGGGTGTTTCGTCTCTGTCGCAGGCGCCGGCGGAAAAACGACATCACCAGTCGACTGCTACGCGTCCACCATGGTGAGTGTTTCAGTGGCTGTCGCCAGGGGCGCTGGTGTCGTGTTTTTGCACTCGTAGGGTGAGGGCGACGAAGGGGACGTGTTGGTGGCTCGCGCCGGATGTGGTGCGTCTGTCGTCAGCTGCGCCGCTAATGCCACCAGGCAGCGGCTGCCATATGTCAGCACAGAGTTTTTACCTCCGGGGATACGAGAAACGCTTTCGGGACACCTTCGGACCCAGGTGCGCCTTGTTTGGCGCCACAGCAGCTGCGCCGCCGTCAAATTGTCTTCGCTTTGCGATGTTCCAGAACAGCTATGCTGGATAACAGCAACCGCATGCAGTCCTTTTTTTTCTCGTTTCGCTATATTTTGATACCATTTCTTGTTTTTGCATTGTCATCCGGGAAGCCACTGGGAATGAAACGCATGTATTGATGGTGCTGTTCACATTTATGATTATTCTCAACGCGCGGACATCGCATTACAACGATGGGAACCATTTCGATCCAGGACAACCATTTCCTAACCACATCCATGACAACCATTTCGATGAGAACCATATCCATAACAATCGTGTCCAGTCATAGCTCTGCATGCGAACGCTACCGATATGCGCTAGCGCTTTTGTATGTTGTTTATCAGCATAGGAAGGGCGGAAGGGGTAAAGGATGCTAAATGGTACAAAGTCATCATGGCAAAATGTTCTTAGTGGAGTCCCCCAGGGTCAGTACTGTGGCCACTACTGTTCATTATATTTGTAAATAACATCGAAAGTGGCCTAAGCAGTAAAGTTTTGAAATTTGCGGATTATTTGAAGGTCCTTAGGGCAATAACAGGTCAAAACGAGCATATATTGCTGCAAAAAGTCTCAGACGAACTTGTGAAGTGGTCCGAAGAATGGCAAATTAAATTAAATTTTGATAAGTGCTAAATCATGTATGTAGGTATGCTAAATGCTAAATCAAGCAGCATATGAAGGCTCCATACTTGATGGGTGGCCAAGTGCTTTCAGTGACTCAACAGGAGAAGGATTTAGGTTTTATTTTAAACACAAAATTGGGGGCATCAGAACAGACCAAGGAAGCCAGGAAGAAGGCACTGAGAATGCTTGGGGCAATAAATGGGAATGTATCATACAAAAGTGAGGAAGTCATCAGGAAGCTTTACTGTGCATATGTCAGGCCACATTTGGAATACTGCATCCAAGCTTGGTCTCCTAGCTATGAAAAAGATTGTTGGCTGTTAGAGAGAGAACAAAAGGGGGCTACAAACATGGTTAATGGTATAAGCAACCTGGCATATGAAGAAAGATCGAAGAAATTGAATGTTTTCACTTATATATAGAAGGCTGAGAGGAGATCTCATCGAGGTCTTTAAATTTGTCCATGGTCTGGAGAGGGGATATCTTGGTGAAATGTTGGAATTTAACAGAAATAATGCAATTAGAGGTCATAAATTCAAAATTAAAGTCAACCACAGGAGAACAAGGTTAAGACAGACTTTCTTCACCAACAGGGTAGTAGAATACTGGAACCAGCTGCCAGAAACCATCGTCAGTAGCAGCACATTGAACATCTTTAAAAACAGCATAGACAATCATTATAAGAATAGAGGGCTTGCTTTTCAGTATTACAGGGAGGGCTGATTAACGGATTTGGTGGGCAACTGGTTGAGTGTACAGAGTGCAACCAAGAAGGGCCCTTGGGGGTCATAGTTGCACTAATCTTGTCCTTATGTCCTTATGTCTTTTATGGGTAAGGAGCTGACCATGGCCAGGGTTGGAACTTTGTCCTGGATGCCTGTCATCCAAAAGATTATCCCTCGAAATGAGAAATGATATTATCCCCCTCCCCCGGCCATACCGGCTGACCACCCCTCGGTGGCTGTATCATCATAGAAACAAGCCAGCCGTCGCCGAACTGCGGCGTCCCCTCAACTGGGAGAGGCGCTCCTTCAGGAAACTCAAGTGCACCCGTCCTCCCCGCTCAGCCAGCTATTTGCCGACAGCGTCGCTCGGAGTAGAGCGGGCGCTCCCCCTCCAGAACACGTGTCCTCATCGTCAGCACGGCTGGGCGCGCGCCTGACTGGTCGTCGCCGCCACATCTGGCGCCCACGCCGGCCGACTCCAGCGACGGCGCTAATGCGTCCGTAATGAGCTGCCGGCCGCTGAAGAGCGCTGGTGCGGTCGGCGGTGTAAACGGTCCCGCCACGCTGCGTTATTGTGGCGCAGAGCGCGTGTAAACGGTGACGTCACAGGTTCCGGCCGGCCGACTTCTGGGTGGTTTACGCCGGCTCGTGCTTCCTGTTGAATTTCCTCGAGCAAAACACAGACTGCCTTTGATTTGGTTTTAGTAAATTCGCGTGGTACAGGGCGGATGTTATCGAGTCGTGGGTGGGAGTTAATAAATACAGCCAGTCGATAGAAATGCTGCAAAAATTATTGAGAAGGAATATCGGATGCTCATTCGTTGCACGTCTGCTCGTGATAATAGCTTTTGCAGAACTCTGCGGTAGATACGTCATCAGTCATCCCATGTTTGAAGCCTACCATGTTCTGAACTGTGGTTGATAGTACCGATGTTTCATGGATGCACATTGTATGCTGAGTATTAGTGCTGCATACACAATGTAGGTACCGGGGGAGCGGGCAGGCAGTTTGCATTGGTGTTCAAAGGTGTATTCCACAGATGATTCGCTTAGATAAATAATAAATACATCAAATGTATCGCCATACTAGGTTGAGCGTGGTTTATGCTATTTTAGATGATACATCGTTGGAAAATCGCACCCTTTGCCCGCTCATCTTTTCTCTGTTGGCATTGACGGCAGGAGCACTAGGACGGCAGGAGTGCTGGGACGGTATGTGTCCTGGGGTGACGGCAGGAGCACTAGGACGGTAGGAGTGCTGGGACGGTATGTGTCCTGGGGTGACAGCAGGAGTGCTGGGACGGTATGTGTCCTGGGGTGACAGCAGGAGTGCTGGAGTGACGGTCGCTTGAAGCTCACACTCTCAGTCGAGCTGAGTGCTGCAGAACTCTCGTGCTAACGGAGCGCGACAGACTCAACAGGGTAATGACAGGGCATCTCACCACGTCGGCAACTTGCTCGGCGGCACCATCACGTCATCATCAGCACTGAGTTGTGACAAACACGGCGCACGCGATCTGCCGCTGTCACGCTTTGTCTGCCACGCGGCAAAGGGACCCACCGCGGCGAGATGGCCGCTGAATCTGCAGCTGCGGTTGGAGCCGGTGATCGCCCCCCCCCCCCCGACCTACCCCTCCCCCACAAACATCCATAGCCTTCTGGAGCTGTTGGACGGCACAAACACGGCGGCGGTGTGCGCAGGTGTCTGGTCGTGTCGGGAGGTGGCCGCTGGGTGGCCGGCTGGCCGCCTGTCGACAGGCAGCTGGTGTGCCCGTCCCGCCGGTAAGATTGTGTGCCGCGGATTAGCATCACCAGGTGCGGGCCGACTGGGGGGGCGGGGGAGGCCGGGGAAAACACGAGCACGTGTCTGGCTCTCTGATATCGGCGCCACGTTTGATGGACAGGCTGCTGCCAGCGACTGGACGACGCGTGGTCGCACGCTCGCCCTTCAGACCCTTCCGGTCTTCGTGGTACGGTTCGATTACGTTTATTGGGCACCCACACGCCAGTCTTACGGTAGTCACTGGTTTCCGAGACATTGGCGCTCCCGATAATCGAGTCGCCACGGGCGTCACTGCGGACAGCCACGCGGACAGAAGGCACGAAGGCACGAAGGCAGGCGCCGATACTTCGCGGCCAAATTGAACATTGCGCCCAAGTCGTTGCGCGAGGAAATCGGGAGTGGTGATGTATTCGGAATCGGGAAACCTTCTCGGTCATCCCAACTCAACTCCTTGGTGACGCCCATGACCCGTTCCCGTCCTGAACACCTGGCGACGCCCCTGTCGGGACGGGGGAGGGGCGCAGCGTCCAGCGGTGCGCCCACAGCAGTCAGCTGTCGTCTCGTGAAGGCTCCGCAGAATACCGCCTTTGTCGGCGCTGTTGTTGGAATTACAGGGCGTCAGCAAAATGGGGGAAGGCAGGGGTTATGCCGGCGATGGCTGCCAGCGCCCTTCTCAGAAGCTCATCACACACAAGCTATGGATGGTGAATGGGGTTCATTCTCCAGCTAGCGGCTGCCAGTTACCGGTATTGTGAGCTAGTTAGCCATGTGGGCTCTAGGGCGCTTCGACCATACTTGATGGTTCGCACCCGTGCGACCGGTATTGGTAAGCAATATCATGATGCCATTCTTGCAGTAGTGAGATAACTTCAGGATCATCATTTTTTATCGCATACCGTGCCACACTTGTTGCACAGTTGTATCAAATGCAGTGTTAAGTGGTAAATGAAAATACCTGCGTAACGTTCTCGGTTATTTACTATCACTGTGGGCATATTTTCCTTCGACAGCAAACGCTTCGGAACAACACGAACTCAAACGTTGTTGATCCACAATATATCATGTTACAGGGAGGCAGTCGTGCTACCACGGGGTGCAAAGGGCACAGGGAGGCAGTCGTGCTACCACGGGGTGCAAAGGGCACAGGGAGGCAGTCGTGCTACCACGGGGTGCAAAGGGCACAGGGAGGCAGTCGTGCCAAACAGGTGTACAAAGGATACAGGGAGGCAGTCGTGCCACCACGGGGTACAAAGGTTACAGGGATGCAGTCATGCTACCACGGGCTCACGTAAAAAATGCACTTCTGCCCGTCTGCATCGCTTTCAAGATGTAGACAAGCTTTTGACAGCTTGTTTTCGAATGGAAAATTCAAATTGTACTTGAAGGCTACAACTTTACACGATTCGGATCACACCAGTTTTTCCCCGACAAAACGCGCACATTGAACACAAGTGACGAACGAAGGTATTGCCTTTTGAGGACATTCCTCTGTCGGGATCCGCCAGCTGACGACCGTGCGCCTGTTGTCGGCAGGACGAGAAGCGCCTGCAGTCAGCTGATCCGGAGCGGCCACTGCCCGCCGAGCCCCGACAGCTGCGCCGCCGGGTGCGTCTCAATGCGCTCTGGTCCTGCTGGTACGGCATTCTCACGTGCGTCCTGCACGCCGGTCTGGCCCATCGCGCCCTGCAGGCGTACCAGGCGTACCGAGAACTGCCCTGGCAGACCCAGCCTGCTGAGCTCACCGCCTACCTGAGCCTCATCGCCGCATCGCTGGCGTTGGCGCCGTTCTTCCTAGCCGCCAGCTGCCTGCGCGTCGGCAACCGCGCCAACGACGGCGCCCGGTTTGGTTCGCCGCGCGTCCGCGGCGCGGCGCTACCGTCGCCACGACCTGGCGCGCTGCGTAACATGTGGCGCCACGGCCCGCCCTCGGCGCCCGTGCTGCACGTGCTGATGGCCTTCCTGCTGTGCGTGGCTGAGCTGGTGATAGAAGCCCGCCTCATCGGCAACGGATTTCTGCCGCCAGGTTGGTCACAGTTGGTTGGTTGGTCGGTTGGTTGGTTGGTCGGTTGGTTGGTTGGTCGGTTGGTTGGTTGGTCGGTTGGTTGGTTGGTTGATTGTGCTGACGTTGTCACTGGAGCGTGGATGGCTCCGAATGAATCATCAGTCTCGTCAATCGCTCAGAAGTGATTGCGGATTTTGTAGCGGATTTCTAAGACATGACAGTTTGGTTTGGTGAATATTTCAAATCAAAGATTCAGACCTTGAGACATGTGTTGTGAATGCTGATCGTGCGTCTTTGTCTGTCCGTTGGATGCATGATTGATATCGGATGGATGTCCGACATGCATATTTACATTTATAAGACACATTCATCAGGCAATTCATGTCCGATAGGCGATTGGTATCTGCTCGGTGTTCGAAATATGCCTCATATTTGAGCATGAATGCTCAGAACGGCTGCAGAATGTGCGGCAATGTCTAACGTAGACAGCCATGACGAATGTGTGTCTGACACTGCGCCCACGTGCCGCCCAGATCTGGTGTGGCGCACCGACCTGGACGCCTTCCTGGACCTGAGCACGCGCGTGCTGCCGCTGCAGCTCACCTCGCCGCCGCAGAACCTGACCGTGGTGGCCACGGCGCCGCCTCCCACACTGGTGCTGGACCCGGTGAGCGGCTACCTGCGCCAGGCGGCGCCGCTACCGGTCAGCCCGGAGATGCTGCACCTGACCGTGGCGCTGGTCGTGCTGGCCGTGCGCTACGGAGCCGTCTTCTGGGAGTGCCAGCGGACGCTGGCGGCCGTGTTCTCGGCGCAGCTGCTGCTCAACGGCGCGCACCTGCTGCTCTCGTTCTGCGGCTTCTCCGTGCTGTACAAGTGTCACATGTACGGTGGCGACCTGCTGCTGCGGCTGCCGGCGCCGTTCCTGCTGACGGCACCGCTGACCGCGCTGCTGTTCGGCATCGCCAGCCTGCTGGTGCTGCTCTCCGGCACCACCGTCTTCCTCTACGCGTTCCAGAAGCTGTCCACGTTCGTGACGACGCGACAGTGCGAGCTGCCCGAGCTGGCCGAGGCGCGCTGCGGCCTGTGGGGCTACTTCGCGCACAGCGCCGCGCTCTGCCTGCTGCTGGCCATCGGCGTGGCCGACGGCCCGCTGCTGTACGACCTGAGCGCCATCTACCGCGCCAGCGTCGACCCGACCTGCCTGGTGGCCGTGATCGCCGTCATCGCGCACCACTTCCTCTGGGTGCTGCTGTGGCTGGTGCTGACCGTGAAGCAGCGCTGGCAGTTCCAGCTGCGCATCACGGCCGGCACGGTCACCGTGTCGGAGGCGCCCCACCTGCAGCTGGTGTACCAGGTGCAGCTGCAGCGCGAGCGGCACCGCGCCGCGCCGCTGCTCGTCGTAGCCGACAGCGGCGCGTTCGTCGTCGCTGAGACGATGGCGCAGAACATGATCCTGGGCGTGGCCACGCGCCGCTGCGGTCCCACCAAACAGGTGCAGATGGCGCCGCTGCGGAAGGTGGCGCCACTGAGGCAGATGGCGCCACTGCGGCAGCGGCAAGGAGTGGAAGAGGATGAGGAAGAGGAGCGGTACGTGCAGCTGCCGCGGCACAGTCAGCAGCGCCGATCACGCGTCACCTTCGAACGCGAAGGGTCGGGGCGAAGGTACGCGCTTGGTGCTAACTTCCGGGGTTGTGTCTATCCCGATGACTCCCATTTATTCTATGCAAAGTACTATTCATTAGATATGATATTTACCTTGCTTGGCGAATATCAGCATGTCTCGTGAGGGGTTTCAAGTTGTGTAATATAGACTGAGGTCCTGAAGGTCCCACTTACCCACCTACAAAAAGAATGCCGACAGTCTTCAACGTGAATTCATATCCCCAATTATTTTTATGAGCAATTTTGTTTTGTCTGGTGGCACTTAAAGCCACTTGAGGCCGCCCCCTATGACATTCGATGTGAATGCTCGTGCCACACAACACGACCGGAGGTTCTTTCGCAATTGCTATCCTCATCAAAGCGTGTCATAGTTAGGCGCCGCCGACCGAGCCACCTTGAGGAGCCCGCTGACCGGTGTACGCTGGCGGTCGGCAGGTGTGTTGAGTACCAGGCGGTGCCCACGGAGGACGACCGAAGGGACCGACACGTCTCCCCTGCCTACCACGCGCCCGGCGCCGAGGAGGGCGACTACGTCTGCTTCTACAAAAGCCAACAGCAGGTACGCAGCGGCAAGCCTGCTGCGAGCAGATTTCTTCCTGTCGGACGAATAGATGAACAGATGTGGCGAGGTTAATGACCTGTCGTGTGCTCAACTAACTTCCATTAATGGCCTTCTGTCGTGTTTACATCAACATAATCAGCGTGTTGTTTCGCCACGACCATGTTTTTTTCCGTGTTGCAATTTCGTGCTTGGTTTATCATGACCAATTGTTGGTTTCTTTTGAGCGGACTGTACTATATGGATGCTGTGCTTGATATACTATCATACAAGTTTATTAAAAATTGAGATCAAAGCCCGTTGATGATGAGCAACTAAACTAGCTTGAAATAGTCCAACTAAGCTCATTTCTCACGTGTCGTATTGTCTGTGTCGACAGATGCGACGCGTGGCGGCGACCGACTCCCACGGCCGTGACCACCTGTCCAGGATCGGCCAGGCGATCCGGCCACCTCCGGAGAGCGTGTACATGACGCGTGCCGAGCTGCCGCCGCCGCCCCTACGCCGCGCCAACAGCCACGAGCTGCTGCCGCGCGGACCTGGCGGGCTGCGGCGCAGCTTCAGCTTCCGCGCACCGCCGGCAGGTGACAGGCGCGTCGCCAACACCGAGCCCAAGGTGGCGTTCGACCTGCGCACGACGGTGATTGGCGAGTCGCCGCGCTCGCCGCGCCCCCTGCTGTCGTCGGCCGACTCGGCGTTCTCGCCTGCGGAGCCGACCATCGTGGAGGCGGCGCTGAACCACCTGCCGCCGCCGCCGCCGTCCATGCTGCCGCCGCCGCCCGAGCCTGCCCGGCTGTACGACGACCCCGACCGGCTGTCCGGACTGGACGAGATGCCGCGCATGCGCAGTCCGCGCTCGCTGGGCGTCATCAACCAGCTGGGCCATCAGTCGGCTGGCAATAAGCGGGACTCGGCCAACTTCTCCATGAGTGTCAGCAGTGGAAGCGACTCGGGTGTGAGCTCGTGATACTCGTGATGCTCGTGGTATTTTTATATTTGGCTTGTGAATGGATGAAAAGTGTAATGAAAATGTTAACCATCAGTGATTGGCAAACGTTTCCACCACGTAGGTGAACCAGATTAAGCATATTCGTGACCGATGCTTGGTATTCATGTTTGGTTGCGTTTTGTTTGCCTATGTTTTCAAAGACACACGTGTAGTCTGCACCTCTCCGGCTTATTCTGTTGCAAGTGATCAAGGTGTCACTAGAGTATGCATTGGGAGTGTGACGTATCGCAGCATGTGCCTGTAGTGCCAAGTTTGTTCTCGTTACGCGGACATTTTGAATATCGAAACAAAATTATTGCGACGAAATTGTCATCTTACCGCTAGTCACAACTGGCCCGGCGAACTCTCGACACTCGAACTGCAGAACATCTGGGCGCGGTACACCCTTGAACTTCTTGCAAGAACCTTTGGACGCGGTACACTTGAACATCCTGCTTTCATCTCCCAACCGTAGCTAACCAAAAGGCATGAGCTAGAGGACTGCAAAGTCGAACACTGAGCGAGTGCAACAGGACCAACATTAACACTTAGGACCCACACCTACACGCTAGGTATGAAGTCATAAATCAGTAATATTGTGATTGATAATGGGCCAATAGTGGACCCGTGAAAGTGGCAATAGTCACCATGGGGTTAGATCTGTCGCTTAACCCGAATTAAGCCAGAATCTGATGCTATGATGGCCGCAATGCTGAATACACTATACTGCTTTTACGCAATCG
The DNA here is from genome assembly GCA_034440575.1 of Imbricaverruca yamaguchii. Classification (NCBI taxonomy): domain Eukaryota; kingdom Metazoa; phylum Arthropoda; class Thecostraca; family Neoverrucidae; genus Imbricaverruca; species Imbricaverruca yamaguchii. Next base: position 578,557 of record JAOTOL010001381.1, read on the forward strand.
GCGTAGTAAAATGGTGTTCCGGCATGATCTCCGTTCTTTTCATGCGTGTATTTACAAACAATAGCAGCGTCGTGATCGGCCCGATCCAAGTGGTGTTTCAGCAAGGTGTTTGGATACGGCATGCGGTGCGCCGTCTCCGTTTGTGTATGCACCTCGGCTTACGCAGGTGTTGAGGTGCTGTGTTCGAACGACACTCGCGTTAGCAGCGTGCAAGTGCAGCGCAACGCATGAGTGTACTGCTATTTCATCGTGCCACATACCTGTAAAATATGCACACATCTGGCAAATATAGCATGATTATTGAATGTCTGACCGTATCATGCTCTTGCCGAAACCCGAGACGGTTCTGAACGTTTGCCATCTGTTTTTGGAAAAATCGTAGTATCGTGTACCCCACAAATGAAGTCGATTCCACAAAATGAGCGCAAAATGGCAGTATGTTCGGCATGCCCTCCATCACCAACTTACTTGCACACTGCCACCACGCGAAGTACAGTACTTATACAATTATATTAAATACATATGTGTGACCAAAATTGCATTATATTTATCGAAGTAAGTTACACGAATGAAGTTATAAAAAGTGACTTCATTGATACTCCTGAAATTAATTAACTTAGTGCATAGAATATACAAATTGTAGGCAAGTTCTCTTTTTGTTTCCCACTCACAGTCTGGAATTTTCGTACATCCACGAAAACCAGCTCCAAACTCATTAGCTTCTGAAATTCGACAGTTTCTCCAAAAATACTAACAGTAAACGCTCCTATATAGATCCGACTGCTTTCTCTTATAAACGCGAGGTTGTGATAGCCATAATTCCAATGTGGACTATCTCAATACAAGCACGCATCTGGGCTGATTACCAGCCAATTTGGCAAACACTTGAGCAGCAGTTTCAATAGTTTCTCCAATCCAAACACTAAACGTCCGCATCCTGCAAGAGGCTACCTTAGGGTGCCAATAGCGCATATGGGTAAATTTAAAACTTGACATTTTTGAACGGCCCTCGGTGGGATACTGTGCTGTAATGAGAAAACCTCTCATACAAAATTTGAAGCGAATCGGTTTATATTTAGAGGTGGCGCAGGTAAACCTAAAACCTGTCCTATGTGTCTTCCCCTCGCGAATGACATAAACCGAAGTCTGAAAGGCTATGGTTCTAAATCACCTAAGACGAGCTGCCGCCCACCCTCCTGAACAAGCGGGACACACTTCTGCAGGAGTGGGCTGTGCTGTTCAACACCAGCCACCAGCGGGACGACTACAAGGAGATGCTGGAACTCTTCACCGTCCTGCTGGGTGGCGAGGGCGATGTCCCGAAGGTGAAGTTCCGGCGACCGGGCTCCATGCACCGCGCGCGCTGGATGGCGCGTGCCTTCTACGCTGCGAAGATTACGCTGTTCGCCACCCAATTGGGGGAGCTCTGCTCGCCGCGCGAGCTGTCCAGCCTCCGCCGGTTCACCTTCTTCGTCGCTGAGGTCTACGTGACCCGCTAGTTCGTGGTGCCCGTGGCCCCCTTCACACCGGCGAATGACTTGAAACTGGCTACCGACCTCGGCGACTTCTACGACGCTGAGATCGGCAAGGCGTGCGTGAAGACCTTCTCCCAATACTTCTGGTACCTGAGCGAGCTACTGGTCGCCATGGCTCTCTTCGACCACCGCTTGCCAACCGCCGAGAAGAAGGCGCTGGCGGAAGCAATGCAGCGGAAAAAGGATCCGAGGAATCGCCGAAGCCCATCACCGTCACCGACGCCCCCCTCGCCTCGTCCACGACGCCGTCGGAGCGGAGAGGGCGTTCCTCTCGAAGGAGCCGGAGGAGTGGCCGAGTGACACGGGGTTCGTCGCGGCGTCTCCGCGCGTCGCGAGCCTACACGTCACCAACGACACGGCGGAGCGAGGGGTGGCGCTGATCCAGCCCTTCAACCTCAGCCTGACGAGGAACGAGGATCAGCGCCAATTCCTCTTGCAGGTCGTCGAGAAGCACCGTCGACAACAGCCAGGAGCATCGAAGGCTTCCCTTCCCCGGCCAAGTGGAAGACAATGAGTGGCCTTGGCAACCATGATACCCCAGCCCCTAGAGGGGCTAATACTCGCTCTGAAGAGCGAGGGGACCAGCAGCCCAGCTGGATGATGGGGAGTTCTCAAAAGGCTTCAATATTGCCAACAAACACCCCAGAGGCGATGCCCTTCCTTATGGTCCTTATCGGAGTTTATAGGCGGAACAATCAATGGACTTGCGCCACCTGTAAATATACTTCGATTGCGCTCAAATTTTGCACACGTTGTTTTCTCACCACCCCACAGTGTTCCACTAAGGGCCGTTAAAAAATATAACTTTCGTTTTTTATTGCACCCTAGGCTACATCTTACCAGATTCGGCAACCCAACTTCCTTTCACCTCTCCGGCTGACCTCTCCGGATGACCTCTCAGGCTGACCAGCCCCGGGTGACCTCTCTGGCTGACCATCCCCGAGTGACCTCTCCGGCTGATCAGTCCCGGGTGACCTCTCCGGCTTACTAGCCTCGGGTGACCTCTCCGGCTGACCAGCCCCGAGTGACCTCTCCAGCTGACCAGCCCCGAGTGACCTCTCCGGGTGACCTCTCCGGCTGACCAGCCCCGAGTGACCTCTCCAGCTGACCAGCCCCGAGTGACCTCTCCAGCTGATCAGCCCCGTGTGACCTCTCCGGCTTACTAGCCTCGGGTGACCTCTCCGGCTGACTAGCCTCGGGTGACCTCTCAGGATATACACTGACGGCACAAAAACAAACCAGGGTGTCGGATGTGCGTGTTTTCCGGACCGGTCACCAGAGGTTTTTTGCTCCCACCGAATGCATTTGTATACACCTCAGAGCTCGTGGCAATCCTCAAAGCGCTTTGTTTCATCGAAGTCAGTGAATGCAATCCCTGTGTTATCTTATCTGACTCATCGAGCAGCCTCTTGGCACTGGAAGGTTTTAACCCCCAAGAACAAATTTTACAGGACATCTGATCCAGCCTTATCTCACTGAGGCGAGATGGAAGACGTATATCATTTTGCTGGATCCCAAGCCATGTCGGCATCCGGGGGAACGAGCTCGCTGATGAGGCAGCGAGGCGAGGGACACGAAGGCCCTATGTCCGTGCCCTTCCACTCCCGGCACAGGATTTCTACCCGACTGTCTCTAAATACATCCATGAGAAGTGGCAACGCAGATGGGACACCAAGGGCACAAACAAACTCAAGCAAATCAAGCCGCACATAAGGCATTGGCCGTCGTCCTCCAGGAAGGTACGAGCCGAGGAGGTTGCCTTAGCACGACTGCGAATAGGACACACGTACGCAGCACATTGTCATCTGCTCAAAAATGAGACCCGACCAGTGTGCCCACGATGCAACTCGTCCCTGACAGTACATCATATTCTGACATGTCACCTTTACGCACAGGACAAAGCCCAATACTGTGGGACCAACAGAACGCTCTCCAGCCTTCTTACAGATGACTCAGAATGCTTAGGGAATGTGTGCCGCTTCGTTGTAAATCCAGGTTTTCCAATAATATATCCGGGACAGTGAAGATGTCGTGCTAAACTGTACGATAAGTCCACATATATATATATATATATATATATATATATATATATATATATATATATATATATATATATATATATATATATATGAGTAGGTAATGCATACTGTTATGGGCGCTAAATGACCTATATTGGTCGATGCGCCAAAACACCCAAATTATCATGATGATCCGGCTGACCAGTCCCGTGTGACCTCTCCGGCTCCCCTGCGACCACCGATTGTCCGGAGGTCAGTCGCGCGTGAGAAGGGCCCCGGTCATACCTGGCAGACTGCCAGTGGTCGGGGGCGCTTATCGCACCAGACAATGAAAGAAGCGGGTTCTGGTCATTACACTTCCGACCAGCTCCTGTCCTACATGTGCCGCATGGTACAATGGTGACACGGGTGTCATCATGACATGACACCCGACTGTGCCATATCGCAGTGACAGTCTCGACCCTGGGTACTAAGACTAAAGTCTCCACCGGCCGACCGTCGGCGCGCCGCGTGGGCACGGTTGCTGACTTAATCACAGCATGTCGCCACTGCGGCCTGTTGCGTCAGGTGGCCACCTCCGCTCGGGGGAGTGTTTGGATAGACTCAACGATTCTCACGACTCGACGAGCCTGTACACATGGGGGCCAAATGCATTGAAAATAAAGGATCTGGAACTCATTTGGCTCCAAAATACATGCCAGTAGATTCAGATTCTTATGCTAGTTAGTTCAGCCAAAGCAGCTGCCCTTGGATAGCTGCTGGACAACACTGACGGAATTCCACAGCTAAATATTCCGTTATATTTCTGATGACTTCTAAATATCCAAATATCAGAATATCCAACGTGTGAAGAGATGTTCGTGTCTTACTATAGGTTTTAATCTAACATGGCTTTAGCAGGCCTATCAGAATGCCGAATTCACCGCCAGACTTCCACATTGAGGACATGGCTTGCGATTAACTTCGCCGAATGTCGAACGAACAAGCGAAACAATTCGCCGAATGAACATGTCTACACGCGAGACGACCGTTGGTGACTGCGAGACGACCGTGGGTGACCTTGTGGGAATCGCCAGGCACAACATTGGCAGAGCGTGGAAGGTCGGATGACATTGCGATGACCGGGGCAGTGACACGGGGCAGACCGCCATCGCCAGTCTTGCCCATAGGCGTGACGGGGGAGCTGGCGGGACATTTGGCCATGTGTTTCGGATGTCACCTGGACCTGCTGACGTCTTAAACATCGCCGAGATGCTGTGCTATCGTAGTAGCTTCCTATCCGAGCCAAGTACCGGCATGGACACCTCATAACATTAGGCACATGAAAATCACGGGCACTACGTGCTGTCCGCACTGTATTCTGATTCGATATGCTTAGAAGAAAGAAGTCGGGAAACATGAAGTAAAAAACCCTTACAACCCAATGTTCAGAAAAACATGACATAACCATTCTAACCCGATGCTCGGAAACGCGTAAGATATGCACATCTTAAAACGGGCAAACAATGTATTACCGAGTTGAGATTGAAGTCGAATCAGTGTCGGGCACAGCGAAGCACGACGAGCCCAACAATGCCACAACACGAGCGGCTTACGCGCGCTTCCAAACACTCCTGACATCGCAGCGGCACCTTCTCGCCGCAGAACACGATTAAAAATGGCGGCGCAGTGCTCAAGAACAACTGATGGTGCAAAAGGTCAGCGAAGCCAGCCCGCACCGGCAAGGTGAGGCTATCACAGATCAGCACCAGCATCGCGCCGTAACGCTAACACTCGACAAGCTTGACACCACGCAGCCCGGCCGTGACACCGCCCGTGTCAGCCCGACACGTCGGCAGACATTGCCTCGACATGTTCAACAGCTGACTGCGCACGGTCGTGGCAAGACAACAGAAGCGACACGACTGTAGGCTTCTGTTGACCACAAAGCCGCACGGCAAACCGGCCACTATGTACGATAGACCGCGTAGGACGTAGGACAGACCGAGTAGGACGTAGGACAGACCGAGTAGGACGTAGGACAGGCCGAGTAGGCCATGGACAGGCCGAGTAGAGGATTGACAGACCGAGTAGGACCTTGTCAGACCGAATAGGACACTGACAGACCGAGCATGGTATTGGCAGACCGAGTACGTCATTGACAAACCGAGTAGGTCGACGTCATTGATGTCAAACTACGTCAATGTCATACATACATACATCATTGATATACCGAGTGTACCGGTAGCAACAGTCGACGCACTGCGCCACGAGAAGCAATTTGGAGAAGGACGACTTTTGTTAGGTATTTGAGTCTAACACACAGATCCGAGGACCTCCTGCGGAACACGACCCAACGGGAGAAGGTGGATTCACCACCGCCTGACGTCGCTGAAACTACTGAAGCCAGAAGCCGGCAATTTGGAGGGTGGATTACGGCAATAATGTTCTCGCCACAATAGCTTCATATAATTCATGATCCTAGGTCAATGCCTTCAGGGTCAAATGGCGTCGAGGTCGGCCGGCACACCGCGCCGCCTATGCCTGGGTGACCTCGAGGTCATCGCCCAGGCTGGCGGTCGGCCGGTCGACTCTGCTTCACCGCAGTTCCTATATTTGCCGACGGTTTTCAACATCGCAGTACATGGGATGCGCTTATCAATTTGCAACAAAGTCCCGAGATTGCATTACTATATCCTTGCACGTTTATGACACATCGTTATAAAGCAATAGAGGTGGGCGGAATGCGCCCCTGCCCCTTTCGGAGCGCGTGGAGCTTTTCAACCAAACGTTATTATGACTTAGCGACCACAGGGTCCATTTTAGTATATGTCATGGAAGGTGCTACAGAGGTGAGTATATGATCTAAAAGCCGATCGCTCTCAGATGGAATAATAACTGGATGATTTCAGAGCAATTCGCTAGCAGGTCCCGTTATGCTAGGCTTTGAAGACTACTTTCACAAAACAGCCTTCGCTACAAAGCGCTAAATAGTATATCGAATATGTAAAGAAGCGGACAGGCAAAGCATGTCTGATGATGAGGGGAGGTGCTTGGTCAATATCGAACAGTGCAGCTACCTCAAATGACTGCATGGACGTGGTACTGCCAGTCTAACAGCTACGACTCAATACCTCCGATAAATATAATACATACACACCATATTGATACGTACATGCTACAAGGCCTCCTCTGATCTACTAGCTGGCGGAGGGGCGTGCCTCCTCCCTGTCATGGCCTCCCAATCAGCGACGTTCCCCTATTTCCTTGCCATTATTGAGGGCGGGGGGGGGAGGGGGCGGAGTCCGACTGTCTCGGATGGTAGTCCTACAGCGACCAATGGTTCTGCAACCACCATAGTCGCACACCCAGTCAAAGTTCCCTAGTAGAGGCTCTTGCACAACACACGCTTGATAATTTTCTTTTCGCTCGCCTTATCATACCGTGGCGGACTAGAACGATAGTCATACCAATCATATTTTACTTTAGAAATCCTTATCTCACACACGCGCAAAGCTGCCAAATTACTCTGTAGGCACACTTGCAGAACGGCTCCAACATTCATCGCACACTTTGGGCCAGATGCGATATAGAAGTCAAGTCCATATGTGTTCGACTTTAATACTGAACTCATCGATTCCGGCCAGCGAGAACCTGCTCGTCTTGCTCGCCGCTCATCACTGTCCACCACCGCACACTCCCTCCGTCCCACTACAGACATCACTGTCCACCACCACACACTCCCTCCGTCCCACTACAGACATCACTCCACCACCACACACTCCCTCCGTCCCACTACAGACATCACTGTCCACCACCACACACTCCCTCCGTCCCACTACAGACATCACTCCACCACCACACACTCCCTCCGTCCCACTACAGACATCACTCCACCACCACACACTCCCTCCGTCCCACTACAGACATCACTGTCCACCACCACACACTCCCTCCGTCCCACTACAGACATCACTCCACCACACACACTCCTCCGTCCCACTACAGACATCACTCCACCACCACACACTCCCTCCGTCCCACTACAGACATCACTCCACCACCACACACTCCCTCCGTCCCACTAAAACACTCCGTCCACGACATCACTCACCACCACACACTCCCTCCGTCCCACTACAGACATCACCACCACACCCCCACTACAGACCACCACACACACCCTCCGTCCCACTACAGACATCACACACTCCCTCCCCCACCTGTCCACTACAACATCACTCCAACTCCGTCCCACTACAGACATCCTCCACCACCACACACTCCCTCCGTCCCACTACAGACATCACTCCACCACCACACTCCCTCCGTCCCACTACAGACATCACTTCCACACACACTCCCTCCGTCCCACTACAGACATCACTCGTCCACCACCACACACTCCCTCCGTCCCACTACAGACATCACGTCCACCACCACACACTCCTCCGTCCCACTACAGACATCCAACACTCCACACACACTCCCTCCGTCCCACTACAGACATCACTGTCCACCACCACACACTCCTCCGTCCCACTACAGACATCACTGTCCACCACCACACACTCCTCCGTCCCATACAGACATCACTGTCCACCACCACACACTCCCTCCGTCCCACTACAGACATCACTCACCACCACACACTCCCTCCGTCCCACTACAGACATCACTCCACCACCACACTCCCTCCGTCCCACTACAGACATCACTCTCCCTCCCACTACAGACATCACTCCACCACACACTCCCTCCGTCCCACTACAGACATCACTACCACCACACACTCCCTCCGTCCCACTACAGACATTCCACCACCACACATCCCTCCGTCCCACTACAGACATCACTTCCACCACCACACACTCCTCCGTCCCACTACAGACATCACTCCTCCCCACCACACACTCCCTCCGTCCCACTACAGACATCACTGTCCACCACCACACACTCCCTCCGTCCCACTACAGACATCACTTCCACCACCACACACTCCCTCCGTCCCACTACAGACATCACTGTCCACCACCACACACTCCCTCCGTCCCACTACAGACATCACTGTCCACCACCACACACTCCCTCCTGTCCCACTACAGACATCACTGTCCACCACCACACACTCCTCCGTCCCACTACAGACATCACTCCACCACCACACACTCCCTCCGTCCCACTACAGACATCACTCCACCACCACACACTCCCTCCGTCCCACTACAGACATCACTGTCCACCACCACACACTCCCTCCGTCCCACTACAGACATCACTCCACCACCACACACTCCCTCCGTCCCACTACAGACATCACTCCACCACCACACACTCCCTCCGTCCCACTACAGACATCACTGTCCACCACCACACACTCCCTCCGTCCCTACAGAATCACTACAGACATCACTGTCCACCACCACACACTCCTCCGTCCCACTACAGACATCACTGTCCACCACCACACACTCCCTCCGTCCCACTACAGACATCACTGTCCACCACCACACACTCCCTCCGTCCCACTACAGACATCACTCCATACAGACATCACTTCCACCACCACACACTCCCTCCGTCCCACTACAGACATCACTGTCCACCACCACACACTCCCTCCGTCCCACTACAGACATCACTTCCACCACCACACACTCCCTCCGTCCCACTACAGACATCACTCCACCACCACACACTCCTCCGTCCTCCACAACATCACTCCACACACACTCCCTCCGTCCCACTACAGACATCACTCCACCACCACACACTCCCTCCGTCCCACTACAGACGGAGGAGGGTGACACGAGCCGATGACACTCAATATGACAACGACTGATGCCGCAGTGATGCGACGTCAATGCATCATCACATCATCCTGATGTGAGGAGGTGAGAACTCACTGCAACACCTCTCCGCACGTTGAGTCACTGTCGATGCTCTAAAGAGGCACTTAATACTGGGATTCCTCTTCGTTCCTCTGCTTGCTCTTACTTCTTGCGCCGTAGACGGCTGAAGCAGAGACCGCTATTTCCAGCCCCAGTACTCCAGAGGCTGCTGAGTGCTCAAAAAGCCTCCTAGTCCTCAAAAGGCGGCTCCTCAAAACGCGGCTCCTCAAAACACGTCTCCTCAAAAGGAGGCTCCTCAAAAGGCAGCTCTCTCCTCAGGAGCTGAGGGTTCAGAAGGCGGTCGAGATCCGACAACAGCGGCTCGACCGTCCGCCGGCGCTCGATCTCGGCGTGCAGTCCTCACACCACCAGCCATCACTTGATCATGTCGTCTATTTCGTGTTCTATCTGGACGGTGCTGTTTCGCCTCCTGGCGGGCGTGAGTGGCTCCATGACGCTCCCGCCGGACGGCGGCCGGCCCAGCACCTGCGGAACACGTCACCGCAGACGTCAATCAATGCCAACATCTGCTGCTGATGGACAATCAGGGCACACATTTTCCGTGTAAACGATTGTTGTCAGCAACCAAAATATGGTGCCTTTTTAAGAAGCCTTTCCTGAACTCGTCGTATTTCGAGAAGTGTACACAAATGGCCAGCGCGAAAATCGACCTAAACCATTTCCGAGCCCGATCGCAAATTCCTGTAGTCGCTGTGTCATCAGGAATCACAATACCCAGCTAACCATCCCCCGAGAAAACAACATTTATCGCCCGAGTGAAAACACATTGTCACCGACGCCAGCTACCACGCTATTGAAGAAAATAGATAACCGGATCTTCGGGTTACGGCCACAGTGCAAGAGATAAGGATCAGGGTCCCGTCCACCTCTAACTCAAGCACACCTCTTGATCATCATGTGAACACTACTGTTTGTTTTCAATCCAACAGTAACGCCATGAAGCCACAAGAAATCAGCATAGGTTTGCAATGTCCGTAAATAGAACAACAACGCCAGAAACGAAGAGCAAGATGTGGTTTAGAACAGAGTATAAATAGGAGTAACGCCAGCTGAACTTGAAAAGGCAGGTGGCAACTTAAAACTATCAACACGAGCTAAGAGCAAACTTGACATTTTGTTGCCTAGTTTATAGCTCATGTAATCTAGACTTTACCCGCTATGTGGTGAAACGTGTAAGCACAAACTCTGGCTATGCACATGCAATGGCCTTGTGATGATTCATGAAAGCATGCACAACTCAAAACGACCTTTTACTTCAGTTTTGAATCAAGCGTGTGCACCTGAATACCAAGCTTGCAAACCGCCTCCATCTCCTCCAGAGCTCTTGCACCACATTCATCCACTCGTTCAACATCGTACCATGGGGTCGAGGAGAACTTCGCCGTTAGTTGAAGTGCCCTGTCCCTTTCCACCCCTGATGGGCGGCAGGATGGGCACGTGGCTGAGCTCGCCGTCTGAAACACAGAAACAGAGCACACGCCTCAGCAGCGTGTCGTTGTGAACAAGTCGCGCACGAAGCACCACACACGTTCAGGCGGCGCCTCGCTGTACCACCACAAGCCACTGCACCCCACACCCACTAGCCAAATCCTAACCTGTCCTCGGCATTACTGCTCTGGAGAGCAGCTCACCAGGATATGAGTCGGGGGCTGGACGGGGGGGGGGGCTGGTGATGTAACTCATGAGAGCATGAGCAACATAGCATGAGACACTTGGACGTTGACTGGAAATAACTGCATGACAAAAACAAATTGCTCTCCCAAAAATTTTCGAATTTTCGAATGGTTCCGCCTTCGTTAACACCAATATTTCGTATGCCGTGATATTTTTGGTACGGCCAAGGCGCTAGGGTGAGGAAAACCTCGGGGGAATTCTGTCGCTTTTTCACGGTATTTGTTTTTGCTGTTCACTGCAATGCAATTACCAGCACATTGATGATAGCATCAAAATAACACAAGCTGTGACTCACAACCCGGAGCCCGGCGCCATTCCAATCCGACCACGAGCGCATAGCCAATCGCTAACCAAAAGCGTAACGTGCATATCAATGGCAATGCAATTACTATAAACACACTTTGGGTTCTGGCGGGAAAAGACGGTGTGTGAACTATAACACGGCACATACGTTGATCCCAAAGCCGAATGCTCACTTGCGGTCACACTAGAACAATGAAGGTTACACGATGCTACCCCAATGCTCACCTGCCCTTTGGGTCAACGCCAGAGTTCAATGCTGGATTTGATGTGCCAACACAACACATCTATAATCATAGATTATAATCTATAATGCATCGAAATCGAAGCATCGCTAAACTAAGACTTTGTTAATATTTGGAGATGGCCAGCGACGCAGTCGACCCTAACCGGGACGAAAATCATATTTTGTCAGTAAGGTGATCTCGACTCGACAAAAGTTGAAAACTATAGGCAAATAAGTCTCACATCCCTAGTCTGCAAGGTACTCGAATCAATTATCAAGGATATAATAGTTAGTTATCTGGAAGGTAGCAGATTGATTCAAAATACTCAACATGGGTTTAGAAAAGGAGGATCGTGTCTCACAAACCTCTTGGACTTTTTGAACTTCGCCACAGAACAATTTGATCAGGGAAATCAGGTTGATGTAGCATATCTTGACTTTAGTAAGGCCTTTGACAAGGTACCCCATAAACGGTTAATGATACAGCTTCAGTCCCATGGTATTGCAGGTAGCATCTTAAAATGGATAGAGATGTGGCTTTCAGATAGACAGCAAAGAGTGATGCTAAATGGTACAAAGTCATCATGGCAAAATGTTCTTAGTGGAGTCCCCCAGGGGTCAGTACTAGGGCCATTACTGTTCACTATATTTGTAAATAACATTGAAAGTGGCCTAAGCAGTAAAGTTTTGAAATTTGCGGATGATTTGAAGGTCTTTAGCGCAATAACAGGTCAGGATGAGCATATCTCGCTGCAAAAAGACTTAGACGAACTTGTGAAGTGGTCCGAAGAATGGCAAATTAAATTTAACTTTGATAAGTGCAAAATCATGCATGTAGGTAAGCAGCATATGAAGGCTCCATACTTGATGGGTGGCCAAGTGCTATCAGTGACTCAACAGGAGAAGGATTTAGGTGTTATTCTAAACATAAAACTGGGGGCATCAGAACAGACCAAGGAAGCCAGGAAGAAGGCACTGAGAATGCTCGGGGCAATAAATAAGGAATGTATCATACAGAAGTGAGGAAGTGATCAGGAAGCTTTACTGTGCATACGTCAGGCCACATTTGGAATATTGCATCCAAGCTTGGTCTCCTAGCTATGAAAAAGATTGTTGGTTTTTGGAGAGAGTGCAAAAGAGGGCTACAAAATGGTTAATGGCATAAGCAACCTGGCATATGAGGAAAGATTGAAGAAATTGAATATGTTTTCACTTAGATATAGAAGGCTGAGAGGAGATATCATCGAGGTCTTTAAATTTGTAAATGGTCTGGAGAGGGGATACCTTGGGGAAATGTTTGAATTTAACAGAAATGATGCAATTAGAGGTCATAAATTCAAAATTAAAGTTAACCACAGCAGAACAAGGTTAAGGCAAACTTTCTTCACCGACAGGGTAGTGGAACACTGGAACCAGCTGCCAGAAAACATCGTCAGTAGCAGCACATTGAACATCTTTAAAAACAGCATAGACAATCATTATAAGAATAGAGGGCTTGCTTTTCAGTATTACAGGGAGGGCTGATTGACAGATTTTGTGGGCAACTGGTTCAGGGTACAGAGTGCAACCAAGAAGGGCCCTTGTGGCTCATAGTTGCACTAATCTTTTATGTCTTTTATGTCTTTATGACATTGACCCTAGGTAGCATGCCAGGGGCGGATACAAAAAGGTGCGCAGGGGACATGTGCTACCGATGGTAAGGTGTACCGCCCCTCTAAACGATAAATGGTGCCCTTCCAAGGAGTGCTCACGTGAGCCGGTGCGACGGATATTAGACTGAAGGCACCCGTCTGATGCGAAAAGGCTCTCTTTAGGATGTTCTACTCCACCCCCTCCATCACCACGCGAGACAAATTTGTGAGCCAAAGGAAAATTCCCAGGGGACATTCGCAGTGGCGCCCCTCCAAACGAGTCCCCTATGCCAATCCCTGGATCGTGCCGTGGCACGCACAAACTACGCCACCGCTGTTCACGCCAGCTCCAGCGCCAGCTCTAGCTCCAGCTCCAGCGCCGGCACCAGCGCCAGCACCAGCAGCACCCGCCTGTGTCCAGCGCGCCGGCGGCGGCGTCCTCCGAGTCCTCGCCGTCGCTGACGAAGTTCGGATGTCGTGACGGCCTGGCGACGGCCGGAGCCGCCGTGCACGTCCGGCTCCGCTGCGGCGAGATCAGCGTACTGCGGTCCTCCGGCTGCCTGCGTCACACACCGGCCGTAAGTGACGTCACACACCGGCCGTCAGTGACGTCACACACCGGCCGTGAGTGACACGTCACACACCGGCCGTAAGTGACGTCACACACCGGCCGCCTGCGTCACACGTCACACACCGGCCGTAAGTGACGTCACACACCGGCCGTAAGTGGCGTCACACCGGGCGTAAGTGACGTCACACACCGGGCGTAAGTGACGTCACACACACCGGCCGTAAGTGACGTCACACACCGGCCGTAAGTGACGTCACACCGGGCGTAAGTGACGTCACATTGGCTCCAGTGCAGAGCGATTGCCCTCACGGAGGGGAATGTTGGGAGGTGTGGGAATGCTGGATAGTGTGGGAATGTTGGGCGGTGGGCGGTGGGAGTGTTTAAGGGCGCACAATGGAGATCGGTGGATCACACCGCAGATGAGTCACTTGCACGTCACAGACGCAGTGATCTAACCACACATCAGACGAGTCACCCGCACCTGACAGACGCTCACGCCATTCAGGTGATCGGCTTCGAATGGTGTCCGCGTAAGCCAACACCGACCTTCTGATCAACACCTCCCTCGAGGCTGAGCTCCATCCCAACAACACGTGCCAGCCCCCTCTGCCATCCCGGCCAACCGAGCCCGACTAACTTGCACCAGCCGCGGCAGCAGTCGGCGCCGACGGTGCAGAAGAAGACGCGCAGCAGGCAGAAGAGCAGACCGGAGCAGATCAGACTGGGCCCGATCAGCTTCAGCTCGGCTGTCTGGAACCTGCCGACGACACAGGTGCGGGCAGATCTACACACACACGCTACAGCCATCACGGCAGTGACAGCAACAGCGACAGCAACAACAACACTACCACCATGAACAACAACAACGAGATATGGAGATGAAAATGGATGAAGAAAGAAAGAAAGACAGCGAGGGGAAAGAGATAGAGGGGAGGGAGGAGAGAGGAGAGATGGGAGCTGATAATTAAGAGTTGAGAGGTGAGATGAGAGAACTATGTAAGAATAACTATCATCATGATCAATACCATCATCGCCATGTGCTCACCCTCGCTCGCCCAGGCCGACGAAGGTGATGATCAGGCCGACGGCGACCATGCCCAGGCCCACGTACAGGACTATGTTGGCCGCCGACGAGGCGGTGAAGCCGCCCTGGCCGTCCTTGCGCAGCGACGACTCCACGTCCTGCACCTGGCGGGGACAGCGTCACACACCGTCACACAGCGTCACACACCGTCACACAGCGTCACACACCGTCACACAGCGTCACACAGCGTCACACAGCATCACACGTCACACAGCGTCACACACCGTCACACACCGTCACACAGCGTCACACACCGTCACACAGCGTCACACAGCGTCACACACCGTCACACACCGTCACACAGCGTCACACACCGTCACACACCGTCACACATCGTCACACACCGTCACACACCGCCACACACCGTCACACATCGTCACACACCGCCACACATCGTCACACATCGTCACACACCGCCACACACCGTCACACAGCGTCACACACCGTCACACAGCGTCACACACCGTCACACAGCGTCACACAGCGTCACACACCGTCACACACCGTCACACACCGTCACACAGCGTCACACAGCGTCACACAGCGTCACACACCGTCACACAGCGTCACACACCGTCACACAGCGTCACACAGCGTCACACACCGTCACACAGCGTCACACACCGTCACACACCGTCACACAGCGTCACACACAGTCACACACCGTCACACACCATCACACAGCGCCACACAGAGTCACACAGCGTCACACACCGTCACACAGCGTCACACACCGTCACACAGCGCCACACACCGTCACACAGCGTCACACACCATCACACAGCGCCACACACCGTCACACACCGTCACACACCGCCACACACCGTCACACAGCGTCACACACCGTCACACACCGTCACACAGCGTCACACAGCGTCACACACAGTCACACACCGTCACACACCGTCACACAGCGCCACACAGTCACACACCGTCACACAGCGCCACACAGAGTCACACTCCGTCACACACCATCACACTGCGTCACACAGAGTCACACAGCGTCACACACCGTCACACAGCGTCACACAGCGTCACACAGCGTCACACACCGTCACACACTGTCACACACCGTCACACAGCGTCACACAGCGTCACACAGCGTCACACACCGTCACACAGCGTCACACAGCGTCACACACCGTCACACACCGTCACACAGCGCCACACAGAGTCACACAGCGTCACACACCGTCACACAGCGTCACACACCGTCACACAGCGTCACACAGAGTCACACAGCGTCACACACCGTCACACAGCGTCACACAGCGTCACACAGCGTCACACACCGTCACACAGCGTCACACAGAGTCACACAGCGTCACACACCGTCACACAGCGTCACACACACACACCGTCACACACCGTCACACACCGTCACACAGCGTCACACAGCGTCACACACCGTCACACAGCGTCACACAGCGTCACGTGAAGCGGGTCGTCTCTTCTCGGGCTGAGTAAATGCACGGGGATGAAACTGTCGCTGGGCGGATGTCTGACCACAACATGCCGTGCTCACGTGTACGGAGCTTCATGCACGCAAACGTTTGCTTACGCAAGCGCCTGCGCAAAAGGAATATTATCATAGGTGTCATTTATTTTGCATGTGTGCTTGCAGACGGTGACGCCTTACTAAATCTACACATCGCACCACACAAATACAAATGTATGGTTGTCGGCTATCACAAATACACAGACTTACAACCACTAAAATTAGACGCACACCATTACCATTACCATTGACACACATACCATTTGTTACGAAAGCAAAATGTTTAGGTATCACCTAAAATCCACAACTCACCGTTCCGCCACACATTTTAGATATTCAAAAACGCGAATCAAATAGAGTAGACATCCTCCGAGCACTATTAGGCACAAACAGGGGATCAGACCGAAATACACTTACTCTTTACAAATAACTCATTCGGCCAATTTTGGAAAACGGATCCCCACTCTTCGAAAACGCCGCTAAATCAAATCTCAAAATTATAGACTCCTTCAACGTCAATGCATAAAAATAGCCACAGGAGCCTACATCACCTCACCTTATCTCGCTCTTCACATATACAACCACTTACCAGAACTACAGCACAGACGCACAGAAGCACTATTAAGATATCACTACAAAACACAACTTATCACACAACACCCATGTACTCAGCCATTAAGACTTCGCACTACACGCGTGCACCAACTCCAAAAGACAACACCACGTACAACTGCAATAGGCTGTCACATTCACCAACACGCAAATATACTACACATCACACTACCCACAGCAAAATCACTTCCACCACCCACTGCATGGTGGAAACACCAATCCCCCACGACACACCTCATAGACAATCCAAAGGACACATACACAGACGCAGAAATACAACAATTATTCCGCCAGTTCAAATCACAATATGCAAATTATATCATTTACACCGAAGGCTCAAAATCATATACACAACAGACGGGCACAGCGGCGGTGCCGTAACCCAACGCAGCATCGCCGAGAGTCATCCTTCGTTCCCGTCTGCATGACAGAGCATCTACCTGCACAGCAGAGCTATTGGCAATCTTCTCA
Source organism: Imbricaverruca yamaguchii (assembly GCA_034440575.1). Classification (NCBI taxonomy): domain Eukaryota; kingdom Metazoa; phylum Arthropoda; class Thecostraca; family Neoverrucidae; genus Imbricaverruca; species Imbricaverruca yamaguchii. The sequence continues at coordinate 596,068 of JAOTOL010001381.1, forward strand.
GCCTACTCTACCATTTATAACACACAAATCGAGCACATCATAGTCACTGACGCAAAATCAGCACTACAAAGCATGTCACCATTCTTCAAATACAAACACCCCCTCATTCACAAAATACTGTACATACACAAACAACACAAACAACTCAACGCCAGACAACGCCCACTCCTCATATGGATCCCAAGCCACACAAATACTCAAGGGGAAAAATATCCCACATTCCACCCAGCAACAAGCCCATGCTTAGCTGGATAGAGTTGTGGGAGAAGCCAGAGTTTAAAAAATCATAACAAATCAGGAGTGCTCACTGCCATCTGGCCACAAACCAGCTGCTACCATTATAGTTTAGACATTAATTTATAGTTGGGATGGATCCAGGATCAGTCATATGCCTCCTTTGGGTATGACTACTTACAGCATTCTTCATCATTAGTTTTATTGCTCTAATACCCGGTGCTTTGTATGTTTGTTGGGTGGGTGGGTCTCTTAGCTGGGTGTGCCGCGACTTTACTGTTAATTTTATGGTGTTAATGTAAGGTGCTTGCAGTCGTTGGGTAAGAGGAGGGAACGCTCCTGGTCACCTGATCTTGGGTGGCGGACATTAAATAAAAGGAAAAAAGGAAACGAACACGCAGACGCCGAAGCCAACATAGCCACGACATTGCAACAAACCACACCATGCCCACTCTCACAATCCGACTGCTACCCCACAATACATCAGGCAATCAAGAAACGCATTCAACAAACATGGGACACAACAATAACGCAACTACACGAAATCACCCTAGACACGAACTCTGGCATACTACCAACCAAAACACCAGACTAAATGAACTAACACTAACACGATTACGTCTCGGACACACTGCACTTACACACTCCTACCTCATACTACAACGCCAATGGCAACAATGCACAACATGCAAACGAACACTCACAATTAACCACATACTCATGTACTGCAACCAATTACATCACCGAAAGATGAGCTATCACAAACTACTGCAACACAAACAACATTCCACTAAACCTCACTACTCTCCCCACCGATGACCACCCAACATTACACGAATACCTCATCCACTTTCTCTGTATTGCAAGCTTACTGGAAGAACTATGAGAAAAAGGAAAAATGATTGGGAAAATAAAAGAAAAGAAGGAAAAGAATAGAAAGGAATAGAAAAGAATAGAAAAAAAAAAGAATGAAAAGAAAAGAGAAGAAAAGAAAAGAAAAGAAAAGAAAAGAAAAGAAAAGAAAAGAAAAGAAAAGAAAAGAAAAGAAAAAAAATGAAATGATATGTTGAAAAGAAAAACAGAAAATGAACAAAAGGCTGCACAAAGATATGCTCTAAAAAAAAAAAAAACATATACAAACAAATAATGAAATAAAAAACACTACTCCCCATTTGAACTGCACACACGTTCTTGTAATGTTAAACACAGGCGATGACCAGACCCCCAACCCCCCGACTACACCCCCACCCCAACTTGACACCGCCCGGACTGGCAAATCTTGTCCTCCGCACCAGCTCAAGCTACGACCACCACTTCATCTGTCTACTACAAACCAACTCAATTCTACCCATGGCTATGCTTCAAACTTTAAGACGGCTCAGCTCTACCTCGACACACCTCAGCAAGCCAGCTTCATACTTCTTCGCTGTTTTATCCTCACCACGATACTCCTTACACCCCTTCACTCCACACCAAAAACTAGCACAAATCTATTTCGCCAACAACGCACACCCGGAAACATTCGAATCATCTCTGTCACGCGAACATATCATGGCACGAATTTGTTCGTGACACTATTGTGCACGCTTATGCTCACACGTGCAAGCATTGGCATGCACAAAACGAATGAAAAGAAACACTGCACCTGGCTTGAGGTGGCTCCGCACCATGTTCGCGTTGTGCATAACGGCGAACAGGCGCATGGGCGTACAATTCCCGCGGGTCGATCCACTCATCGACCCCAACACTATCCAGCACCATGGCGAAAGTGCGCACACACAGGCGATGCGTTTGGTAGCTACAGGAAGCCAATTGGGCAAACAGCAGGTCTCATTCTCCGAATTCGAAATACATCCTGGCTATGTGACTCGGTAAAAGCGAAATTAATACACGATTACCGGTAACATAAAGCCTAACATAATCCAAATACGGAACACAAGCCTTCCATAGGATGCGGCACATTTATAGTAGAAGATAGACAGCAAATAGACAGCAAATTGCTGTCAGATAGACAGCAAAGAGTGATGCTAAATGGTACAAAGTCATCATGGCAAAATGTTCTTAGTGGAGTCCCCCAGGGGTCAGTACTAGGGCCATTACTGTTCATTATATTTGTAAATAACATTGAAAGTGGCCTAAGCAGTAAAGTTTTGAAATTTGCAGATGATTTGAAGGTCTTTAGGGCAATAACAGGTCAGGATGAGCATATCTCGCTGCAAAAAGACTTAGACGAACTTGTGAAGTGGTCCGAAGAATGGCAAATGAAATTTAACTTTGATAAGTGCAAAATCATGCATGTAGGTAAGCAGCATATGAAGGCTCCATACTTGATGGGTTGCCAAGTGCTATCAGTGACTCAACAGGAGAAGGATTTAGGTGTTATTCTAAACACAAAATTGGGGGCATCAGAACAGACCAAGGAAGCCAGGAAGAAGGCACTGAGAATGCTCGGGGCAATAAATAGGAATGTATCATACAGAAGTGAGGAAGTGATCAGGAAGCTTTACTGTGCATACGTCAGGCCACATTTGGAATACTGCATCCAAGCTTGGTCTCCTAGCTATGAAAAAGATTGTTGGCTTTTAGAGAGAGTACAAAAGAGGGCTACAAAAATGGTTAATGGCATAAGCAACCTGGCATATGAGGAAAGATTGAAGAAATTGAATATGTTTTCACTTAGATATAGAAGGCTGAGAGGGGATCTCATCGAGGTCTTTAAATTTGTCAATGGTCTGGAGAGGGGATACCTTGGGGAAATGTTTGAATTTAACAGAAATGATGCAATTAGAGGTCATAAATTCAAAATTAAAATTAACCACAGCAGAACAAGGTTAAGGCAAACTTTCTTCACCAACAGGGTAGTGGAACACTGGAACCAGCTGCCAGAAAACATCGTCAGTAGCAGCACATTGAACATCTTTAAAAACAGCATAGACAATCGTTATAAGAATAGAGGGCTTGCTTTTCAGTATTACAGGGAGGGCTGATTGGCAGATTTGGTGGGCAACTGGTTCAGTGTACAGAGTGCAACCAAGAAGGGCCCTTGTGGCTCAGAGTTGCACTAATCTTTTATGTCTTTATGTCTTTATGTCTAGAACACTGGATGGTGGTATCCTTTCAGACAAAGGTGGTGCGTATTACAAATATATCGGCGAACGGATACTCCATGGGGCGCGTCATTTGTATACCATCTTAGCTTACCTGAGAAGAGAATGCTACTCAGTGAATATAACGGAGTGCGCTTTTAGACGCTCCTGTGTCCCAACCAGGAACTTGGTACACCAGAGGTCGTACAGTGCCTACAGCCCTCAAGGAAGGAACTGGACGGGAACGCACGCCGGCTCACTACGATCACTTTGCATCGATACAATTGTGCATGGATGTGTGTAAATCATTCCAAATGAACCAACTCACATTATATTATCTATACATGTACCTGCAAAACAGCCAATGGCGCAGCCAGGAGCCTAAGGAGGAGTGGCATCGGTTGCTCCTTGTTGCTGGCGCCTCTTCGCAGCGAGTGCCATACATCCATATTCAATTTCATTCTTACATAAAATCAATACATATCATGTAGTTTCAACCAGACGGATTACTAGGATATGATAGCAGCGAGGATCCTGAGAAGCCTATCTTAGAAAGCTACCACAACGACTGGCCATTTGGAAAATCGCCAGGCTCCGCCACTGCGTTCCATTGATTTTAGTCGTATGTCCCGACTTAACTTCTTCCTCTCCCTGATCCGCTATTGCAAAAGTTTCACCATTGTTACGCCATTCCGTGTACTTGTGTGAAAAGGTTATGTTGTCCTGAATGTCCCTCATAACCTTCTGTATCCGCCATCGGAGAGGCTGCCAAAGAATGGAAGCAATAGTTTCACAAAGCCTCTTCCCAAAAGACACGAAAGACCCGTCTTCTCGTCTTCTCTCCATCCAAAATCCGTGAGCATGCAATTGAGCCTGGACATAGGTGGATAGCGCTGGAGATTCCAATGGGTCCAGCAGCAAGAATTGCAGCATCGGAGCAAACAAAAAACAAACAAACAAAAAAACAACCCAACCTAGAATGAAGAAAACGGTCCGCGAGTTTTCTCAGCCCATCCCATTGAATGCATTGAACTAGGGTGGATTTGCCTTGCAAAGTAATTTTCCAGGGACGATCAACGAAGCGATGAGGGGTCCTGACTTCAACCCCACCCAGAGCCCTGGCCCACGCCCCCTGGACAACGTTCGTGCAGTGTGGGTGCAGTGTGGGTGCAGTGTGGGTGCAGTATGGGTGCAGTGTGGGTGCAGTGTGAGTGCAGTGCGGGTGCAGTGTGGGTGCAGTGTGGGTGCAGTGCGGGTGCAGTGCGGGTACAGCGGCGACGTTGTTACCACAGGTTCGAATCCCGGCTGCGGCACAGTTTTCGGCTGCGGCCCCACCTGGTTTTTGCGCAGCCAGCGTCGGTGGGCGGCCGACGCTAGCGATGTGTACTCCTTCACGTCGCCTCCTGAGTCGTGCTGCATGTCGCCCTCCCATGCTGGCTTCCCGTTAGGCACCTGCAACAAGCCAGATGCTAACAATACCATCAGTTGAAATTGCAGTGGCTTGTTGGCTACCTGGGCTTCGGGAGAGTGGTTTGGACTAAAGAGCGCTTCGACCGGTTGTTTAGGCTTCGGAGTGCATGAACTGCGTTATCAATGGCTCATATTCGTTGACTATGCTCAGGACGAACAGCTCAGGAGGATTGGTGGCAACAAAAATATAGAACACTTCGGTGTGCAGGCACATCATCTGACGCTTCACTGCTGCATCATCTGACGCTTCACTGCTGCACGTCAGTGCATCATCTGACGCTTCACTGCTGCACGCCAGTGCATCATCTGACGCTTCACTGCTGCACGTCAGTGCATCATCTGACGCTTCACTGCTGCACGTCAGTGCATCATCTGACGCTTCACTGCTGCACGTCAGTGCATTCATCTGCTGCACGTCAGTGCATCATCTGACGCTTCACTGCTGCACGTCAGCACATCATCTGACGCTTCACTGCTGCACGTCAGTGCATCATCTAAAGCTTCACTGCTGCACGTCAGTGCATCATCTAAAGCTTCACTGCTGCACGTCAGTGCATCATCTGACGCTTCACTGCTGCACGTCAGTGCATCATCTAAAGCTTCACTGCTGCACGTCAGTGCATCATCTAAAGCTTCACTGTTACACGCCAGTAAGGGCTCACGACGCTTTGAAATTCACCTCTGAATGCAAATGAAAGATTCCCCGAAAGGACCATGTAAAAATGGTTATCCAGAAGATATCGAACATCCGCATACGCAAAGGCCTCCATAAACGAATATTAGCATACATGTCATTTATTTTGCTGGTTGAACTGTTCCGCGTAGGCAACAGTCAGTGTTCGTGTCCTTCACTCCCGGCACTCCGTAGAGACACACAAAGAGCCACTCACACAAACACGTGTATCCACTTCGCACACCATAGGAACACTCCGGACCCCCAATCGCTAGAGCCATCTAGTGGACCAATGTACATCTAGTCGGGGGTCGAGACTGCCAATTTACGGGGCGAGTTGGCATACACATCACTGGTGTTACAACAGACGGCGGCATTTGTATATGTAACCGCCATCAAATGATCTCTGGCATACGAACACATCGTGGCGACTACAGTTATAGCATAATAACTGCACGAGTCCAAACAGGCGTCTTGAGTCATCAGCGAACCGGGAACAGGAAGTCAGAACATGACGTAGTGACGGTGGTATATCATATCGGGTGAAGCTTGGCCTGTGTTTCCCACACAGAATATAGCGGGACGTGGCTGTGGTTAGCACACTGGTCTGGCATATTCTTCGGCTGGGATTGGTGGGTCGGTTGGCTGCTTGTTGGTTGGTTGGTTGGTTTATTGGATGGTTGGTTGGTTGTCTGTCGGCTTCGTCGACAACCCCTCGTGCCGACTGGTTGACGACACAGCCAGCGCCAGGTGGGATTTGAACCCGCAACTGTTCGGAGCTGAGAGGCGAGCATCCTGCCCCGGCCCACTCGTGCCCAGAAAGGTTACGGGTTCGAGGCTCGCTGACCACGCACACCTCGATGGGGTTGAGACAAGCAGATGTTGAGAAATATGTTGTGGTTGAGGCATATGCTGACCGTGAAAGACAATGACCTCATTATGTAACTTTGCAAGAACGAGCCTTAAAATTACAGAACAAGCATGCACGTGCTGATTCGTTTTTCGTCCGCTACGAGTTGCACACTCCAGCCTTCGGTGCTATAGTCTGTCGGCCTTTCTTCGACACTGTCCTGTGCCGGATTGCGTGTTTGACTTTAGACGTAATTATCCAGCAACGTTCATCACCCTCGCAGTATTTACGTGGAAGAATGCTAGTGTTGCGAGTAATGCTTCGCTGTCTATTCACCGGGGGATGCGATGCGATAAGATGGGATTAGTTATTGATGTACTATATTTTTACCTGATACAGTGTTCTTTCAGATACAACATTTCATCAATGCATGAATGTAGCTAGTCATGGATGGAAGAGCTTCACAATTATTAGTGGTCACAATTATTCACAATTATTAATAATTGTGGGAAACAGACCCTAGGAAAAGCATAGCAGTTTCCACCTGTGCAACTAGTGCAGTGTGTGATAAATATCACAAGGCGAGTGAAGCGCGAGTACAAACATAAAAACCGTTCGGAATCCAGTCAGCCTTGATCGATAAACTCAGCTAATTCAGTCAAACAAGACATTTTGCCGGTGCGGGCTTCACGACAAATAAGTGATGCTTGTCTTTTTGAAAGTATGTGCGTCTATATGCATGCTACACCACACGTATGCTGACCTCTCAGCAGAATGTTCCCATGCCGTCAGCCAGCGGGGTATTGAGAGATTATCATGGGGGAATATTTCCTCCCTGGGTGGCTTCCGCGAGACAAATTTGTTCAGCGGGAGGGTGCACTCGAGCCTTCCTGGAGCGCCGCTCCCCTCCCATGGGAGATGCCCCCAGTATGGGGCACATGCCCTCAGTACACCCTCCCTGCATGCACCCCTACTGTCGGCCAAGGCTGATTGACCTGGATACTGCACCACATTACAATAAATTATACATGTAACTCATACCCGTAACTTAACCTCTGCACGTGCATCAAACGGCCCGACTCGCTCCTCCGCTGGAGCGTGACGACACCGTGTCGTGACGTCACGCGATGTATTGCCGTGTTGCCTACACAACGCAGGGCCACCACGCGTCGTTCCCTGGTCAATACTGGGCCGCGGCGGTCGGGTCAAGGAGAGCAGGCACTTCGGCAGCTCAATCCATAGGAGGGGGGGGGGGGGTGAGACATTCGTCATTGTGCTGAGCATGACTTTCAGCAGCAGAGTTCAATTCACGGGCGGAGGAGGCAGGGTCCGTGAAGTTCGTGCAACGAAGGAGAGGAGGGACTTTCGGCAGAGCTCAATTCGCCGTGGAGGGAGACAGGCCCTGTGAAGTCTGGGTGGCGAAATTAAGTAGGTTCCGCCAGCGTTAGTGAAGTTGGAGCGTCCTAGATGCGCCGCTCGTGAGGCTGGGATAACAGGGGATGTTTTTGGGAGAGAGGGTAAATCCGGTCCCACATCAGACGAGCTACAGCCCAATTGCTAACGCTTGAGGATAAATAATCACACCACAGTCACACGCATCAGGTGGTTTTCCGGTTAGACTCAGCGAATTCGCAGTGCATGGTAGTAGCTGCACACGTTGGACGCCGGTCTTCTTATCCGAACACACCACCATCGGTGCCCTCTACTTCAACAACAATGTGACCAGCTTGATGTCCGCTTGGGTTCGCCTGCGGCCAACAGGAACAGGACAAGGAACTGGCGCCAAAAGACGAGGAACTGACGCCAAGAGGTGAGATACTGACGTCAAGAGATGAGGTACTGACGCCAAAAGGTGTGGACTGACGTCAAGAGATGAGGAACTGACGCCAAGAGGTGAGGTACTGACGTCAAGAGATGAGGAACTGACGCCAAGAGATGAGGCACTGACGCGAAGAGATGAGGGACTGACGCCAAAGATGAGGAATTGGCGCCAAGAAATGAGGAGCTGGGATCCGGAGACTAACTTCGCGGTGAATGCGAGACACAAATCGTATCGGCCGATGCAGCATTGATCGGACCGGTCAATATACCCGAGTAATCTGAGCCGCTGACGGCGCAACAACCAGGCCAAAGTCAGCTGCAAGCTGGACATAATCGCCAGCTCCTGTCCTCGCTGAACTAGGTCTCAGCATCAATATGAAACTGTTTCTCAGCACTGGGATGCGACTTCGGCTAAGCAGCCACTTTTTCCTTTTGAAATTCCTCCCGATGTTCTGTCAAATGTGCCGTATTGTTACCGCCCTATTCCGTGTACCACTTGAGAACGTCCACTGCATTCATACTTTTATCCCTCTGGTCTGTCATACCGCGCTGATCTTGCTGAAAAAAGACATCGCTGGTCGTGGGAATTGGACGCAGCTTCACCCTCACAACCTCTGCCCGTGACAACTGACGGTTCCGCCATTATCCTGTAGCAGACAGGGCGCACGTGCAGCAGTATAGCAGCGTGGCTGAGCGCCCTTCTGCGTTAAAAGACGGTAAACTACTGAACGTCATTTTTCGCTTAAAGAAGGTGGCGGTTGATTCGATTCCGACCACCGCCAACATGCATAACCTACCACCGACCGTGCGGCCTGCAAAAGTGGACACACGTCCAAACCGACACCAGTGAACAAGATCATTCACAACTGATCAGCAACAACCGGCACAAGTATAAGCACACGCATAAGCGATCATCTGCGGCAAGCACAGGCTATCGTCCAATGGCAGGCACAGGCTGTCATCCACGGCAGGCACAGGCTATCATCCACGGCAAGCACAGGCCATCATCCACGGCAGGCACAGGTGATCATCCACGGTAAGCATAAGTGATCATCAACAACAGGCACAGGTTATTATCCACGGCAGGCAAGGTGATCATCCACCAGCCACATACGACTCACCGTACTCGCGCACATCACTTCCACCTGGCCATTGGTGACACTGCCGCGGCGTCCCCAATGGCACAGCCGTCACGCACAGCGCCACAGCACAGCGCCACAGCACACAGCGGGGCCCACAGCGGAAGGAATCGCAGCGCGGTCGGCGACCCGACACGGCACCACAGTTGGCAGAAGTGCCAGCTAAACACCGTGGCGACGACCCGACACCGCGCCACAGTTGGCAGAAGTGCCGGCTAAACACCGTGGCGACGACCCGACACCGCGCCACAGTTGGCAGAAGTGCCGGCTAAACACCGTGGCGACGACCCGACTCCGCGCCACAGTTGGCAGAAGTGCCAGCTAAACACCGTGGCGACGACCCGACACGGCACCACAGTTGGCAGAAGTGCCGGCTAAACACCGTGGCGACGACCCGACTCCGCGCCACAGTTGGCAGAAGTGCCAGCTAAACACCGTGGCGACGACCCGACACGGCACCACAGTTGGCAGAAGTGCCAGCTAAACACCGTGGCGACGACCCGACACGGCACCACATGGCAAGTGCCGGCTAAACACCGTGGCGACGACCCGACACGGCGCCACAGTTGGCAGAAGTGCCGGCTAAACACCGTGGCGGCGACCCGACACGGCGCCACAGTTGGCAGAAGTGCCAGCTAAACACCGTGGCGACACCACGCGCCACAGTTGGCAGAAGTGCCGGCTAAACACCGTGGCGACGACCCGACACGGCGCCACAGTTGGCAGAAGTGCCACTAAACACCGTGGCGACGACCCGACACGCGCCACAGTTGGCAGAAGTGCCAGCTAAACACCGTGGCGGCGACCCGACGCCGCGCCACAGTTGGCAGAAGTGCCGGCTAAACACCGTGGCGACGACCCGACACGGCGCCACAGTTGGCAGAAGTGCCAGCTAAACACCGTGGCGACGACCCGACACGGCGCCACAGTTGGCAGAAGTGCCGGCTAAACACCGTGGCGACGACCCGACACGGCGCCACAGTTGGCAGAAGTGCCAGCTAAACACCGTGGCGGCGACCCGACACCGCGCCACAGTTGGCAGAAGTGCCGGCTAAACACCGTGGCGACGACCCGACACGGCGCCACAGTTGGCAGAAGTGCCAGCTAAACACCGTGGCGACGACCCGACACGGCACCACAGTTGGCAGAAGTGCCGGCTAAACACCGTGGCGACGACCCGACACGGCACCACAGTTGGCAGAAGTGCCAGCTAAACACCGTGGCGACGACCCGACACGGCACCACAGTTGGCAGAAGTGCCAGCTAAACACCGTGGCGACGACCCGACACGGCACCACAGTTGGCAGAAGTGCCGGCTAAACACCGTGGCGACGACCCGACACGGCGCCACAGTTGGCAGAAGTGCCGGCTAAACACCGTGGCGACGACCCGACACGGCACCACAGTTGGCAGAAGTGCCGGCTAAACACCGTGGCGACGACCCGACACCGCGCCACAGTTGGCAGAAGTGCCGGCTAAACACCGTGGCGACGACCCGACACCGCGCCACAGTTGGCAGAAGTGCCGGCTAAACACCGTGGCGACGACCCGACACCGCGCCACAGTTGGCAGAAGTGCCGGCTAAACACCGTGGCGACGACCCGACACGGCGCCACAGTTGGCAGAAGTGCCAGCTAAACACCGTGGCGACGACCCGACACGGCACCACAGTTGGCAGAAGTGCCAGCTAAACACCGTGGCGACGACCCGACACGGCACCACAGTTGGCAGAAGTGCCGGCTAAACACCGTGGCGACGACCCGACACGGCGCCACAGTTGGCAGAAGTGCCGGCTAAACACCGTGGCGACGACCCGACACGGCACCACAGTTGGCAGAAGTGCCGGCTAAACACCGTGGCGACGACCCGACACGGCGCCACAGTTGGCAGAAGTGCCGGCTAAACACCGTGGCGACGACCCGACACCGCGCCACAGTTGGCAGAAGTGCCGGCTAAACACCGTGGCGACGACCCGACACCGCGCCACAGTTGGCAGAAGTGCCGGCTAAACACCGTGGCGACGACCCGACACGGCGCCACAGTTGGCAGAAGTGCCAGCTAAACACCGTGGCGACGACCCGACACGGCGCCACAGTTGGCAGAAGTGCCGGCTAAACACCGTGGCGACGACCCGACACGGCACCACAGTTGGCAGAAGTG